>CM069136.1:115190530-115273030 GCA_035221665.1 Okamejei kenojei
CAGTCACTAGAGATCAGAGCAGTGATGTTGATGAACGACTTTCAACGTGCCTGTGGCATTAAAGTCGGCCAGGGAATTAAGGTGTGCAGCAGTCTGCCAAAAGTATGACTAATTGTTTTCACAAAGATCCATGCAAACATTTGGATTAGGAGCAGGCACTGGCCTCTCAGTTCCTGTGTCTCTATACTGTCTGTTTGTAATCATTGAAAAGTTGATTGGGTTGACTGCATTTTTCGTGTTATCTCACACATGCTCGGATGCATGCACGGCTGGTTCTGCTACCACTTTGGAGCAGCACAGAGGCGCAGTAGTAGAGTTGCTGCCTTACAGCGCCAGAGACTCGGGTTCGATCCTGACTAAGGGCGCTGTCCTTACAGAGTTTGTACGCGGCTGAAGGGATCAGGGGGTATGGGGAGAAGGCAGGTACGGGATACTGAGTTGGATGATCAGCCATGATTATATTGAATGGCGGTGCAGGCTGGAAGGGCCAAATGGCCTACTCCTGCACCTATTTTCTATGTTTCTATGTTTCTATGTTCTCCATGTGACCACGTTGGCTTTCTCCCGGTGTTCCGGTTTCTCCCCACAATCCAAAGACATACAGGTTGTCGGTAAAAGTGTGGACTGTCCCTAGGGTGTAGGATCGTGTTCATGTCTGGGATGATCACTGGTTGAAGCAGAATCGGTGGGCCAAAGGGCCTATTCCCATGCTTTACCTCTAGCGTCTAGTCTCAAAGCTTTGTTCGGGCATTTAATCCAATAGCAATCCCCACTCCATACATCCAGTCATCCCAGTCACCTTTTACCCGTTGCTTTTTAAGAACATTTGTAGAAAGGCTGCTTGAGTCTGTAGGTGGTGGGAAGGTGGAGGTGTTGCATCTCCTATGGGAAAATGCCGGAAGACAGGGACAGATAGTCGGGTTGGAAGAATAGGCTAGGGCGTAACAAAGAGAGTGGTCCTTTTGAAATGCCAAAAGGGGAATGGAGGAGCAGATGTCTCCAGAGTTGGAATCTCGTTGGAGCTGGCAGAAAATGCAGAGGATGATCCATGCAATGCAAAGGCTGGCTTTGTGAAAGTGAGGACTCTGTTCTTACTCAGCCTGGGAGGAGAGGGGGGTGAGAGCAGAGGTGCAGGAAATAGGTGAAATGTAGTCAAAAGCTCTAGTATGGTCGAGGGAACGTGAACCGTTAGGGTCCCTGTCACACTCTGCCCACCTCATATTGCCAACCAGAACAAGATTCATTTATGCCTTCTGCCTGCTTCCCATCAGACAAACAATCTTTCAACATTTTTCACGTTCGGATATATCAAATTTAATCTAGCAAAATACACCCGATTCTCACTTTTATTCTGTGCGGAGGAGAGGAAACGAATACCATCGGGAATCACTGCAAGGTTTTAAGTAGAAAGAGAGTGGGAACTTTATACATTTGCTTTGTGCAGAAGAGATTGTTTGGAAATATTCACCAAAATGGAATGCAAAATGTTAAAAAAAAGTTATTAAATGCGGGACCTTGCCATACAACCATCTCAACCTGCTCGTGGCTCTGTTTTAAGCAAGTTAGTGTGAATTTATTTGATCAGTTATAAAAAGGGGCTCCTTTGTAAATGGACCAGCTCTTCCGCCAAAGGCAGCCCTGTTCTATGAATGCAGCGTTCTAAGAGTCTCGGTATAATCACAGAGTCTTCAAAGGATACCTATAAGATTCTACAGACACCAACCCTTGCCAAGGTTCATTATTTAATAACTTTTGTAAATATTCTGCACTGTATTTTTGTTTTCACTGCAGCTTTTAGACTTGAGACTTTTGACATACAGCATGGAACAGGTCCTGCACCAAGTCTGCGCTGACCAGGAATACACTAACCGACTAACTCGCACTCAGGACAATTTTATTTACAACTTGCCAAAGCCAATTAACCTACAAACCTGTGCGACTTTAAAGTGTGGGAGGAAACCGGAGCACCTGGAGAAAACCCACACGGTCCCAGGGAAAAGGTACAAACTCTATCCAGACAACACCCATAGTTCAGATCGAACTTGGGTCTCTGGTGCTGTCAGGCAGCAACTGTACCCCTGCTCCACCATGTCACCCGAGGCAGCTTTTATTGTTCGACACATCAACACATGCTGATCGGACAATCCAATTACAATTTCAGGACAACCCAAAGAGTTTTGTAGTGTGCGGACCATTTGTGCAGAGTCTGCTGTTATGTACAAAATACAGGAGCTAGATTTGCACGACAGATACATCGTAGAAAACATCCTATCGGGATGCCTCATTGATGGTTTGGGAACAGCTTTGCCCAAGGCAGCAAGAAATTGCAGAGAGTTGTGGGTGAAGCCCTGTCCATCACACAGGCGACGTTTCGGGTCGAGACCCTTCTTCAGACTATGCATGAGTATACATGAGACTATACATGAGTACATTCAAGCCATTGACAAGTTATACAGGTAGTGAGGTAATAAGTAAGTAATTTTATTGGCCAGTATTCACATACGAGGAATTATGGTCTGCATCATATGTCTGGTTTGGCTCAGCCACCGAGCACGACACCTGGAGGCTGCAGCGAATCGTCCAATCAGCTGAGAAGATTGTTAAAGAAGGAACTGCAGATGCTGGAAAATCGAGGGGTACACAAAAGGCTGGAGAAACTCAGCGGGTGCAGCAGCATCTAAGGAGCGAAGGAGATAGGCAACGTTTCGGGTCAAGACCCTTCTTCAGAAGATTATTGGCTGCAACCTTCCCTCCATTGATGAACTGTACACTGCAAGGGCCAGGAAGCGAGCGGGCAAGATCATCTCTGGCCCCTCTCACCCTGGCCACAAACTCTTTGAATCACTTCCCTCTGGAAGGCGACTCCGGGCTGTCAAAGCTGCCACAGCCAGACATAAAAACAGTTTTTATCCACGAGTAGTTGCTCCACTCAACAGCCAAAAACCTGTCGCCTCCCTTTGATCTGGTATTTTGTTGATCAATGGTGTTTTATCATTAATGTTTTATTATTATGAATGTTTGGTGTTTTCTGAGTCATTCGTAATTGTCACTGTATGTCATGTTGTTACTTGTGGGCGGAGCACCAAGGCAAATTCCTTGTATGTGAATACTTGGCCAATAAACTTACTTACTTACTTAAGGATTCAGATCAATACTGGAGAAATGATGGAGAAAAACACTTCAACCAAATAAAAATAAAAATGAAACATTAATTAAAATGAATGTAAAATATCAACAAAACTGAATGTCACCCATCCCTTCTCTTCAGAGATGCTGCCTGTCGTGCTGAGTTACTCCAGCTTTATTGTCTATCTTTGGTTTATACCAGCATCTGCAGTACATATGTTTCATGCCTTTCTACCGAACTCTGGGACTGGACAACGGCCTAGCCTGGAGAGCGCACTGGATCCCCTGACGCAGAGAAGCCCAGTGAACTCACTCTCCTTCAGAGAGAACAGCTGAACTATCTACCTCTTTAGTGACCCTCGGACTATCCTTGATCGGACTTTGTTGGCTTTACCTTGCGCTAAACGTTATTCCCTTATCATGTATCTATACAGTGTGAAGGACTCGATTGTAATCATGTTTTTTCTTTCTGCTGACTGCTTAAAACAAAAGCTTTTCACTGTACCTCGATACACCTAACAATAAACTGAACTGAACTGAACTGACTTGCAGCATGCACAACATACCCGATAAACCCGTGCCTCTTCCCGAATCTAAAAAGCAGTCAACTATTTTTTCTGAAAATAGGCATTGGAGCAGGTGTAATTTAGTCAAGCTGAATCTCGGATGTCTCTGGAAAGAAATGTTTTACTTTCCTGAGATTGCATGATCTGAGGCCTCAGGAACTACTAATTCTTTCAAGTGAGCAAAGCTATTTACTGAGTTCCCAATCGTTTACGTAAGCGAGTCTGCTTGCTCGGTTGGGGCTAAAATCAGACACAAAAAGCTGGAGTAACACAGCGGGTCAGGCAGCAACTCTGGAGAAAAGGAACAGGTGACGATTCGGGTCAAGTCCCTTCTTCAGATTGAGAATCAGGCGAAAGGGAAACGAGAGATATAAACGGTGATATAGAGAGATGTAGAACAATAGACAATAGACAACAGACAATAGGTGCAGGAGTAGGCCATTCGGCCCTTCGAGCCTGCACCGCCATTCACTATGATCATGGCTGATCATCCACAATCAGTACCCCGTTCCTGCCTTCTCCCCATATCCCTTCTCTATCTTTAAGAGATCTGTCTAACTCTCTCTTGAAAGCCTCCAGAGAAATGGCCTCCACTGCCTTCTGAGGCAGATAATTCAACAGATTCACAACTCTCTGTGTGAAAATGTGTTTCCTCATCTCCGTTCTAAATGGCTTACCTCTTATTCTTAAACTGTGGCTCCTGGTTCTGGACTCTCCCAACATCGGGATCATGTTTCCTGCCTCTAGCGTGTCCAAACCCTTAATAATCTTATATGTTTCCATAAGATCCCCTCTCATCCTTTTAAATTCCAGAGTATACAAGTCCAGCCGCTCCATTCTATCAACATATGACAGTCCCGCCATCCCGGGAATTAACCTTGTAAACCTACGCTGCACTCCCTCAATAGCAAGAATGTCCTTCCTCAAATTTGGGGACCAAAACTGCACACAATACTCCAGGTGTGATCTCACTGGGTCTCTGTACAACTGCAGAAGGACCTCTTTGCTCCTATACTCGACTCCTCTTGTTATAAAGGCCAACATGCCATTCGCTTTCTTCACTGCCTGCTGTATCTGCATGCTTACTTTCAGTGACTGATGAACAAGGACCCCCAGATCTCGTTGAACTTCCCCTTTTCCCAACTTGACACCATTCAGATAATAATCTGTCTTCCTGTTTTTGCCATCAATGTGGATAACCTCACATTTATCCGCATTAAACTACACCTGCCATGCACCCAACCTGTCCAAGTCACTCTGCATCCTCATAGCATCCTCCTCACAGTTCACCCTGCCACCCAGCTTTGTGTCATCTGCAAATTTGCTAATGTTACTTTTAATCCCTTCATCCAAATCATTAATGTACCCCCTACCCCCAATACCATGTGTTCTAATTTTGCCCACTAATCTCCTATGTGGGACCTTATCAAATGCTTTCTGAAAGTCCAGGTACACTACATCCACTGGCTCTCCCTTGTCCATTTTCCTAGTTACATCCTCAAAGAAGTCCTGAAGATTAGTCAAACAATATTTCCCCTTCGTAAATCCATGCTGACTCGGACCGATCCTGTTACTGCTATCCAAATGTGCACGCTATTTCACTTTATAATTGACTCCAGCATCTTCCCCACCACTGATGTCAGGCTAACTGGTCTATAATTCCCAGTTTTCTCTCTCCCGCCTTTCTTAAAAAGTGGGATAACATTAGCTACCCTCCAATCCACAGGAACTGATCCTGAGTCTATAGAACATTGGAAAATTATCACCAATGCATCCACAATTTCTAGAGCCACTTCTAAGTACCCTGGGATGCAGACCACCAGGCCCTGGGGATTTATCAGCCTTCAGTCCCATCAGTCTACCCAACACCATTTCCTTCAGTTCCTCCGTCACCCCAGATCCTCTGGCCACTACTATATCAGGCAGATTGTTTGTGTCCTCCTTAGTGAAGACAGATCCAAAGTACCTGTTCAACTCATCTGCCATTTCCTTGTTCCCCATAATAAATTCACCTTTTTCGGTCTTCAAGGGTCCAACTTTGGTCTTAACTATTATTTTCCTCTTCACAAACCTGAAGAAGCTTTCATTATCCTCCTTTATATTCTTGGCTAGCTTACCTTCGTACCTCATCTTTTCTCCCCGTATTGCCTTTTTAGTTATCGTCTGTTGCTCTTTAAAAGTTACGCAATCCTCTGGCTTCCCGCTCATCCTTGCTATGTTATACTTCTTCTCTTTTATTTTTATACTACTGCCCCTGACTTCCCTTGTCAGCCATGGTCGCCCCTTAATCCCCTTGGAATCTTTCTTCCACTTTGGAAGGAACTGATCCTGCGCCTTCTGTATTATTCCCAGAAATACCTGCCATAGTTGTTCCACTGTCATCCCTGCTAGGGTCTCTTTCCGGTCAACTTTGGCCAGCTCCTCCCTCTTGGCTCCACAGTCCCCCTTGTTCAACAAACGAATGAAAGATGCGCAAAAAGTAATGATGGCTGTGGGCTAGGTGTTAATGAGTTACACAGACAGTGAAACTCAACAGGTTAACAGCGAAACTAGTACGACAACTAGGTTAGGCGAGGGACGTAGAGAGAGGGTTGTAAAGCATGTTTTAACACTGACATAACAACTGGATAGCACACAAACAAAGTTTCAACTGAAAATCTGAATGAAACCGGGTCTCTGGTGTATTGTCAACTCAATACTCAATTTTTCCTGCTATTTGAATGTGGGTCAGTTGTGCTTTGGTCAAGGTTGTGCACAGGTCATGCCTCTGTCAATATTCGGCAATATTTCACCTCAGCTGGATTACACGATTCCTTCTAGTTTAAGGATTAATAACAGCAATCACAACCATAATTCTGCAACTACAATAACAGCGGTCAATGTGCTTGAGCGACCTATCACAAAATTCCATACTTGGCTGCTTATAGCTATTGTCAGTATGAACATACACGAGGCTAATCAATAATCAATTAGATTTTACTTTGTTCTCTGTTAATCAAGTGCACTGAGCTATAAATTCACACCATGGCATTAAATGAACAGTGGGCAAGATTTAGGATGGTCGGTTCCTCTTTGTGAATTTGTTGCTTAATTTGTGTTTGTAAGTTTTCATTATGAGAATGGTTTCTTTGCAGTGAGAGACTGTATCCACAACGCACGGAACCAGGCTGTTCATGGGGTGGAAAATTGGATAGGTAAGTATGCAGATGATACTAAGATAGGTGGTGTTGTGGATAATGAAGTAGATTTTCAAAGTTTACAGAGAGATTTGGGCCATTTGGAAAAGTGGGCTGAAAGATGGCAGATGGAGTTTAATGCTGATAAGTGTGAAGTGCTACATCTTGGCAGGACAAATCAAAATAGGACGTACATGGTAAATGGTAGGGAATTGAGGAATGCTGTGGAACAGAGGGATCTAGGAATAACTGTGCATAGTTCCCTGAAGGTGGAATCGCATGTAGATAGGGTGGTAAAGAAAGCCTTTGGTGTGCTGGCCTTTATAAATCAGAGTATTGAATATAGGAGTAGGGAAGTAATGTTAAAAATTGTACAAGGCATTGGTAAGACCAATTCTGGAGTATGGTGTACAATTTTGGTCGCCTAGTTATAGGAAGGATGTCAACAAAATAGAGAGAGTACAGAGGAGATTTACTAGAATGTTGCCAGGGTTCCAGCAACTATGTTACAGAGAAAGGTTGAACAAGTTAGGTCTTTATTCTTTGGAGTGCAGAAGGTTAAGGGGGGACTTGATTGAGGTCTTTAAAATGATGAAAGGGATAGACAGAGTTGACGTGGATACGTTTTTCCCAGTGTGGGTAGGGAAGATTCAAACAAGAGGGCATAACATGAGAATTAAGGGACAGAGGTTTCGGGGTAACGTGAGGGGGAACTTCTTTACTCAGAGGGTGGTGGCTGTGTGGAATGAGCTTCCAGCAGAAGTGGTGGAGGCAGGATCGATTTTAACATTTAAGAGTAAAGTGGATAGGTATATGGACGTGAAGGGAATGGAGGGGTATGGTCTGAGTGCAGGAAGATGGGACTAGGGGAAAACAAATGGTCGGCACGGACTGGAAGGGCCGAGAGGGCCTGTTTCCGTGCTGTAATTGTTATATGGTTATATGGTTCAGCTCCAGTGCTCTGTGCTAGTGTGTTCACTCAACACCAGCCTCTTACCCCTCCCCGATCTCCCCCATCGCCCTTGTGTATTTATCCAGCTTGCCCTTAAACCTCTGTTCTTCAGGCTAGACGCAGGAAGATTGTTCCCGATGTTGGGGAAGTCCAGAACAAGGGGTCACAGTTTAAGGATAAGGGGGAAGTCTTTTAGGACCGAGATGAGAAAAACATTTTTCACACAGAGAGTGGTGAATCTGTGGAATTCTCTGCCACAGAAGGTAGTTGAGGCCAGTTCATTGGCTATATTTAAGAGGGAGTTAGATGTGGCCCTTGTGGCTAAGGGGATCAGGGGGTATGGAGAGAAGGCAGGTACAGGATACTGAGTTGGATGATCAGCCATGATCATATTGAATGGCGGTGCAGGCTCGAAGGGCTGAGTGGCCTACTCCTGCACCTATTTTCTACGTTTCTATGTCTATGTTTCTATCTCCATCTCCTCCTGTGGAGTGAGTGTCCCATTCTCCCCGCTCCCCAGAGAAAGAGGGTTCTCCCAAATTCCCTGCAGTTTATTTGTGACTTCCTGATATTTATGGTGTTAAACTTTGTCTCTCCCATAAACACTAGCACCAACCTTTCTGTCATTATAATGCGTTTAATCAGGCCACCCCTAAATCAAAGTACCCCCTGGCTCCCCAGATCCTATTCTTCTGCACCCGTTGGTAGATCTACCTAGCTACAGCACATAATCAGCCTGTGCTTGGCGAGAGAGTCTGACACAAGCAGGAATGTTCAAGAATATTTGACCTGCATTGATGTACAGAAAAAGCATGGGGTGCAAGTCCACAGCCTTCTGTAAACACAACACAAGTGGATAGGATGGTACACAGCAATGCATCTTCAGTTAAGGCAATGAGTAAAATAGTCAGCTTCAGCTGAATAAACTGTGGTTGGGCCATACTTGGAGTATTATGTGCAGTTCTGGTCAGCACATTTTATGGAAGGATGGGGAGGTTTCAGAGAGGGTACAGAAGAGGTTCACCAGGATGTTTATAAGGAAAGGTTGGACAAACATGGATTGTTGCCTTTTCATTAAGAGCCCGAAGAGAACTGGCCAAAGTATATAAAATAATGAGAGGCATAGATAGGGTAGACAGAATCGTTATCCCAGGGTGGAAATGTCAAATACTAGAGGGCATAACTTTAAGATGAGAGAGGGAAAGTTTAAAAGATTTTTAAGAAGGAATTGCAGATGCTGGAAAATCGAAGGTAGACAAAAGTGCTGGAGAAACTCAGCGGGTGCAGCAGCATCTATGGAGCGAAGGAAATAGGCAACTTTTCGGCCCGAAACGTTGCCTATTTCCTTCGCTCCATAGATGCTGCTGCACCCGCTGACTTTCTCCAGCACTTTTGTCTACCTCCGAAAGTTTAAAAGAGACGTGTGGCAAATATTTTGTTGCAGAGAGTGAAGGGTGCGTGGAACACACTGCCAGGAGAGATGATGGAAGCAGATATGGTACCAATGTTTAAGAGGCATTTAAATAGTCGCATGAACTGGCAGAGAATGAAGGGATATATAGGCCACGCGGAGTAGAAATAATTAGTTAGATTGGCATCATAGCTAGTGCAGATATGGTAGGCCGCAAAGCCTGTACTGTTCTATGTTCTCTGAATCGATCAATAGGCTATTTACCACACATCTGCTTCATTATGAGAGTCACTAGTTCCACTGAACACTCCATCCCAGTTCACCTGCTGCTAACACCCTCGGTCATTTCCTTCCTTTGGCCAGGAAAGCCTTCAAATAATTGTCTGGTCTCAAACTACTGTCACCAACTCCACAGGGGGGCAGCGGTAGTTACTGTCTCACAGCACCGGAGATCCGGGTTCCAGCCTGACTACGGGTGCTGTCTGCACGGGGTTTGCACATTCTCCCCGTGAACAGCTTGGGTTTTCACCGGGTGCTCCAGTTCTCTCCCATACTCCACAGACGTACAGGTTTGTAAGGTTTGTCCTTTATCTCCCCACATCACCGTCTATATCTCTCATTCCCCTTATCCATAACCAGTCTGATGAAGGGTCTCGACCCAAACCATTCTCTCCAGAGATGCTGCCTGTCCCGCTGAGTTACTCCAGCTTTTTGTGTCTATCTTCGGTTTGTAGGTTAATTGGTTTCGTTAAAGTTGGCCCTTGTGTGTAGGATGGTGTTAGTGTACGGGCTGGTTGGTGCAGACTCTGTGTGCCACAATCTGTATCTTTAGCATCTAAATTCAATGGCATCCAAAACTCTGCTTCCCCTCTCTCGTTTGGAGGTTGTTTATACCGTGAACATTTTGATATTTCTCTTGGGAAGGATACAGCAATTAATATTAAAGAATTTTACAGGGATGTAACATTGATTTTATTTTGGTGAGACTTGATTTATTTTAAGTAACAGGCCTGGTGAGCAGCTCTTGATGTATACCATCTGCCATATGAGGTCACTGTGTATTTCAGGTGTTAGTGATTCAAGGAGTGAGGGCATGCCCTGAACAGAAAGACAATGGACAGAGTGAATGAACAGAGAGCCTGAGCAACACAAAACCACAGGCTGCAGATGCTGAACTCTTGGGAAAAAACACAAAGTGCTGGAAGATCTCAGCAGGTCAAGCAGCATCTGTGGAGGGAATGCATGGATGGCTTTTGGATTTAGAGTTCCTCCAGCACTTGTTTATTTTTCTGCTGAAGATTCCAGCATCTGTAGTTACCTGTGTCTGCTTCGTTGTGTAATCTCCTCAAAGTTATGCCGCCTTTGAGGAGGTTCCCCTCCTCTCCTTGACAGGAGTTCTATGACAGCATCTCTCATTGTAACCTCTCTGTGAATACTGCTGCCCTCCTGCTCTTTGACCCTGTTCCAACTCCCCACACCAGCCTGAAGAAGGGTCCTAACCCAAACCGTTGCCTGTCCATTCCCTCCACAGATAGTTTCTTAGTCATGGGCATACAGCGTGGAAACATGCCCTTCAGCCCAACCTGCCCACACCAAGCAAAATGCCCCATTTACCCTAGTCGCATCTACCCACGTTTAGCCCATATCCCTCTAAACCTTTCCTATCCATATACCTGTCCAAATGGCTTTTAAATGCTGTTACAATACCTGCCTCAACTATCTCCTCTGACAGCTCGTTCCATATACCCACTGCCCTTTGTGCAAAACAGTTTCCCCTCCCAGCACAAACATATGTCCCCTGGTTCTTGATTCCCCTACGCTGGGTGCATTTACCCTGTCTATTCCCCTCATGATCTTATACACCTCTTCTTGTTGCGCTCTTAGAAATAAAGTCCGAGCCTGCCCAATCTCCCCTATAGCTCAGGTCCTCAACTCCTGGCGCATCCTTGTAAACCTCTCTGCACTCCAATGCTATCTAACCCACTGAGTTTCTCCAGCAGTTTGTTTTTTTTAGAATCATAGAAACATACAGCGTGGAAACTGGCCCTTCGGCCCAACTTGCCCACATTGACCAGCAAGACCCATCTACTCTAGTCCCACATGCCTGCATTTAACCCATGTCCCTCTAAACCTGCCCTATACATGTACTTGTCTCATTGTTTCTTAAACCTTGTGATATTACCTGCCTCAACTACCTCTTCAGGTAGCTCACTGCCCTTTGTGTGAAAAAGTTGCCCCTCAGATTCCTATTAAATTTTCCCCCCTTCACCTTAAATCTATGTCCTCTGGTTCTCGTTTCCCCTTCTCTGCGCAAGAGCCTCTGTGCACCTGTCCAATCTATTCCTCTCATGATTTTATACTCCCCTCATCCGCCTGCACCGTGTTTCACACAAAACCAGGCCTGGCTGAAAGTAGGAGACAGAGACCAAAAGACGGGGTTGCAGTTAAAGTCAGCAATCTCTCGGCAGTATAACTAGTAACTAGTTCAAGTTCAAGTGAGTTTACTGTCATGTGTCCCTGACAGGACAATGAAATTCTTTCTTTGCTTCAGCACAACAGAACATAGTAGGCATTGACTACAGAACAGATCAGTGTGTCCATATACCATAATATAAATATATACACACATGAATAAATAAACTGATAAAGTGCAAATAACAGATAATGCCTTATTAATAATCAGAGTTTTGTCCGAGCCAGGTTTAATAGCCTGATGGCTGTGGGGAAGTAGCTATTCCTGAACCTGGTCGTTGCAGTCTTCAGGCTCCTGTACCTTCTACCTGAAGGTAGCAGGGAGATGAGTGTGTGGCCAGGATGGTGTGGGTCCTTGATGATACTGCCAGCCTTTTTGAGGCAGCGACTGCGGTAAATCCCCTCGATGGAAGGGAGGTCAGAGCCGATGATGGACTGGGCAGTGTTTACTACTTTTTGTAGTCTTTTCCTCTCCAGGGCGCTCAAGTTGCCGAACCAAGCCACGATGCAACCGGTCACCAAGCTCTCTACTGTGCACCTGCAGAACTAGTACAGCAAGTACAAGGGTAACGTATTGAGGGTTTGGGATAGGTTGAACTGCTTTGTGACGTCATAGAGAGAATGCGGGCCTTTGGCTAAAGCTAACCATCATCCAATACCCATTTATGCTGATCCTACAATAATCCCAGTTTATCCCCACTTTCCCATCAACTCCACCTGGATTCCAGCCACTTGGAATCACTAGGGGATACAAACCAACTGACCTGATCCTCTTAAAATGTGGAAGGAAACCGGAGCACCCGGAGAAAAAATCCACATGGTCACAGGGAGAACATGCAAACTCCACCAGACAATGCCAGAGTTCAGGATTGATCTGGAGCTTTAAGATAGTAGCTGTGTCACAGTGCCACCCCATAAATACTCTACTGCCAGTCCCTATCTCACACACCTCCCATTCACCCTCTACCCCAGCCTCTGCTTCCTGTTATTCCAAGGTCTCATCCTTCCCTACCTCAGCTATCTCCCATTTCCTTAACAGCATCTCCTAATCTTGGTCTCCTAATCTGAGGAAAGACATTCTTGCCATAGAGGGGGTACAGAGAAGGTTCACCAGACTGATTCCTGGGATGGCAGGACTTTCATATGAAGAAAGACTGGATAGACTCGGCTTGTACTCGCTGGAATTTAGAAGATTGAGGGGGGATCTCATAGAAACGTACAACATTCTTAAGGGGTTGGACAGGCTAGATGCTGGAAGATTGTTCCCGATGTTGGGGAAGACCAGAACATGGGGTCACAGTTTAAGGATAAGGGGGAAATATTTTAGGACCGAGATGAGAAAAACATTTTTCACACAGAGAGTGGTGAATCTGTGGAATTCTCTGTCACAGAAAGTAGTTGAGGCCAGTTCATTGACTATATTTCAGATGGAGTTAGATGTGGCCCTTGTGGCTAAAGGGATCAGGGGGTATGGAGAGAAGGCAGGTACAGGATACTGAGTTGGATGATCAGCCATGATCATATTGAATGGCGGTGCAGGCTGGAAGGGCCGAATGGCCTGCTCCTGCACCTATTTTCTATGTTTCCATGTTTCTATCCTTCCCAGATGCTGCCTGACCTACCAAGTGTTTCTGACATTTCCTGTTTTTACCCAATATTATTTTTGTCACCATCACAAGGATTCCTTTTTTTGTAAAGTTCCGGATGTATTTATTTGTTTGAATTGAACGTCTCAAGCTGCCTTGGTGGAATTTGAACTCATGACTGGGTGCCAGCCCAGTGATTTACTGTAAATACCATCGCAGTCTGTCGTTCAGTACTACAGAGTTGCTGACACTAGATTCACGCTCTCACCCTGGCTTCCTGCTCGTCACAAACCTTCATCACCCCACCACACGCTCCATGGATTTGATCATTTCTGTGTGGAAGGTGCTGACAAAACCATTGCTGTGCGATGATGATAACTTCAGCAGAAGGACAATAGACAAAATATTTTCTCCAGAGATGCTGCCTGACTCCCGCGTTTTGTGTCTATCTGTGGTATAAACCAGCATCTGCAGAGTGCCTTCCTATACATTATTACCCACCCGTCCGGAGTGGCGATGTCACCCCTGCCTCTGTTCAATGGGTCAATGCTGCTTTATTTGTCACCAGTGCAATTACACAGTGAAATTCATTTTGAACGGGCAGATGCATGGCAGATGCAGTATAATGTGGATAAATGTGAGGTTATCCACTTTGGTGGCAAAAACAGGAAAGAAGACTATTATCTGAATGGTGGCTGATTTGGAAAAGGGGAGATGCAGCGAGACCTGGGTGTCATGGTACACCAGTCATTGAAAGTAGGCATGCAGGTGCAGCAGGCAGTGAAGAAAGCGAATGGTATGTTAGCATTCATAGCAAAAGGATTTGAGTATAGGAGCAGGGAGGTTCTACTGCAGTTGTACAGGGTCTTGGTGAGACCACACCTGGAGTATTGCATACAATTTTGGTCTCCTAATCTGAGGAAAGACATTCTTGCCATAGAGGGAGTACAGAGAAGGTTCACCAGACTGATTCCTGGGATGTCAGGACTTTCATATGAAGAAAGACTGGATAGACTCGGCTTGTACTCGCTAGAATTTAGAAGAGTGAGGGGGGATCTTATAGAAACTTACAAAATTCTTAAGGGGTTGGACAGGCTAGATGCAGGAAGATTGTTCCCGATGTTGGGGAAGTCCAGGACAAGGGGTCACAGTTTAAGGATAAGGGGGAAGTCTTTTAGGACCGAGATGAAAAAAAATATTTTCACACAAAGAGTGGTCAATCTGTGGAATTCTCTGCCACAGAAGGTAGTTGAGGCTAGTTCATTGGCTATATTTAAGAGGGAGTTAGATGTGGCCCTTGTGGCTAAAGGGATCAGGGGGTATGGAGAGAAGGCAGGTACGGGATACTGAGTTGGATGATCAGCCATGATCATATTGAATGGCGGTGCAGGCTCGAAGGGCCGAATGGCCTACTCCTGCACCTATTTTCTATGTTTCTATGTTTCTATATTATACATGCAGGCACAGTCATTTTTGGCGCCATTACTCCAAGTCCAAAGTACGGTTGGCGCGCTCGATGTACTAGAGCAGTTCCCAGGAACCGACATCCCTCTCCTCTCCTAGCCATCTTTGTGTCCCGGGGCCGCCTCCTGCAGCCGCCCTTGAAGGCGTTGGAGGCATTCCCCATCATCCACTGTTGAACGGTTGCCCTATTGAAGAGCTTTATGTGAAAGTTCCATGCCATCGAGATAGACAACACGGAAACAGGCCCTTCGGCCCCCCATCTCCATGTCGACCATCAACCGCCCACTGATGTTGATCCTACACTAATCCTGTTTTATTCTCCCCGTATTCCCATCCACTCTCTCCAGGTTCCTCCAGCCACCTATACACCAGGGGCAATTTATATGACCACAACCCCACCTTCCCACCACATGTCATTGGGACGTGGTAGGAAAAGGACCAAGCAGGAGAAATCTGCCTCGTCACGGGGAGAATGTGAAAACGCCACACAAGAGGCTGCGATTTAACCCGGGTCACTGGTGTTGTGCGGCAGTGGGTCCGCCCACTGCAGCACCATGCCACACCACTCTGATGCAGTACCAAGAGAGCGCTGCACTATTGCAGGGGCCATCTTACAGAGTAAACGTTGCATTAGCATCTTAGGTAATTGAAGAAGATTCAGTTTCACCATTCATACCCACAGTTGCAGTAATTCCAGTTATGGAGTCACAGAGTCATATAGCATGGAAACAGCTCATTTGGCCCACCATGTCCATACTGATCAGTGGTAACCCCATCCGTAGTAACTTCAGCTTCCACCACTTAGCCTATACTCTTTGATATCTATGCGATTGAAGTGCTCGTCCATACACTTCTTACACTGTCAGTAGCTATGAAGGACTTCCATATGAAGAAAGACTGGACAGACTCGGCTTGTACTCGCTGGAATTTAGGAGATTGAGGGGGGATCTTATAGAGGCTTACAAAATTCTTAAGGGGTTGGACAGGCTAGATGCAGGAAGATTGTTCCCGATGTTGGGGAAGTCCAGGACAAGGGGTCACAGTTTAAGGATAAGAGGGAAGTCTTTTAGGACCGAGATGAGAAGATATTTTTTCACACAGAGAGTGGTGAATCTGTGGAATTCTCTGCCACAGAAGGTAGTTGAGGCCAGTTCATTGGCTATATTTAAGAGGGAGTTAGATGTGGCCCTTGTGGCTGAAGGGATCAGGGGGTATGGAGAGAAGGCAGGTACGGGATACTGAGTTGGATGATCAGCCATGATCATATTGAATGGCGGTGCAGGCTCGAAGGGCCGAATGGCCTACTCCTGCACCTATTTTCTATGATTCTGTGATTCTATGCTTCCACCACTCTCTCTCGCAGTGTATTCCAGGTACTCACAGCGTCTGGGTGAAACAGGTCTCCATCATAACCCCTCCAAAAATTATCTCCCTTACCTTAAATCTAGTTTAATCTGCCTCCGATAAGTGGAATCGTTTTCTGCAGTCTACTATGTCTACCCCCCTCATAATTTTATGTACTTTATCTGGCCATCAGCATATCGTTGGTTGTGCATAAATTAATTGCCAAATCTCTTGCAGGGCGTAAAAGGGCGGCACGTATGGCGCAGCAGTTGAGTTGCTGCCTCACAGCGCCAGAGACCCGGGTTCGATCCTGACTACGGGAGCTGTCTGTGCGGAGTTTGTACGTTCTCCCCGCGACCGCGTGGGGTTTCCCCGGGTGCTCCGAATTCCTCCCGCACTCCAATGACGAACAGGTGGATAAGTTAATTGGCTTCGGGAACATTTAAATTGCCCCTAGTGTTGAGGATAGTGCTAGTGTACGGGGTAATCGATGGTAGCTGAGGGCTCGCTGGACCAAAATGCCTGTTGCCGCACTGAGTCTAAATTGATTGCCAAATCGTTTGCAGTGCATAAATTGATTGCCAGATCACTTGCCTTATTGCTGTGATCAAATTCCCAGCAGTGCCATGCGACATCCTGAACAGGTGCGAGCCTCTGCAGAATTCAATCCTCTACCTTTCCCTAGATAGACACAAAAAGTTGGAGTAACTCAGCAGGACAGGCAGAGATGCTGCTGAGTTATTCCAGCTTTATGTGTCTATCTTCAGTTTAAACCAGCATCTGCAGTTCCTTCTTATGCCCCTGCCCCACTTAGGAAACCTGAACGGAAACCTCTGGAGACTTTGCGCCCCACCCAAGGTTTCCGTGCGGTTCCCGGAGGTTTTTGTCAGTCTCCCTAACGGTCAAAAGTGGTTTCCGCTTCTTCTATGTTCCGGCGATTATTTCAAAAGATTAGTGGAAGGTAAGACCTTTTTTTGCACCCAGTTTTATTCCACCAGGGACGTCTTACCTTCCACTACCTGCAACCTCCGGCAACCACCTTCAACTAGCATCGCAACCGGCTTCGACTAAAAAATTATCGATTTTTAAAACGGCAACCTATTTTTAGTCGCGGCCGGTTTTGAATTTTTTGAAATAATCGCCGGAACATAGAAGCGACCATTAGGGAGACTGACAAAAACCTCCAGGAACCTCCGTGAACTGTACGGAAACCTTGGGTGGGGCGCAGAGTCTCCAGAGGTTTCCGTTCAGGTTTCCTAAGTAGGACAGGGGCGTAACACTCAACCTTTCCCTCTCTGGCTCACGTTTCCATGAACCTGTTGTCCGGATTTACCATCACATGCTTCTCACATTGCTCACTTCATTTTGCACGGCAGCCCATTTAATTAGTCTGCCAACTTGCCTGAAGGCTGCGTGAAGATAGCGATCTCACCATCTGCTCCCGGCTCCCTTCCATCAATAGCCCCCACCCGTCCTCCAATGGTTCATTCCACACCATGAAATCAAACACATTCCAGCTCCTCCAGCATCACCGAATACTCCAGCCAAACTACCAACACCCCCCTATGGGTGAATTTCTACCCTCAGCACTCTGCCTGATTACAAAGTCCAGTCAAGACTGCTTTAATCTGGAGGCACAGCGGAGCAGCAGGTAGAGCTGCTGCCTCACAATGCCAGAGCCCAGAGATCCTCACCTTGGGTGCTGCCTGTGTTGAGTTTATATGTTCTCCCTGTAATCCCAAGGCTTTCCTCCGGGTGCTTTGGTTTCTTCCCACGTCCCAAAGACATGTAGGTTTGTACATTAATTGGCCTCTGTAAATTTATGTAGCAAGGGGATGGGGAAGTGGTACAGCACAGAACATAGAAACATAGAAACATAGAAAATAGGTGCAGGAGTTGGCCATTCGGCCCTTCGAGCCTGCACCGCCATTCAATATGATCATGGCTGATCATCCATGTACCAGCCTTCTCTCCATACCCCCTGATCCCTTTAGCCACAAGGGCCACATCTAACTCCCTCTTAAATATAGCCAATGAACTGGCCTCAACTACCTTCTGTGTAAGAGAATTCACCACTCTCTGTGTGAAAAATGTTTTTCTCATCTCGGTCCTAAAAGACTTCCCCCTTATCTTAAAACTGTGACCCCGTGTTCTGGACTTCCCCAACATCGGGAACAATCTTCCTGCATCTAGCCTGTCCAACCCCTTAAGAATTTTGTATGTTTCTAGAAGATCGCTCCTCAATCTTCTAAATTCTAGCGAGTACAAGCCGAGTCTATCCAGTCTTTCTTCATATGAAAGTCCTGCCATCGCAGGAATATAGTGTGGTGAACCTTCTCTGTACTCCCTCTATGGCAATAATGTCTTTCCTCAGATTAGGAGACCAAAACTGCACGCAATACCCCAGGTGTGGTCTCACCAAGGCCCTGTACAACAGCAGTAGAACCTCCCTGCTCCTATACTCAAATCCTTTTGCTATGAATGCTAACATGCCATTTGCTTTCTTCACTGCCTGCTGCACCTGCATGCCTACTTTCAATGATTGGTGTACCATGACACACAAGTCTCGTTGCATTTCCCCTTTTCCTAATCGGCCACCAATCTTGCCACCAAAGTGGATAACCTCACATTTATCCACATTATACTGCATCTGCCATGCATTTGCCCACTCACCCAGCCTATCCAAGTCACCTTGCAGCCTCCTAGCATCCTCCTCACAGCTAACACTGCCCCCCAGCTTAGTCATCTGCAAACTTGGAGATGTTCTTCGGATGGTAGTTTGCCTCCCTGCTGCCAGGGTCCGGGACGTGTCCAAGATATCCTGAAAAGGGAGGGAGAGGAGCCTGAAGTCGTGGTACATATTGGTACCTATGACATAGGTAAAAAAAGAGAAGAGATCCTGAAAGGAGAATTTAGGAAGAGAGTTAAGGAAAAGGACCACAAAGATAACAATCTCAGGACTACTTCCTGTGCCACGCGACAGTGAGAGTAGGAATGGAGCAAGGTGGAGGATAAATGCTTGGCTGAAGGACTGGTGCAGAGGGCAGGATTCAAGTTTCTGGATCAATGGAACCTCTTTTGGGGAAGGAGTGACCTGTATAAAAAGGACGGGTTGCACTTGAACCCGAGGGGGACCAGTATCCTGGCAGGGAAATTTGCAAAGGCTACCGGGGGGACTTTAAACTAGAACGGTTGGGGGGAGGGACTCAAATAGAGAAAGCCAGTAGACAGGGTCTGAGGCAGGAGGCAGAGAAGGGAAGCACTCAGACCCAACATGTAGGAGGGAAAGAAGGAAAAAAAGGAGTAAGAGTATTATAAAAACAAGCCTGAAGGCTTTGTGTCTCAATGCAAGGAGCTTTCATAATAAGGTGGATGAGTTGAATGTGCAGATAGCTATTAATGACTATGTTATAGTTGGGATCACGGAGACATGGCTCCAGGGGGACCAAGGCTGGGAGCTGAACATCCAGGGATATTCAATATTCAGGTGGGATAGACAGAAAGGAAAGGGAGGTGGGGTAGTGTTGCTGGTGAGAGAGGAGATTAACGCAATAGAAAGGAAGGACATTAGCTTGGAGGATGTGGAATCGATATGGGTAGAGCTGCGAAACTCTAAGGGGCAGAAACCGCTAGTGGGAGTTGTGCACAGGCCACCTAACAATAGTAGTGGAGTTGGGGATGGCATCAAACAGGAAATTAGAAATGCGTGCAACAAGGGTAAAACAGTTATAATGGGTGACTTCAATCTACATATAGATTGGGTGAATCAAATGGGCAGGGGTGCTGAGGAAGAGGATTTCTTGGAATGTATGCGGGATAGTTTTCTAAACCAACAAGTAGAGGAACCAACGAGAGAGCAGGCTATTCTAGACTGGGTATTGAGTAATGAGGAAGGGTTAGTTAGCAGTCTTGTTGTGCTATTGTGCATAATATGGTTGAGTTCTTCATTAGGATGGAGAGTGACATAATTAAGTCAGAAACAAGGGTTCTGAACTTAAACAAAGGTAACTTTGAAGGTATGAGACGTGAATTGGCCAAGATAGACTGGCAAGTGATTCTTAAAGGGTTGACAGTGGATGTGCAATGGAAGGTATTTAAAGACTGCATGGATGAACTACAACAATTGTTCATCCCAGTTTGGCAAAAGCATAAATCAGGGCAGGTAGTGCATCCATGGATAACAAGGGAAATCAGGGATAGTATAAAAACAAAAGATGAAGCATACAAATTAGCCAGAAAAAGCAGCCTACCAGAGGACTGGGAGAAATTCAGTTCAGCAGAGGAGGACAAAGGGCTTAATTAGGAAAGGGAAAATAGATTATGAAAGAAAACTGGCAGGGAACATAAAAACTGACTGCAAAAGTTTTTATAGATATGTGAAGAGAAAGAGATTAGTTAAAAACAGGTCAGAAACAGGTGAATTGATCTTGGGGAACAAGGACATGGCAGACCAATTGAATAACTACTTTGGTTCTGTCTTCATTAAGGAAGACATAAATAATCTGCCGGAAATAGCAGGGGACCGGGGGTCAAATAAGGTGGAGGAACTGAGTGAAATCCAGGTTAGCCGGGAAGTGGTGTTAGGTAAATTGAATGGATTAAAGGGCGATAAATCCCCAGGGCCAGATAGGCTGCATCCCAGAGTACTCAAGGAAGTAGCCACAGAAATAGTGGATGCATTAGTGATAATTTTTCAAAACTCCTTAGATTCTGGAGTAGTTCCTGAGGATTGGAGGGTAGCTAATGTAACCCCACTTTTTAAAAAGGGATGGAGAGAGAAAACGGGGAATTACAGACCAGTTAGTCTAACATCGGTAGTGGAGAAACTGCTAGAGTCAATTATTAAAGATGGGTTAGCAGTACATTTGGAAAGTGGTGAAATCATTAGACAAAGTCAGCATGGATTTACAAAAGGTAAATCATGTCTGACGAATCTTATAGAATTTTTTTAGGATGTAACTAGCAGAGTGGATAAGGGAGAACCAGTGGATGTGTTATATCTAGACTTTCAGAAGGCTTTCGACAAGGTCCCACATAAGAGATTAGTAGGCAAACTTAAAGCACACGGTATTGGGGGTTCAGTATTGATGTGGATAGAGAACTGGCTGGCAGACAGGAAGCAAAGGGTAGGAGTAAACGGGTCCTTTTTAGAATGGCAGGCAGTGACTAGTGGGGTACCGCAAGGCTCAGTGCTGGGACCCCAGCTATTTACAATATATATTAATGATTTGGACGAAGAAATTGAATGCAACATTTCCAAGTTTGCGGATGACACTAAGCTGGGGGGTAGTGTTAGGTACAAGGAGGATGCTAGGAGGCTGCAAGGTGACTTGGATAGGCTGGGTGAGTGGGCAAATGCACGGCAGATGCAGTATAATGTGGATAAATGTGAGGTTATCCACTTTGGTGGCAAAAACAGGAGGGTAGACTATTATCTTAATGGTGGCAAATTAGGAAAAGGGGAGATGCAACGAGACCTGGGTGTCATGGTACACCAATCATTGAAAGTAGGCATGCAGGTGCAGCAGGCAGTGAAGAAAGCAAATGGTATGTTAGCATTCATAGCGAAAGGATTTGAGTATAGGAGCAGGGAGGTTCTACTGCAGTTGTACAGGGTTTTGGTGAGACCACACCTGGAGTATTGCGTACAGTTTTGGTCTCCTAATCTGAGAAAATACATTCTTGCCATAGAGGGAGTACAGAGAAGGTTCACCAGACTGATTCCTGGGATGTCAGGACTTTCAAATGAGGAAAGACTGGATAGACTCGGCTTGTACTCGCTAGAATTTAGAAGATTGAGGGGGGATCTTATAGAAACTTACAAAATTCTTAAGGGGTTGGATAGGCTAGATGCAGGAAGATTGTTTCCGATGTTGGGGAGGTCCAGAACAAGGGGTCACAGTCTAAGGATAAGGGGGAATTCCTTTAGGACAGAGATGAGGAAAACATTTTTCACACAGAGAGTGGTGGGTCTCTGGAATTCTCTGCCACAGAAGGTAGTTGAGGCCAGTTCATTGGCTATATTGAAGAGGGAGTTAGATGTGGCCCTTGTGGCTAAAGGGATCAGAGGGTATGGAGAGAAGGCAGGTACGGGATACTGAGTTGGACGATCAGCCATGATCATATTGGATGGCGGTGCAGGCTCGAAGGGCCGAATGGCCTACTCCTGCACCTATTTTCTATGTTTCTATGTTTCTATGTGTCATCCGCAAACTTGGAGATGTTACACAAGAACAAGTGTGAATAGGTGATTGATGGCCGTGAGCCAAGGGGCCTGTTTCCATTCTGTGTCTCTAAACCAAGTTAAAAAGCGAGTCACGAGTCTTTCATTGTCATATGCACCGGACAAGGAACAACGATATCCTTATTTACTGCAGCTTTATAGGTACATTAACGCAACCACACAATAAATATATAATAATCGATAGTGCAATAAATTGTTAGTATTTCCAATTCACTGTTGCCTGCAATTTGACTCTTCTCAAACACAAAATTAGCTGATTGCACTTCAGCAATGGAACACATTGCAATAAAAATTATTTGCTTGCTTTAAACTTCAAATGATATGTGCATTTTCTGTGCCTTCTCCAAATCTGGAAAAAAAAAAGTGGAATTTTGCAATGGGTAAACGAGCCTTTAAATCTCTCCTGGGACCTAGCCTGGCCAAGCAGCAACTCCAGAGTGTGGCGAAGTGCTAGCCTTCTCTACGGGATGTATCGCAAGATTGGGCTCGCTCAGCATGCAGCTAGCATCCTAAACCCGCAGCCTTATTGGAAACAGTACAATTTCCCAATGCATTGGCGCAATTGCCAATCTATTGAACATCGCTCGAATATTGAACGTGCTGTCACAGCCAGTCGCTCGCAGGAACAATATAAATCGGAGTGACTCACAGAAACATCCGAGCAGAGGAGCAGTGTTGGGTTCTAGCCCCTCTAGAGGTTTTGTAGAGGGGCTAGGATTTGGTAGCAGGAGGGAGGGAAGGAGGAAGGACAAAGGAAAGAGAGAGAGAAAACCTGAAGGCACCTCCGCCAACGACAGACTGGAGGTAATCAGAGTAGGAAGAGGACATTTTGGGGGCATCATTAAATACAGATTAACGCATGGCTTTATGTTGAATGAAGGTAGCCCAATTGTACAGACTTTGTTAGAGTAAAACTCAGTCTAAACAAAGTTTCCAACTCGAAGCATCACCCATCCATATTCTACAGGGATGCTGCCTGACCCGTTCAATTACTCCAGCGCTTTGTGTCTTTCATTAGAGTAAAAGATAATCACTGCTCGGGATAAGGTGGATCATAGAACCGCACAGAACAGGAACATAGCGTTTGTTCACAATATCCGTGTCGACATGATGCCAAGCTAAATAAGTAAGTAAGTACGTTTATTGGCCAAGTATTCACATACAAGGAATTTGCCTTGGTGCTCCGCCCACAAGTAACAACATGGCACACAGTGACAGTTAGGAATGACTCAGAAAACACTAAACGTTAATTTATGATAAAACACCAATGAATCTCCTCTGCCTGCACATGCTCTATATCCCTCCATCCCCTGCATATCCATGTGCCAATCTACAAGCCTCTTAATTGTCACTATTGTATCTGCCTTCACATCAACCCTTGGCAGTATGTTCCAGGTATCCAGCACTCCCTGTCTACAAAAACTACAGGTATAGATATCCGGTTGCATGTGAGCTTGGCGAGGTTCTGAAAACGCTATTACATTATTGTAATCAATCCAACCTTCTTACTATTTATAACTATTTACGCAACCATTTATAGAAAATAGTTCTGGGACACCTTTTAATGTTGGCTGTTATCTTCATTCAAGCTCCTTCATTGTTCCCCAATCCCTGCACTTTCTACGTTCAGTGTGTGCAAAAGTTGCTGTCTTTTCTATCTGCTGAACTCACTGAGTAACATTAGCCCGGTCGAGAGGAGGTAATGCCGAAGAAGGGTCCCGATCTGAAACGTCGCCCATTCTTTTTCTCCAGCGATGCAGTACTGTTGAGTTTGTAAACGAGATGACTATGTTAGAACTGCTACATTATATTTTTTTGTTTAGAAATACAGCACGCAAACAGGCTCATCGGCCCACTGAGTCCGTGTCAACCAGCGATCCCTGCACATGAACACTATCCTATACGAGGGACAATTTGCATTTATACCAAGCTGATTAACCTACAAACCCCGTTAAAGAAAGCACTGCAGATGCTGGTAAAATCGAAGGTAGACACAAAATGCTGGAGCAACTCAGCGGGTGAAGCAGCATCTATGGAGAGAAGGAATTGGCGACGTTTCGGGACCCGAAATGTCGCCAATTCCTTCTCTCCATACATGCTGCTTCACCCGCTGAGTTGCTCCAGCATTCTGTGTCTACCATTAACCTACAAACCCGTTGGTCTTTGGAGTGTGGGAGGAAACAAAAGATCTCGGGGAAAACCCACTCAGGTCATGGGGAGCACATACAGCACATAGTCAGGATCAAACTCGGGTCTCTGGCACTCTTTTCCTGTTCATATATATATATATATACACACACACACACACACACACACACACACACACACGTGTGTGTATATGTGTGTGTGCGTGCGTGTGTGTATGTGTGTATATATATACGCACACACACACACACACACACACACACACACACACACACACACACACACACACACACACACACACACACACACACATATATATATATATATATATATTTACTGAACTTTTTTTTGTTTATTATGGGTTTTTACTGAGTGCTATGTTTTTCCAGCTTCGGAAAATAGCTGAAATAAAACAATTCCTCCAGTTTGATGACCTCAAAAAGATCATCCATACATTTATCTCCTCCCGCCTAGATTACTGCAACTCCCTCTACACTGGCATCAGCCAATCTTCCCTGTCCCGCCTGCAACTGGTCCAAAATGCCACAGCGAGACTCCTGACGGGCACCCGAAAAAGGGACCACATCACCCCGATCCCGGCCTCTCTCCACTGGCTCCCTGTGCGGTTCCGAATACATTTCAAGACCCTCCTCTTTGTCTCCAAAGCCCTCGATGGGCTTGCCCCCACCTACATTAAAAGTCTGCTCACCCACAACTCCACCTCCAGGTCCCTCAGATCGGCCGGCTTGGGGCTGCTTAATGTCCCGCGCCTTTTTTTTAATTTCTATTTATTTTTTACCACACACTGAATGGACACTGGTTGAGAAACGCTTTTTCGTTTTCCTCTGGGTATGTAAATACTCAGAAAAATGATAATAAAGATATACAACACAGCATCTCTGGAGAAAATGGAGGGATGACATTTTGGGTCGGGACCCTTCTTCGGACTGATTTTTGGGGGGAGGAACTGGAAGCAAGAAGAGACTAGAACAAATCAGGCCAGCAACAGATGACACCAGGCAAGGTGGCTGCGAAAGGTCGCTTGTTGCCTGGGGGGAGTGTGATACCAAGAGGGCTACATCTTTGTGAACTGTGGAACTGAGTAACCGGCTTTCAATTAAGGAAGGGGGGAAGGCGGAGGGGAGTGTTTGTATAAGTTACCTAAAATTAGAGAATTCAACGTTCATCCCTGTGATTGAGGCAGTGCAGCGTAGGTTCACGAGATTGATCCCTGGGATGGCGGGACCGTCATATGAGGAAAGATTGAAAAGACTAGGCTTGTATTCACTGGAGTTTAGAAGGATGAGGGGGAATCCTATAGAAACATGTAAAATTGTAAAAAGACTGGACAAGCTTTGTTTGTTGTTTGTTGTTTATTTATTTGCACCATGTTTTAAAAGAAGACAAACGATCAATTTATAATACCATACAGTGCTGGGAGGGAAGGGTATTTATCCGTCAGGATATTGAATATTGAAATATGATATTATGTTACAACTGTACAGTACATCATGTTGATGAGGCCTCATTTGGAGTATTGTGTTCTGTTTTGATCACCCTGTTATTGGAAGGATGGCATTAAGCTGGAAAGTGCAGGGAAGATTTATGAGAATGTTGCCAGGACTCAATTGACTGAGCTATATATAGGGAGAGGTTGGGCGGGTTAGGACTTTAATTCTTGGAACGCAGGAGGAGGGGGGGGTATCTGAAAGAGGTGTATAAAATCATGAGGGGAATAGTTAGAGTGAATGCACTTAATCTAGGGGAATATAGAACCTGAGGACATAGGTTTAAACATGAGGGGAGAAAGATTTAATAGGAACCTGAGAGGCAACTTTTTCACACGTAGAGCGGTGGGTATATGGAATAAACTGCCAAAGGAGATAGTTGAAACGGGTGCTATAACAACATTTAAAATATATTTGGACAGGTGCATGGATAGGAAAGGCTTAGAAGGATATAGGCCGAACACGAGCAGGTAGGAAGAGCATGGATGGGGCATCTGGTTCAGCACAGACAGGTTGGGCTGTCGTTTCCACACGTTATGATTCAGCCTGGAGGTGGCCCGGAGAGGCAGTGTGGGCCTGCGGTGGTGTTGGCAGCCCAGCCTGGTGGTGAAGGTTAGTGGGTCTGTCCGCTATAACCGAGATCCTTTATAAAGAAGTCCACAATAGCGAGGGATTATTGGACCACCATCTACAGGTTTCCTCTCTAAGTCACATACCATCCTGATTTGGAAATATATCACAGGTCCTTTACCATCACTGGATCTAAATCCAAGAATTCCCTCCCCAACAGTACTCTGGGCGTGCCTTCAGCGGAGGCACTGCACTGGTTCACGTAGGTACGAGCTGCTGGAGGAGGTAGTTGTGGCAGGGACTATTCCAACATTTACGAAGCAATTGGCCTGTCCGTTTTTTCCTATCTTTTTTAAATTGTAGTTTGTCTGTGCATAGTTCCCTAAAGGTGGAATCGCATGTAGATAGGGTGGTAAAGAAAGCCTTTGGTGTGCTGGCCTTTATAAATCAGAGCATTGAATATAGGAGTAGGGAAGTAATGTTAAAATTGTACATGGCATTGGTAAGACCAATTCTGGAGTATGGTGTACAATTTTGGTCGCCTAGTTATTGGAAGGATGTCAACAAAATAGAGAGAGTACAGAGGAGATTTACTAGAATGTTGCCAGGGTTCCAGCAACTATGTTGCAGAGAAAGGTTGAACAAGTTAGGTCTTTATTCTTTGGAGCGCAGAAGGTTAAGGGGGGACTTGATTGAGGTCTTTAAAATGATGAAAGGGATAGACAGAGTTGACGTGGATACGTTTTTCCCATTGAGGGTAGGGAAGATTCAAACAAGAGGGCATGACATGAGAATTAAGGGACAGAAGTTTAGGGTAACGTGAGGGGGAACTTCTTTACTCAGAGGGTGGTGGCTGTGTGGAATGAGCTTCCAGCAGAAGTGGTGGAGGCAGGATCGATTTTAACATTTAAAAGTGGATAGGTATATGGACGTGAAGGGAATGGAGGGGTATGGTCTGAGTGCAGGTAGATGGGACTAGGGGAAAACAAATGGTCGGCACGGACTGGAAGGGCCGAGAGGGCCTGTTTCCGTGCTGTAATTGTTATATGGTTATATGGTTATATGGTTAAACAATTTTGTTTTGGGGCTTCTTTAGTTTTTCTTTGTGGGGGAGGGGGGAGGGATAAGGGGGAAACTGCTTCCCAGTCGCTTCCTGGCGAGGATGCGACTATTTCTCCGAGTCGCGTCCTCGCCCCCCACCTCGCAGCCGACCATATGGATTGGCACAGCCTTTCCTGCCGGAGACCGGGGGCCGGACCAGAGCTACCTGGATCGCCGTTTGGAGCTCCGGAGCGTGGGCCCGCTGCTCCAACATCGCGGGGCTGTGGTCCACGGAGCTCCCAGCGCGGGCGGCGCTGACCGTCATCGCGGAGTCCTGGGGCCATTTGCCGAGGGCTGCCAGCGTTGAATCTCCGCCCGGCACGGCCTGGGGACGTCGGGAGCTGTGGACTCCGGTGGGAAGCGGCCGTTTTGGAGGTCCAAGCCGCTGAGGTTGGCCTCCCGTTCCGACGTCGGAGAGCCAACATCCCGGCGAGCGGGCCTGAGCGGTGGCTGCCCGTAGCGGCGACTGCGGGGGGATCCAGAGGCCCCGGCCACAGGGGAACATCAGAGGGAGATGACTGACTTTGGTGCCTTCCCACACGGTGGGAAACTTTTGATTCTGTTGTGTGGGGATGTTTTATGTTGAACTCAATCGTGTGTTGTGTTCTTTATTTTACTATATGGCTGTATGGTGATCACACACTGTGCCAACTGGCACATATGCCAAATAAATGTATCTTGTATCTATCTTGTATCTTGTACATTTTCACACAGAGAGTGGTGAGTCTCTGGAACACACTGCCACAGAGGGTAGTTGAGGCCAGTTCATTGGCTATATTTAAGAGGGAGTTAGATGTGGCCCTTGTGGCTAAAGGGTATGGAGAGAAGGCAGGTACAGGATACTGAGTTGGATGATCAGCCATGATCATATTGAATGGCGGTGCAGGCTCGAAGGGCCAAATGGCCTGCTCCTGCACCTAATTTCTATGTTTCTATGTTTCTATGTTGGTCAGTGTGGGCAAGTTGAACTGAAGGGCCTGTTTCCACGTTGTATGAGTCTATGACCAAGGTAACACCACCATCATATTGGGGGCGATGATGAGGGCAAATAGAAAGTTGCTGGTTACACTGATAATGCCCGCAATCTGAAAAAATAATGTCAATGTATGATACAGGCAATGTGTTTCTGGGACACATTTTGATGGTTTCAGTGTACGTGGAAATCTATAAGTATGTTGTGGGTTTTAAACCCAGCTCCCAATGAGTCACAACTGGCAGGGTTACTCACAACTGGTGCAATGACTGTGATTTACTGGAAAAGATGCTCATGCGCTGTGTTTTTACTCATGCACTGTGACTGACACTTGAGGTAAGAGAGTGCAGGCAAGGTGTCTGCAGGATCAGCGCCATGCAGAAAAAAACAACCACGTACATTCTGGGAAACAATCTCACAAATTGAATGGGCTTCAGACAGAGATGGCACTTTGAAATTATAAAGCCCAGGCGCTGAGTGCAAAGAAATTCAAATGGTTTAGTCTTTTCAATACTAACACAATTTCCCGACAACTGGGAGTTGAACTCAGAGCAATCTTAGCGCAATAAATCACGTTGATCCTCGTCACCGACACGATTAGGTTTTCGATCCAAAGCAATCGCAGTTCAGTTTAGTTTATTGTCACGCGTACCGGTGTGCAGTGAAAAGCTTTTGTTGTGAGCTAACCAGTCAGCAGGAGGACAATACATGATTACAATCGATCCATTTGCAGTGTATCCTGTAGATACATGATAAGGGATAGGTGCATGATAAGGGATAAGGCACTTAGTGCAGGGTTTTGTGGATGGGAAACAGAGCAGAACGGGCTCTACATTTCCCAATACACAATTGCGCAAGATGAAGAGGGACACTGAGAGCAGCAGGATGATTGACACAAGTGCCAGCCCGGTGGGTTCCCTTTATTCTTCCATCTCCAAGGGTTTCCAGGACAACAATGGCTGAGCAGTGTACGGCCTAATGTGTTCATACGGCCTAATAGGTGCATATGTTCAGGAAACTGGGCCATCATATTCAAACTGCCCCAAAATTAGAAAACCACCTCTTCACTTTTGCTTCCCAGTAAAAGACATATGGCTGAAAATAACAGCCATATGTCTCGACCAGAGGAGCAACCCATACCCGTCCACTGACACCCTCCTCCGCCTAGCGGAGTTGGTCCTTACCCTCAATAACTTCTCTTTTGATTCCTCCCATTTCCTCCAAACACAAGGCGTAGCTATGGGCACACGCATGGGCCCCAGCTACGCTTGCCTCTTTGTCGGGTACGTCGAACAATCCTTGTTCTCGGCGTACCAGGGCCCCATCCCCGACCTCTACCTCCGTTACATCGACGACTGCTTTGGTGTCACCTCCTGCACCCACACACAACTGACTGACTTCATTCATTTCACCACCAACTTCCGTCCGGCACTCAAATACACTTGGACCATTTCCGACATTTCCCTACCATTCCTTGACCTCAACATCTCTATTGCAGGTGATACACTCCTGACCGACATCCACTACAAACCAACTGACTCCCACAGCTACCTGGACTACTCTTCCTCCCACCCTGCTTCCTGTAAGGACTCCATCCCCTATTCCCAATACCTCCGTCTACGCCGCATCTGCTCCCAGGATGAGGTGTTCCACACCAGGTCATCACAAATGGCCTCATTCTTCAGAGAATGGGGATTCCCCTCCCCCACTATAGATGAGGCTTGCACCAAGGTCTCCTCCATACCCCGCAACACTGCCCTCTCTCCCCATTCCCCCACTCGCAAACAGGGCAGAGTCCCCCTGGTCCTCACCTTTCACCCCAGCCGGCAAATACAACACATAGTCCTCCGCCAGTTTCGCCACCTCCAACGTGACCCCTCCACCCGCCACATCTTCCCATCTCCCCCCCTGTCTGCCTTCCGCAAAGACTGCTCCCTCCGTAACTCCCTTGTCAATTCTTCCCTTCCCTCCCGCTCTACTCCTTCCCCGGGCACTTTCCCTTGCAACCGCAAGAAATGCAACACTTGTCCCTTCACCACACCCTCCACTCCTTTCAGGGACCCAAGCAGTCCTTCCAGGTCCGACAGAGGTTCACCTGCACCTCCTCCAACCTCATCTACTGCATCCGCTGCTCCAGATGCCAGATGATCTATATCGGTGAGACCAAGCGGAGGCTTGGCGATCGTTTCGCCGAACACCTCCGCTCGGTCCGCAAAAACCAACCCGACCTCCCATAGAAACATAGAAACATAGAAAATTAGGTGCAGGAGTAGGCCATTCAGCCCTTCGAGCCTGCACCGCCATTCAATATGATCATGGCTGATCATCCAACTCAGTATCCCGTACCTGCCTTCTCTCCATACCCTCTGATCCCCTTAGCCACAAGGGCCACATCCAACTCACTCTTAAATATAGCCAATGAACTGGCCTCAACTACCCTCTGTGGCAGAGAGTTCCAGAGACTCACCACTCTCTGTGTGAAAAAAGTCTTTTCTCATCTCGGTCTTAAAGGATTTCCCCCTTATCCTTAAGCTGTGACCCCTTGTCCTGGACTTCCCCAACATCGGGAACAATCTTCCTGCATCTAGCCTGTCCAACCCCTTAAGAATTTTGTAAGTTTCTATAAGATCCCCTCTCAATCTCCTAAATTCCAGAGAGTATAAACCGAGTCTATCCAGTCTTTCTTCATAAGACAGTCCTGACATCCCAGGAATCAGTCTGGTGAGCCTTCTCTGCACTCCCTCTATGGCAATAATGTCCTTCCTCAGATTTGGAGACCAAAACTGTACGCAATACTCCAGGTGTGGTCTCACCAAGACCCTGTACAACTGAAGTAGAACCTCCCTGCTCCTGTACTCAAATCCTTTTGCTATGAAAGCTAACATACCATTTGCTTTTTTTCACTGCCTGCTGCACCTGCATGCCTACTTTCAATGACTGGTGTACCATGACACCCAGGTCTCGCTGCATCTCCCCTTTTCCTAATCGGCCACCATTTAAATAATAGTCTGCTTTCCTGTTTTTGCCACCAAAGTGGATAACCTCACATTTATCCACATTATACTGCATCTGCCAAACATTTGCCCACTCACCCAGCCTATCCAAGTCATCTTGCAGTCTCCTAGCATCCTCCTCACAGCGAACACTGCCCCCCAGCTTATTGTCATCCGCAAACTTGGAGATATTGCCTTCAATTCCCTCATCCAGATCATTAATATATATTGTAAATAGCTGGGGCCCCAGCACTGAGCCCTGCGGTACCCCACTAGTTACTGCCTGCCATTGTGAAAAGGACCCGTTTACTCCTACTCTTTGCTTCCTGTTTGCCAGCCAGTTCTCTATCCACATCAATACTGAACCCCTAATACCGTATGCTTTAAGTTTGTATACTAATCTCTTTATGTGGGACCTTGTCGAAAGCCTTCTGGAAGTCCAGATATACCACATCCACTGGTTCTCCCTTATCCACGCTACTAGTTACATCCTCGAAAAAATTCCACAAGGTTCGTCAGACATGATTTACCTTTTGTAAATCCATGCTGACTTTGTCCAATGATTTCACCACTTTCCAAATGTGCTGCTATCCCATCTTTAATAACTGACTCTAGCAGTTTTCCCCACTACCGATGTTAGACTAACTCGATGGCTCAGCACTTCAACTCCCCCTCCCATTCCGTATCCGACCTCTCGGTCCTGGGCCTCCTCCGCGGCCAGAGTGAGCAACACCGCAAGTTGGAGGAACAGCACCTCATATTCTGCTTGGGGAGTCTGCATCCTCTGGGCTTGAACATTGAATTTTCTCAATTCTGTTAACCCTTGCTGTCTCCTCCCCTTCCCACCTCTCCCTCAGCCCTCGGGCCCTGGCATTCCCTCTATCTCTATCTCCCTCACCCACCCTAGTCGCACCAGCTTCTCATTTTCACACCACAAACAGCTTACAATGGCTTTTTCCCTTTGTCATCTATACTTTTTTGCATATCTTTCATTCATTGTTCTTTATCTCTCCACATCACCGTCTATATCTCTCGTTTCCCTGATCCCTGACCAGTCTGAAGAAGGGTCTCGACCCGAAATGTCGCCTATCTCCTTCGCTCCTTAGATGCTGCTGCACCCGCTGAGTTTCTCCAGCCTTTTGTGTACCCAGGCTGAAAATAACAATGCTGTTTGTATGGGACTCAGAATGAGCTCAAATGCAAAGGAAGAACTCAACACTGACACAGAACAGTGGTGGGAGTAGTACAAATGCACAGAGAGGAAAGGGCACTCCTCATCCCATCCTGTCTTGTTCGATGGCAATAGTTTGTGTCACACAAGACTATCATCTCCCATCCTGCCTGCGGCTGTGTGATCCCCAGGAAGAGTAAAAGATGCATGTCAAATAATCCAGGCCAGGTTAGATGGGAGGTAAGTATAGTTTAAAGAGACAGCCTGAAAACAGGCCCTTTGGCCCACCGAATACATACTGACCGCCAATCGCCTGTTCACACTAGTTCTATGTGATCTCACGTCCGCATCCACTACTTGCCACACACTAGGGGCAAATTACAGAGTTCAATTCACCTACAAACCCACGCATCTATGGGATGTGGGAGGAAACTGGAGCTCCCGGAGAAAACCCACGTGATCACAGGCAAAGTGTGCAACTCCACACAGAGTGCCCACGGTCAGGATCAAACCCAGGATACGGGCATTGTGGGGCAATGGCTGTACCATCTGCACCAATGTACCGCACCTAAAGAAATTGGATAATTCTGCATACTAGCTGTCTGCAACAAAGACCAGACTGGTGCAGCCCGGACAAGAACAGCCAACCCTCAGCTGAACGGACTCAGCCCACGGTTCTGCTTTTACAGAGCAGTAAGTAATGAAGGCATCACTGGGTGTGCAGTGCATTGCATACGTCACTCTCCAAGGTGCTGAAAGTAAGTAAGTAAGTCATTTTCATTTATACAGCACTTTTTAAATCAAACCACATTGAAGCCAAAGTGCTTTACAGAGAAGAAATTAGATTTCCGTACATCCATAAAAAATAAAAAATAAAAAAAGACACAACACACTATAGGATTCAACATGAAACTTCCCCCCAATGGCAGAATCCACTGTGAGGGAAGGCACCAAACAGTCCAACAAAAAGCTGGAGAAACTCAGCGGGTGCAGCAGTATCTAAGGAGCGAAGGAGATAGGCGACGTTTCGGGTCGAGACGTTTCGTCTGAAGAAGGGTCTCGACCCAAAACGTCGCCTATCTCCTTCGCTCCTTAGATGCTGCTGCACCCGCTGAGTTTCTCCAGCTTTTTGTGTAACCCTCGATTCTCCAGCATCTGCAGTTCCTTCTTTAACACCAAAAGGTCCAATCCTTCTCCTCCTCATAGTCCACCCGAGGTCGGGGCCTATTTGTGGCCTCCTCAGCCAGTCCGATGTTTTCAGGCCCTCTTGCCGGGAAGCTGGAACCCCAGCGTCGGGTGAACACTCCTCTGCGGCTTGGAAAATGTCTGGAGCGGCCGCCTCCTCCCTGGAGACTGCAGCACCCGAGGTCCCTGGGCCGCGCTGGTTGGAGCTCCGACTCTGGCGATCTCGGATCCCAGGCTCCGCGGTGTTTTAAATCCAGCGCCGCCCGCCCCCGGCTGGACGCCCGCAGCCACAGCTCCTCGGATGTTGGTGTCGGCGGTCACAGCGCTCCGGAGCTTACCGCACGGCGACCCGGTAAGGCGTCGCCCGCTCCCTGATGGTGTCCCAGCGCTGTGCCACCGCCGAAGCTGGGGTCCCGGCAGGAAACGCTGCTCCAGTTCGATGGTAGGCCGCACGGAGAGGACGAAGATGCGATTCGGAGGAAAAACCGCATCTCCGACCAGGAATTAATACAGTTACCCCCTTCCACCCCCCCACATAAAAAGATTAGACCTCCAAAATAAACGTTTTATACACTAAAAAGGGTGAAAATAAGGACTGCAGGCAAAGTAACAAGAGAAAACATCCATTTGGCACCTTTATTGTAACAGAAATATCACATGAGGGCTATTAAATAAAGAAAAACGATGCTGACACATCAGGGCAGATGATAAAAGCACGTCAGTTTTAAGATGAAAACAGAAGTGGAGAGGAGGAGGAGGGGGCGGCAGATGGGTGCAGGGGTAGAGTTGCTGCCTTACAGCACCAGAGACCTGGGTTCAATCCTGACTATGGGCGCTGTCTGTCTGGAGTTTGTATGTTCTCCCCGTGACCGCGTGGGGTTTCCGGTTTTCTCCCGCGCCTCCAAGACGTACAGATTTGTAGGTTGATTGGTTTTAGTAAAGATTGTAAATGGTCCCCAGTGTGTAGGATAGCGTTAGTGTACGGGGATCGCCGGCTGGCGCGGAAGCGGTGGGCCGAAGGGCCTGTTTCTGCATTGTATCTCTAAACGAAACTACACTAAAATTCAGGCCAGGAATTCCAAAACATATGCGTCTTTGCGCCTGAGGCCTCCACCACAAATTATACGAGGGCTGCACAAGTGAGAAGAATTGACAGCGTAAAGCGATCTGAGAGAGGTGAAGCGTGAGAGCTGGAGGTGATGAGGGCGCTCTTGCCATAGGGATTCTTGCCATAGAGGGGGTACAGAGAAGGTTCACCAGACTGATTCCTGGGATGGCAGGACTTCCATATGAGGAAAGACTGGATAGACTCGGCCTGTACTCGCTGGAATTTAGAAGATTGAGGGGTGATCTTATAGAAACTTACAAAATTCTTAAGTGGTTGGACAGGCTAGATGCAGGAAGATTGTTCCCGATGTTGGGGAAGTCCAGAACAAGGGGTCACAGTCTAAGGATAAGGGGGAATTCCTTTAGGACCGAGATGAGGAAAACATTTTTCACACAGAGAGTGGTGAATCTGTGGAATTCTCTGCCACAGAAGGTAGTTGAGGCCAGTTCATTGGCTATATTTAAGAGGGAGTTAGATGTGGCCCTTGTGGCTAAAGGGATCAGGGGGTATGGAGAGAAGGTGGGTACGGGTTACTGAGTTGGATGATCAGCCATGATCATATTGAATGGTGGTGCAGGGTCGAAGGGCCGAATGGCCTACTCCTGCACCTATTTTCTATTTTTTCTATGATTCAAGAATAAGACTGCGCATTTGAAGATGGAGACATAATTTAGCCTGTAGGCAAGTGTGCACAGGGGTGAAGGGAGAAAAGGGCAGGGTGCAAGAATCATGTAACCCTTGCTTTCCCTCTCTCTGTGTCCCTCCCCCACCCAAGTTCTCCGACTAGTTTCACTGTCCTTCTGAATAATTTTACAGATTTTATGCCTCATTGTCACCTTCCCCTCACTAGATGCAGGAAAAATGTTCCCAATGTTGGGCGAGTCCAGAACCAGGGGCCACAGTCTTAGAATAAAGGGGAGCTCATTTAAGACTGAGGTGAGAAAAAACGTTTTCACCCAGAGAGTTGGGAATTTATGGAATTCCCTGCCACAGAGGGCAGTGGAGGACAAGTCACTGGATGGATTTAAGAGAGAGTTGGATAGAGCTCTAGGGGCTAGTGGAGTCAAGGGATATGGGGAGAAGGTAGGCACGGGTTATTGATAGGGGACGATCAGCCATGGTCACAATGAATGGCGGTGCTGGCCTCCACTCAACCTCTGATAGTCGAGAGAAAACAATTCACATTTATCCAACCTTCCTTTATAGCTAACACCCTTTAATCCAGGAAACATTCTGAAAAATAAAAACTACACTGATGGAATGAAATTGCTTCCAGTGTAAGACCAGAATTAGGGGCTGAAATTATAACTAATGAATCCATTCAGGATTTCAGGAGAAATTTTAAACTTTAGAGATGCAGCATGTAAATCTTTCTGTTACTATTCTCCCAGCCCTTACACCTCTCCTGATCTCTGTAACCCCCACACCCCTCATGATCTATGCAACACCTTCACCCCCTACAACACTTCCTATAGATCTCTGTTACCCTCTCCAGCCTCCAACACTCCTATCTATCTCATTAACCCCCTCTGTCTCACACCGCTCCCTGTCTCTGTTAAGGGCCTGTCCCACAGTACGAGGTAATTCAAGAGTTCTCCCGAGTTTCCCCTGATTCGAACTCGGATAATTACGGTAATAGCCGTTTGTAGGTACTCGGGGCTCTCATGTTTAGAAAACTTCACGAGCTTACCGCATTTCCCGAGTACCCGCCGTTGGCGTTACGAGCCGCTAAGAGACGTCCCGAGCTCCGACGTACCCGCTACGTATATTCTACGTACTTACTACGAGTTTTTTAAAACTTGGGAGAGCTCTTGAGTAAACTCGTACAGTGGGATAGGCCCTTTACTCTCCCGTGGCCCTTACCCCCTCTCTCTCTCTCCATGTGCCTCAGGCCTCGACACCCTTTTGTATCTTTGTAACTGCTCTGGTTCCTATACTCACCCCATCTCCATAACTGCCTTTGGCCTCTACACCCCTCCCAACCTCTGTTACCCCAAGCAGTCCTTGCACACTTCTCTATCTGTAAGTTCCTCTTGCCCCTATATCCTCCCTACCTACCCTATCTCTGTAACCCGTTCCAGTCCTTAGTCTTTCCAATTTAGTTTTTATACCTAGATAATATCCATTCTAAAATAATTCAATGAAGTTTTGTTTTAATTGTTAAAAGATATATGGCAAGAGGTCAAGGTGGCATGGGGGCGTAGTAGTGGAGCTACTGCCTTCTTAGGCAGTGACCCGGGTTCGATCCTGACAACGGGTGCTATCTGTACATTCGCCCCGTGACTTGCGTGGGTTTTATACGAGATCTTCGGTTTCCTCCCACACTCCAAACACGTACAGGTTTGTAGGCTAATTGGCTTGTAAAATAATTGTCCCCCCCAGTGTGTGTGTAGGGTCGTGTTAGTACGCAGGGATCACTGGTCGGTGAGGACTCGGTGGGTTTCCGAGCCGTTTCTCTAAACACTTCAGGGTGGAAATAGGTACCTTCAGTTCTGCAGTGTACACTGAACACAAAGCAAGCTCAGCGCTGGGTCCAAGAGTGCGTCACAGCTAAGTCACCACAGCATACACCCTAGGAGTGCATTATGTCAACACAGCGGTTGTCTTTGCTATAGGCACTTTAAACTAGCGAAACTTAACTTCGCCTAAAGCAGGTGAGATTCTTCCAGCTCTGACAGATGTTGCCAATCACAAAGATTTGTCAGGGAATTATACAATCTTCTGAGTTTATTTTGACCAAACAATTGATTTTGCCAGATAGAAACAGAATGCTGGACTAAATCAGCGGGACAGGCAGCATCTCTGGTCATGTTTCGGGTCGAGACCCTTCTTCAGACTGATCTGCTTGCGGGTTTTATATGGAGCCACGAGAGCCATTCTGTAATTAAAGCATCGTCAGACAATGCTGCCAAATATGAATTGCCATGTGCGATCTTTCATAGTCTTCTGGGGATAGGGGCAGGAGTTAGCTGGACCGATGTGGGATTGTAGCACCTTTAAAGTGCCTCGTGTTAAGGGCCTGTCCCACTGTATGAGCTAATTCAAGAGCTCTCCCACGTTTAAAAAAAAAAAATCAAACTCGTGGTAAGCACGTAGAATGTACATAGCGGGTACGTCGGAGCTCGGGGACGTCTCTTAGAGGCTCGTAACGCTAACGGCAGGTACGCGGGTAAGCTCGGGAAGACTCGCGAACATGTTGAAAAATTCAGGTTTCCGTTCAGGTTTCCTAAGTGGGACAGGGGCATAAGGGTGCAGAAAAGATTTACAAGGATGTTGCCAGGACTCAAAGGCCTGAGCTATATAGGGAGAGGTTGGGTAGGCTGGAACTTTGTTCCCTAGAGCGCAGAGCAGTTGAGGGGTGATCTGGAGATCATGAGTGGAATAGATAGGGTAAATGCAGTCTTTTCCCCAGAGTAGGGGAATCGTGAACCAGAAGACATGTTTAAAATGAGGGGGAAAGATTTAATAGGAACCTGATCTACTTGTTAAAGGGCTGTCCCACTGTACGAGCTAATTCAAGAGTTCTACCGAGTTTCCCCTGATTCGAAGTCGGAGAATCACGGTAATGGCCGCTCGTGGGTACTCGGGGCTCTCGTGGACATTTTTCAACATGTTCAACAGGTAGTGGAAGGTAAGACCTCCCTGGTGGAATAACACTGGGTGAAAAAAAGGTCTTACCTTCCACTACCTGCAACCTCCGGCAACCACCTTCAACTAGCATCGCAACCGGCTTCGACTAAAAAAATTACCGATTTTTAAAACGGCAACCTATTTTTAGTCGCGGCCGGTTTTGAATTTTTTGAAACAATTGCCGGAACATAGAAGAAGCCACTTTCGACCATAAGGGAGACTGACAAAAACCTCCGGGAACCGCTCGGAAACCTTGGGTGGGGCGCAAAGTCTCCAGGGGTTTCCGTTCAGGTTTCCTAAGTGGGACAGGGGCATTACTTACCCCTACTCTGGGCAAGAGACTCTGTGCATCTTCCCGATCTAACCCGAAGGTTTGAGAATACTTCGTATGACTGAGGTCAGGGTCTGATGCCACAGGTGGGTACAAAAGAAGCAACGGCGAGGTAACAGGAGATGACAAGGGCCGAGAATTCAATTTCGCCAACCAGGACCTCATGCAGTGGCGAAAGGTAAATGGTATTTCTCTGTCTACTGTCAGCAACACCTTTGTCAGGTGGTTGAGCTTTGACATCAGGGCGTGTGCTGAGCTAACATTATTGGAAGAAAACCTGATAGCCTCTACCGAGGAGAAAACAAAAGCATTTCTGCTGTAAATTGCATTAAATGATTCCATGCCAAGAAAAAAGGACATCTGACATTTAAAACAGTCAGACATGCAATCCAGTAACTAATTCAGTGTAATACGAGGGATATTAATAGTCATTCAGCTACAAGCTAATGAGATAATCCATCAGCTACAGAATGTTCCAGGTAATTATAACTCCGTCTTCTGATATTGCATTTGACCATTTAAGTCCCATTCAGCTGAGGAAATTGGCACAAGGCCCATCAGAACTCCTCATCTTTCCCCATCACCTCTCAACCTTTTCTCCATCAAATATTTTTTCATCTGAAAGTGCCTGTTGAATCCACTTTCACAGCCCTTTCAGCAGCGTAACCCAGGTCAAGCAATTTGCCGCGTACAAACATCTCCTCCTCTCCCCTTTGGTTCTTCTGCCCATCTCATTCACTGAAAGCCCACTCTCCTGCCCTTCGAGCCTGCACCGCCATTCAATATGATCACGGCTGATCATCCAACTCAGTATCCCGTACCTGCCTTCTCTCCAAACCCCCTGATCCCTTTAGCCACAAGGGCCACATCTAACTCCCTCATAAATATAGCCAATGAACTGGCCTCAACTGCTTTCTGTGGCAGAGAATTCCACAGATTCACCACTCTCTGTGTGAAAAATGTTTTTCTCATCTCGGTCCTAAAAGACTTCCCCCTTATCCTTAAACTGTGACCCCGTGTTCTGGACCTCCCCAACATCGGGAACAATCTTCCTGCATCTAGCTTGTCCAACCCCTTAAGAATTTCTGTAAGATCCCCCCTCAATCTTCTAAATTCCAGTGAGTACAAGCCGAGTCTATCCAGTCTTTCTTCATATGGAAGTCCTGCCATCCCAGGAACCAGTCTGGTGAACCTTCTCTGTACTCCCTCGATGGCAAGAATGTCTTTCCTCAGATTAGGAGACCAAAACTGTACGCAATACTCCAGGTGTGGCCTCACCAAGACCCTGTACAACTGCAGGTGCAACTTGATAGATTTAATCTATCAATACCCCTTCCTTGATTTTATCCTCCATAAATCTCCCCTTCATCTCCTCTGCTCCCAGGAGAGCAACACCATATTATAACACAACGAACTGAAATAATTTGGATATGCTGCAACTGTGACTTAACATCATATAAGCAATTGTGTATGGACATACTGAAGCAAACATTTGGCCAGCAATGAATATTGACCGGTTGTGGATTATAAAGTCCTCAATTCAGTCTCCACTTCGCAGTATGTTGGTTAACTATAGTTTAATTGGAACATGGTTTGTTCTTCTTAGAGTCAAGATTACTGTATGCCTCGAATATTCCTATTAACTGAGGAACTAAAAGCCATACAGCAGCACCAAGCTGCACTTAAATAGCACCTCCAACACAGTTTAACATTCATTTAATGAAACATCATTTGTATTACAAACAAAAGACTTTAGAATAAAGACATCAAGTGCTGGGAAAACCTAGTAGAGCATGCAGCATATGTAGAGAAAGAAAAGTGGTTAACGTTCCAGGTCAAAGACTTTCGTCAGCACTGAACAAAATCACATTGCTCTTGGTTGCAGATGATTAAGGGAGGGTAATGGATAGAACAAAAGGAATTCCTGTAGGTGGGGGCCAAATAAAATGCCAAAAGTGGCAAGAAATATGTCAGGATACGTAGTCAAAGGCATGTTCTTAAAACAGAAAGTCAGGGCAGAGTAAAGGGCCTGTCCCACCAGCGTGCGACTGCATGCGGCGAGCGCGACCGAACGTGGTGGCTTGAGGCGCACGGCCACGCGGGGCCGGTCCCACTTCCAACCGCGCAGCCGTTTGGAGCTGGTCCCGACATCATACTCACCAATCAGCTGGGCAGGAGGCGGGCCGACAGAATTTGGACGTCGCACGGCGTCGGGCGGTGATGTCATCGCGCCACGCCACGCGCTAAGCGTATGGCGTCCAGACGCTGCGTACAATGTCAAGACGCTGCGTGCGGCCTCAATGCGGCTGCGGGCCGACAGGCCGTTGGGGCGCGGGATTTTTGAACGGTGTCAGTTTTTCGGAGCCCCGCGCGATGTTGGGACCGGCCCCGCACAACTCCATACGCCTCCGCCGATCGAAGTGGCACCGGCCCCGCGCGACCGTACGGCTCAAGCGACCACGTTAGGTAACTCAGTGGGACCTGCAGCAACTCCGGAAAGAAGCAATGGGTGATGTTTCGTGTCGAGACTCTTCTTCAGTCTTAAAGAAGGGTCTTGACCCGAAACGTCGCCCATTCCTTCTCTCCAGAGATGCTGCCGGTCCCACTGAGTTACTCCTGCATTTTGTGTCTATCTTCAATTTTCTTGGCCCCGCTCTGGGAGTAGGAGTGGGGGCGGATCCGGATCCGCAACGGCCGTGAGCCCCAGGCCGAGCTCGGCGATCGTTTGCCTGCTTCTGCTGCTGTTGCAGGTGAAACGTCGCGTCGTGCCAGGGTCTTGGGCCTGTCCCACTTTGGCCGTCAGTTCCGTGACAGGCCGTTGGCGCGCAAAGATTTAGTTCACTACAAAAATTTTGGAACCCCCGCACGATGTCGCGCACAACTACATACCCCTCCGCGCTTCTAACTGGGACCGGCCATACGGTGCCCGTACGCCTCAACGCAACCACGAGGTCGCGTAATTTGCGTGCCAAGGACACGTAAGTGGGACAGGCCCTTTACTTACTGCCTATTTATTGTGCTTCCTGGCATGTAGGGCAGCAACGAAGGTCCTCCACTCAGTAGTGTTGACTCCCTCAGTTGCTGTTTCCGTAACATATGTGTTTTATGAGACAGGGTTGTTAGCCCCGTGCTCAACCTCCAACCTGGAGGACCAGTGGATCACTCTTGGTCTCGCCTCTACCCTTCCACCTGTCCTACATGGGAGACCCTAACAGGAGACGAATCTCCCACTGGCATAGCTCTAGGGGTCAAGGAGACACACAGGCTCCCCGAACACAACAAGGTTGCAATGAGTGTGTGTGTGGGCAGAATCAAAGAAACAGGATTAGTGGTTGATGGTACTGCTCATTGGATCAGATACTTATTTATAATTTTATATGTTTCTATAAGATTCCCCCTCATCCTTCTAAACTCCAGTGAATACAAGCCAAGTCTTTTCAATCTGTCCTCATATGACAGTCCCGCCATCCCAGGGATCAATCTCGTGAACCTACGCTGCACTGCCTCAATCACAAGGTTGTCCTTCCTCAAATTAGGAGACCAAGACTGTACACAATATCTCCCTCTCACGGGAGATTCAAAGAGCATGAGGTCTGAAGAAGGATCCCAACCCGAAACGTCGTCTGTCCATATCCCTCCAAAGATACTGCCTGAGTTCCTCCAGCAAATTGCTTTTTGATCAAGAGAATTATCAGCCTGTCCTGATCAATACTGACTAAAGAACAAACAGCTAAAACAGATTATCTGTTATCACCTTCTACTTGTGGTAACCTATTGTGGTCAAATTCCTGCCGTGCAGTGACCACACTTCAGTGCGTGGGACACCCAGAGGAATGAGTCACCCAGGAAATGTAATTGTGTGTTTACTTGTGTTTTTAACGTCCGTCCTGCAGAAACACACACATATCACGTCTGCCATCCATGCACTGACGGGCTGTCTGTGGAACACGCAGGTTTTATAACTACTTCACCTCTGCCAAATTTCTAATTGCATAGAAACATAGAAACATAGAAAATAGGTGCAGGAGTAGGCCATTCGGCCCTTCGAGCCTGCACCGCCATTCAATATGATCATGGCTGATCATCCAACTCAGTATCCTGTACCTGCCTTCTCTCCATACCCCCTGATCCCTTTAGCCACAAGGGCCACATCTAACTCCCTCTTAAATATGGCCAACGAACTGGCCTCAACTACCTTCTGTGGCAGAGAATTCCACAGATTCACCACTCTCTGTGTGAAAAAAAATGTCTAATCTCGGTCCTAAAAGACTTCCCCCTTATCCTTAAACTGTGACCCCTTGTTCTGGACTTCCCCAACATCGGGAACAATCTTCCTGCATCTAGCCTGTCCAACCCCTTAAGAATTTTGTAAGTTTCTATAAGATCCCCCCTCAATCTTCTAAATTCTGGCATCATCGGTGTACACTTCCTTCTCAGTAGCTTTTGCATAAGAGTACACTGACATAGTTGAACAGGCCTTGCACCCCACCACATATACGCTGACCACATCATGTCTGGGTATTAATTCCATATCCTCCCGTGTTCTGTTCATTCAAATAACTGTCCAGATGCTTCTGAAAAAGTCGTTACTATTTCTGCCCACATCACTTCCTCAGGCAGCTCAGATACCAACTGCTCGTTGTGTTAAACATTCACCTCTCTGGTCCCTTTTAAATCTCCACCGTCTCAATGTAAACCTATGCTTTCTAGTTTTAGACACCCTACACTAAAGGAAACAAACTCTGGCTATCCACCCTATCCTTGCCCTTCCTAACTGTATATACTATTATCATGTCACTTCTCAGCCACCTTTTTACTCCAGGGAAAACTGCTTCTCCAATCTCTCCTCATACTGCAACAAGCCATTTAACCCAGGCAATACCCATATGAATATTTTCTGTATGCACTCTAGCTTATTCATATCCTTCCTGTCATGGGGTGACCAGAATAATCCAAGCTTGGCTGTACCAACTATAATATGATGCCCAACACAGTGCAGCGTAGGTTCACGAGATTGATCCCTGGGATGGCGGGACTGCCATATGAGGAAAGATTGAAAAGACTAGGCTTGTATTCACTGGATGTTTAGAAGGATGAGGGGGAATCCTATAGAAACATGTAAAATTGTAAAAAGACTGGACAAGCTTTGTTTGTTGTTTGTTGTTTATTTATTTGCACCATGTTTTAAAAGAAGACAAACGATCAATTTATAATACCATACAAATGTGAGATTATCCACTTTGGCGGCAAAAACAGGAGGGTAGACTATTATCTTAATGGTGGCAAATTAGGAAAAGGGGAGATGCAACGAGACCTGGGTGTCATGGTACACCAGTCATTGAAAGTAGGCATGCAGGTGCAGCAGGCAGTGAAGAAAGCGAATGGTACGTTAGCATTCATAGCAAAAAGATTTGAGTATAGGAGCAGGGAGGTTCTACTACAGTTGTACAGGGTTTTGGTGAGACCACATACAGTTGCCATTACAGTTTTGGTCTCCAAATCTGAGAAAAGACATTCTCGCCATAGAAGGGGTACAGACTGATTCCTGGGATGTCAGGACTTTCATATGAGGAAAGACTGGATAGACTCGGCTTGTACTCGCTAGAATTTAGAAGACTGAGGGGGAATCTTATAGAAACATATAAAATTATAAAAGGACTGGACAAGCTAGTTGCAGGAAAAATGTTCCCAATGTTGTGCGAGTCCAGAACCAGGGGCCACAGTCTTAGAATAAAGGGGAGGTCATTTAAGACTGAGGTGAGAAAAAACTTTTTCACCCAGAGAGTTGTGAATTTATGGAATTCCCTGCAACAGAGGGCAGTGGAGGCCAAATCACTGGATGGATTTAAGAGAGAGTTGGATAGAGCTCTAGGGGGCTAGTGGAGTCAAGGGATATGGGGAGAAGGCAGGCACGGGTTATTGATAGGGGACGATCAGCCATGATCACAATGAATGGCGGTGCTGGCTCGAAGGGCCGAATGGCCTCCTCCTGCACCTATTTTCTATGTTTCTATGTAACTCCTTTTGGGCAGCACAGTGGCGTAGAGTTGCTGCCTTACAGTGCCAGAGACCCAGGTTCGACCTGACTTCGGATGCTGCCTGCACGGAATTTGTATGTTCTCCCTGTGACCGCAAGGGTTTTATCCAGGTGCTCCGGATTCCACCCACACTGTAAAGATGTACAGGTTTGTAGGTTAATTGGCTTTGATAAACTTTTAAATTGTCCTCAGTGTGTGGGATAGTGCTGGTGTAAGGGGAGATTGCTGGCCTGTTTCCACGCTGTATCTCTAAAGTCGATGCCTCGTTTGATGGGTAAGCAGGCAAACGCCTGCACACCACCCTGTCTACACTGCCCCATCTTCCCAAGTTGACAACTTTCAGTTTATTGTCACACATTCTCCGGGCTCTGCGGCCAACCAACGCTGGAGCTGGGAGCTGCCTCGGACTGTCGTGAGCCCCACCGCAGGGTGCGACTTAACGTCGGAGCGGACCCCTTGCCTGGGATCGCTCCCACCGCGACTTACCATCAAGGGCTCGCAGTCTCAGGAGAGGCTAGTCGGGAGCTCCAACGCCGCAGAAGGTTCGTCCAGCCCCGACGCGAGGTTTGATCGCCCGGCGTGGGGGAGCTGACACCCCCCGATGCAGGAGCTGATCGCCTCAACGCGGAGGGCCGGAATGTCAAGATCATCCCGTCAATGGAGGGCACGAGGCCCCCGACCGAGGAAGAACAAAGGACGGGACTTGAACTCTATTTCGCCTTCCATCACAGTGAGGAATGTGTAGGAGTCACTGGTGCATGTTCATGTTAAATTTGTTTTTGAATCTGTTGCTTTTAATTGTATGACTGACCTGGCCAGTGAAATTCCTCGTATGTTGCAAAACATACTTGGTGAATAAAGTGTGATTCTGATTCTGATGTGCATGTGACAATAAACCCAGCTTGGCCTGACTCGCAGGTCTCTCTGTTCAACCACACTCCCCAAGGCCCTGCCATGAATCGTATACATCTTGTGATCCTCCCGTTTCCTCTCGCATCCCAAATACATAGGGGTTTTTAGGTTAACTAGTTGCAGTGAATTTTCTTCTAATTTAGGTGAGCGATAGTTGTAATTGTAGGAAATATGGGGACAATAGGTTGCAGGAAAAGGGGATAACGGAGACAATTCTAATAATTTACTATTGTGTGTCTGCAGTCTTTCAAACTCACAAATTAGAGTTAAATACATTGCTCGAGTCCTTCTTTAATGAAGATTCTGGGATGAGTGCAGGAGCGTGGTACAGAGGTAATGAAAAGACCACTAAGATTTTATTGGATGGTGGGGTTGGTATAAAAGGCCCTATTATTTCTTATGAAGTCATATGGCAGGGAAAAAGGCCCTGCAGCCCTGTGACAGTCCAACTACACTTCCTACTTGAAACCTACCCTCTTCCTCCTAGTCAAGTCACTTTTATTTATATAGCACATTTAAAAAACAACTCTCGTTGGCCAAAGTGCTTTACATTGGTATTAGAATAGTGTAACAAACAACAGTGGTTCATAGATTAAATACAAACATCATTACATACATATAGCCCTCGCTCAGAGGACGTCAAGAAAGGCTTGGGAGTAGAGATTAGTTTTTAGTCTCGACTTAAAGGAGTCGATGGAGGGGGCAGTTCTGATGGGGAGGGGATGCTGTTCCACAGTCTAGGAGCTGCAACCGCAAAGGAGCGGTCGCCCCTGAGCTTATGCCTAGACCGCGGGATGTTCAGCAACCCCAAGCCGGCCGATCTGAGGGACCTGGAGGTGGTGTGGTGGGTGAGCAGGCTTTTAATGTGGGTGGGGGCAAGCCCATTGAGGGCTTTGTAGACATAACGGAGGATCTTGAAATTTATTCGGAACCGCACAGGGAGCCAGTGGAGGGAGGCCAGGATCGGGGTGATGTGGGCCCTTTTTCGGGTGCCCGTCAGGAGTCTCGCTGCAGCGTTTTGGACCAGTTGCAGGCGGGACAGGCGGTGCAGTACACTCGCATCAACTCACCCCACGTTCTACCATTCGCCTACTCACCAGGGACCATTGGCAACAGCCAATTAGCCTACCGACCCATACATCTTTGGGATGTGGGAGGAAAAAACTGGAGTGAGCAGGAACAGGGAGAACGTGCAAACTCCACATAGACAGGACCCAAGGATGAAAATGAACCTGGGTCGCTGGAGTCGTGAAATAGTCTTGGAATAGAACCATTGTCCAAGGAACACCTCCCTTGTGCAGGAAAATAGGAACCAAGGAAGCCAGTGATCCTTGGGTCCCAACAATGTGGAATTCTCTGCCTCAGAGGGCGGTGGAGGCCGGTTCTCCGGATGCTTTCAGAGCTAGATAGGGCTCTTAAAAATAGTGGAGTCAGGGGATATGGGGAAAAGGCAGGAACGGGGTACCGATTGGGGATGATCAGCCATGATCACATTGAATGGCGGTGCTGGCTCGAAGGGCCGAATGGCCTACTCCTGCACCTATTGTCTATTGGCTGCAGGCATCTGCAGGGAATCACCAGGCAGATCGCCAGTGAAGAACTGGGAATTCTGGTCAAAGTGTGGGAAGGCAGTGGGAGGGAATACCCACAAACCCCAGAGTGCTTCATAGATAAATGTACCTGTGCAATGGTTATCTCAGTTGACCATTTCAAATCCCACTAGCAAGGCCTCGTCTTCTGAAAACAACCCCATTGAAAAAAAAGTTCTCTCCTGTAATCACTGGGATGTGCCCGATTTGAAACACCACCGGAGTCGTTGTTCAGCCCTCATTGCATCAGGACACCCCACTGATGGACCAACTCCTTAAACTATGGCTATATAATCCATTAAAGATAAAATATTAGAACTAAAAATCAAATAATTGTCACTTCTGCAGGAAGTGTGGATCAATAGGGTCATTCCTTGAGGGTCGGACAGCTGAAGAACAGTGTGAGCAATTAACATTTTCATTAGCCCTTCGACAGAAGTGCTTCTCTTTGAATGCAAAGCACCTCAAGGAGAAAATAATTCCCTTCGTCTAGGAGGGAAATCATTTATTCTTATTCCTTTACCGTAGTTTCAGAGAGGAATGATTATTAGGAAAAATAAAGACAGCACGCATGAATTCATTTCCACCCGTTTTGGAAAGTTTTTCTGGACCTTTACTTGACTAATTGGCGCATAGGTCCCCAGAGTTTTTTTTGGTTGGCAGAGTTGTAGAAAAGGGACAGCGCAACGGCACAGCTAGTAAAGTCGCTACGACATCACGCCCAGGTTTAATGCCGTCCTCAGGTGATGCCTGAGTGGAGTTTGCACATTTTCGCAGTGGCTGCATGCGTTTCATTCAGCGGTTTGGGTTTTCCCTCTTACTTTGCAAAATCGCACAGAGCCAGAGACCCGGATTCAATCCTCACCTCGGGTGCTGTCTGTGTGGAGTTCGCACCTTTATCTCTGCGACCACGTGGGTTTCCTCTGGGGCGCTCCGGGTTTCCTCCCTTACCCCAAAGACGGGCGGGTTTGTGGGCGCGTTGGCCTCCGTAAATTGCCGAATGCGGGTGGAGTGGACGCGGAAGTAGGATAACATAGGACGAACGTGAGCGGGTGATCACAGGTCGGCACCGGCTCGGTGGGCCAAAGGGCCTATTTCCAGGCGCTATCACTAAACTTAACATGTGGAATGGTAGGTTGATTGGCCACTGTACGTTGCCCCTGATGTGAAGGTGAGAGGTTGGATTTGGGGGGAGTGAAGTGAATGTGGGGGACAAAGTGAAATTCATCTAGGATTAGTATAAATGGATGGTTAATGGTTACCTCGGACACTGTGGGCAAAAGGGCCCTGTTTCCATGTTGTATTTCCCTAAGACCCAATGGCTCGAGGGAAAGCTGCATCGGATGCAGATATTTAATATATCTAATTGCTTCAAGATGCACCACAGACAAGTGGGTTCTCTTTATCCTGTACGATATGGGACAGCTGACTCGAAAACAGCAAGCTGCCACAGACCGCTGTGTAATAATGACCAGATAATGCTTCAGCTATGTTGGGCGAGGGATGAGTATTGTCTGCCACAAACTGGGAAGTGTGCGACCCTTCTTTGGAATAGAAGATATTTTCCAAATCAGATGGGGTCAGGTGCATCACCATTTTAACATCACGTCTGGTGGACTTGTCCTCTGACGTTCTGACACTCCCTTGGTCTAGGAATGGGACCTAATCCTACAGTAGGCCCTGAGAAACATAGAAACATAGAAACATAGAAAATAGGTGCAGGAGGAGGCCATTCGGCCCTTCGAGCCAGCACCGCCATTCATTGTGATCATGGCTGATCGTCCCCTATCAATAACCCGTGCCTGCCTTCTCCCCATATCCCTTGACTCCACTAGCCCCTAGAGCTCTATCTAACTCTCTCTTAAATCCATCCAGTGATGTGGCCTCCACTGCCCTCTGTGGCAGGGAATTCCATAAATTCACAACTCTCTGGGTGAAAAAGCTTTTCTCACCTCAGTCTTAAATGGCCTCCCCTTTATTCTAAGACTGTGGCCCCTGGTTCTGGACTCACCCAACATTGGGAACATTTTTCCTGCAACTAGCTTGTCCAGTCCTTTTATAATTTTATATGTTTCTGTAAGATTCCCCTCATCCTTCTAAACTCCAGTGAATACAAGCCTAGTCTTTTCAATCTTTCCTCATATGACAGTCCCGCCATCCCAGGGATCAATCCCGTGAACCTACGCTGCACTGCCTCAATCACAAGGATGTCCTTCCTCAAATGAGGAGACCAAAACTGTACACAATACTCCAGATGTGGTCTCACCAGAGCCCCATACAACTGCAGAAGAGCCTCTCTACTCCTGTACTGAAATCCTGAGGCAACTATCCGAGCCGTGAGACAGACGGCTATGCTGGCCGAGTGGGGAGTTATCATTGTTGCAATTAGACTTCATGGAATGTGTCCGTGTCGAGAACTACCAAAGAATATCGAACATGCAACTCAATGTGAATGCTGGGGTAAATCACCTCTGCTAACTGTTTCCAGGAGAAAATGTTTGTGACGGGTCATTAATCCTGATGCTGCCAACGAAACAACTGCAGCAAATACTGTGGACATGGTAGCCATGGACATAACTTAGCAACTAACAACCCAGCAACAGGTCTAATGGCACACGTGCACGGATGAGTTAGCAGGAGTGCAGTGGTTGGGGCGGTTGCAATGAAGGCTCAAGGCACGAGTGCCGTTGGAATAAAAAATATCGTTCAACAGCGATCCCAGAGGCTGCCATGTACTTCCTCTGATGGGAACCATGCGCAGAGCAAGTCACCAAGAGGCAAGGCAGCGCACAGCCGAAGTGAGAGAGTTCAGAATGGTGTCCTCCCCCTCACTATTAGCCCTCCCATAGACCATCCTATGACACTGCTGAACATTCCCTCACAGGCGTAAAGACCAGCACAGCTCTCGAAGGCCAAGGTCAGTGTCACCATGTTTAAAGGCAAGAGGTATGTTGATATCAAGCCAGAGTGTGAGCGGGAAGGTTCATCAATTATATCTCAATTAATGATTATCAAACTATTATATGGCACAAAATAAGCCCTGGTATGTCGCTCCATTTAATGAAAATGGGATCAACTTAGATGGGCACTTTGGTCGGCATGGTTAAGTTGGGCTGAAGGGCTGGTTTCCGTGCTGTGTAACTCTATCTACCCCATTACATTCTCCCTCTTATATTCTCTCTCTCATATTCTCTCTCTCTCATCTTTCTCTCTCTCTCTTTCTCTCTCTCTCTGTTGTGTGTTCATCCAGCTGTCCTTTAACATTTCCAGCCATTGGCAATTTACAGTTCAGGCTGAGATTTTGTGCTTAGCGCTACATACTTTAATCAGACTCGCCTCCACTGGTTAAAGCAAAACTATCCAAGAAGTTTTCAAGTTTGATGTATTCATTGCTTGCAGTAAGACCTTCACTGATGGACTAACAAGCAACATTTAGTGACAGATCTTCTTTGAAATCCAAGGATAAATGAGTTCTTATCTTACATTGTACAATGCAAGCATAATTGCTGCGATCACCCCCGTTCTTGCTCATCCTCAAGGCCAAGGATGGAGAGGAAATAATTCCACTTGCTCTTGGCATCATGCATCTTTATGATTTGCCTCATTATATGTTAAAACAACGTTTTATGTGATGCTGTTGGCCATCTACCTTTTTTCAGAATCTAACAGCACAGGGTTTGTGTTGACTCTTCAAAGCTGTACATTCCCCTGATCTTTGACAAGCACTCCTGCAGCTTTCCCTTTAGAAATGCTCAAACATGATTGCATCTCACGGCATGCGTACCTCACCTCGCCAAACCATAGCGCACCACCACAAACCATGCCCCACCTCATCTCGCCTACAGCCAAACCAACCTCACCACGTCACACCAAACTATCCTCAGCCAAACCATACCTTGCCACACCAAAGCAAGCCATCCACAGCCAAACTAACCTTAGCACAAAAGGTTTTCTTTGCACAGAGAGCGGTTGATATCTGGAGCATGCAGCCAGGGGGGATGAAATGAAATCACTCTGTTTGAGAAATATTGATCTGGCAAGACACAGAAGGAAGGACCTGGATCCAATGCAGGAAAATCGGATTAGTGTAGAGGTCAGCATGGATACAGTGAGCAGAAGGGCTATTTCTGTGCTGTATGACACTATGACAATGTCTATGACATGGGCCAAGGAATGATGGTGAGCAAATGCCTTTTAGGCAGAGATGTAACTTTGGCCACAGCTTGCTTCCATGTCCAATACCTCACCAATTTCACAAACACTGTGGACTCACGCGCGAGGAGGCCCGGTGTGAAATTTTATACAAAGTGTATGAGGTTTTGGCAAAGAGGCAGTTATGAGGAGAGTTACAGGCTTCAGGAGAGCAGACAGGCTGATGAAAGAGGCAGAGGCCTGGCAGATGGAGCTCACTGCAGAGAAGTGTCAAGCTCTGCACCCTGGGAGCACTAATATGGAAAGGTAGCTTACTATCATTGGCACCAATTTAGAAAGTGCGAATGAGCAGAGAGACCTTGGTGTCCTGAGATGCAAATCCTTAAAGGGATGACAGGGCAAGTTGATGAGGTAGTTCTCAATACACTTGGATTGCTTATGTTTATAAATAGGGGCCCGGAATAGAGAGGGAAAGGGAATAGGCTAGAGTAGATATTTGCAGAATTGTCAGTTGTTAAGCCACAGCTGGAATATTGTCAGTAATTCCACACTTTAGCAGGCAAGGGTGCCAAGACATTGGAGAGAGTGCAGAGGAGACTTACTGGAATAGTCGCAAGGAATTGGAATGAAGGCCATCAGCACTAAAACAAAAGCATGAGTAGCGACAGCTCGCATATAGCAACAGTGATGAAGGAAGAACTATCGGCATTCACAACCATCGTCCCATGAAACTTTGGGACCTACAGACGCAGGAATGCTGAGGGTTGTGTTAGCAAATCAGTGTCCTTACACACGGTGTGCAACCTTCTCTGGATTCAAAGGATATTATTTTAAATTACACAGATTTATGCTATATGCCTATTCTTCCCGCTGTAGACAGGCTGAAAATATCCTTTGTGCCAAGAGGTCTGAGCAATTTTAACTGTGTAACTGGCAAGCCATCTGGCCGCAAAATTGTGAAAAACAAAAACAGACACTGCACGAAACGCTCGACAGGCCGGCCGTAGCTGCCGGAAGAGTGTGGCCAGCTCAGTGTTGGTTTTATTTCAGTTAGGAACATAGAAACATAGAAATTAGGTACAAGAGTAGGCCATTCGGCCCTTCGAGCCTGCACCGCCATTCAATATGATCATGGCTGATCATCCAACTCAGTATCCCGTACCTGCCTTCTCTCCATACCCCCTGATCCCTTTAGCCACAAGGGCCACATCTAACTCCCTCTTAAATATGGCCAATGAACTGGCCTCAACTACCCTCTGTGGCAGAGAATTCCACAGATTCACCGCTCTCTGTGTGAAAAATGTTTTCCTCATCTCGGTCCTAAAGGAATTTCCCCTTATCCTTAAACTGTGAGTCCTTGTTCTGGACCTCCCCAACATCGGGAACAATCTTCCTGCATCTAGCCTGTCCAACCCCTTAAGAATTTTGTAAGTTTCTATAAGATCTCCCCTCAATCTTCTAAATTCTAGCGAGTACAAGCCGAGTCTATCCAGTCTTTCCTCAAATGAAAGTCCTGACATCCCAGGAATCAGTTAGCTGAACCTTCTCTGTACTCCCTCTATGGCAAGAATGTCTTTCCTCAGATTTGGAGACCAAGTTATTACTAGCGGTTTTAGTTTTATTTCAATTTCCAACAGCTTTAATGTTTTTTTATAAATCAATTCAATTATGCAATGATTCATTTAGTTTGTTTACATTTGTGGATTGCAATCCATTTATAAATATTTAATGCATTAATTAATTATTTAAATGAATTCATGATTTTTAATCCAGGATCTCAATCATTTTCAATTCACGTCATATTAAATGGGTTTTTTAAATTTAAATATTGCATTGCTTCCTTCTTGGCCTGTGAGAACTCTTCAAAGGACTCGTACAAAAGAGGATAGTAAAAGCTTCTTTAGGTATGTGAAGAGAAAAACATTAGTTAAGACCAAAGTTGGACCCTTGAAGACTGAAAAAGGTGAATTTATTATGGGGAACAAGGAAATGGCAGATGAGTTGAACAGATACTTTGGATCTGTCTTCAATAAGGAGGACACAAACAATCTTCCTGAGATAGTAGTGGCCAGAGGATCTGGGGTAACGGTGGAACTGAAGGAAATCCACATGAAGCAGGAAATGGTGTTGGGTAGACTGATGGGACTGAAGGCTGATAAATCCCCAGGGCCTGATGGTCTGCATCCCAGGGTACTTAACGAAGTGGCTCTAGAAATCATGGATGCATTGGTAATAATTTTCCAATGTTCTATAGACTCAGAATCAGTTCCTGTGGATTGGAGGGTAGCTAATGTTATCCCACTTTTTAAGAAAGGCAGGAGAGAGAAAACAGGGAATTATAGACCAGTTAGCCTGACATCGGTGGTGGGGAAGATGCTGGAGTCAATTATAAAAGATGAAATAGAGCACATTTGGATAGCAGTAACAGGATCGGTCCGAGTCAACATGGATTTATGAAGGAGAAATCATGCTTGACTAATCTTCTGGAATTTTGTGAGGATGTAACTAGGAAAATGGACAAGGAGGAGCCAGTGGATGTAGTGTACCTGGACTTTCAGAAACCATTTGATAAGGTCCCACATAGGAGATTAGTGGGCAAAAGTAGGGCACATGGTATTGGGGGTAGAGTGCTGACATGGATAGAAAGTTGATTGGCAGACAGGAAACAAAGAGTAGGGATTAACGGGTCCCTTTCAGAATGGCAGGCGGTGACTAGTGGGGTACCGCAAGGCTCGGTGCTGGGACCGCAGCTATTTACAATATACATCAATGATTTGGATGAAGGGATTCAAAGTAACATTAGCAAATTTGCAGATGACACAAAGCTGGGTGGCAGTGTGAACTGTGAGGAGGATACTATGAGAATGCAGGGTGACTTGGACAGTAAGGGGGAGGGGGCAGATGCATGGCAGATGAAGTTTAATGGGGATAAATGTGAGGTTATCCAATTTGGTATCAAAAACAGGAAAGCAGATTACTATCTAAATGACATCAACTTGGGAAAAGGGGAAGTACAACGGGATCTGGAGGTCCTTGTACATCAGTCTATGAAAGTAAGCATGCAGGTACAGCAGGTAGTGAAGAAAGCGAATGGCATGTTGGCCATTATAACAAGAGGAATCGAGTATAGGAGCAAAGAGGTCCTTCTGCAGTTGTGCAGAGTCCTAGTGAGACCGCACCTGGAGTATTGTGTGCAGTTTTGGTCCCCTAATTTGAGGAAGGACATTCTTGCTATTGAGGGAGTGCAGCGTAGGTTTACAAGGTTAATTCCAGGGATGGTGGGACTGTCATATGCTGAGAGAATGGAGCAGCTGGGCTTGTATATTGTGGCGTTTACAAGGATGAGACAGGATCTTATTCAAACATATAAGATTATTAAGGGTTTGGACACGCTAGAGGCAGGAAACATGTTCCCGATGCTGGGGGAGTCCAGAACCAGGGGCCACAGTTTAAGAATAAGGGGTAAGCCATTTAGGACGGAGATGCAGATACACTTTTTCTCACAGAGAGTGGTGAGTCTGTGGAATTCTCTGCCTCAGAGGGCGGTGGAGGCGGGTTCTCTGGATGCTTTCAAGAGAGAGCTAGATAGGGCTCTTAAAGATAGCGGAGTCATGGGACATGGGGAGAAGGCAGGAACGGGGTACTGATTGGGAATGATCAGCCATGATCACAGTGAATGGTGGTGCTGGCTCAAAGGGCCGAATGGCCTACTCCTGCACCTATTGTCTATTGTCTATTATCTAAAATTATAGACCGTGTAGCGAACATGATGATATCAGTCTGAAAAAGGGTTCCGACCTGATACGTCACCCATTCCTTCTCTCCAGAGGTGCTGCCTGTCCCACTGCGTTACTCCAGCATTTTGTGTCTATCTTCGATTTAAAGCAGCATCTGCAGTTCCTTCCTACACATGATGATATTAGTGATGTTGTGGGTTGTTTTGAACTGATGCTTGTCTCAAGCCCTTCCTGGCAAAGGAGGAGCCTGTGCCGCACATATCACCAGACCATAGTGGGCAGCTTCCGAGAAAGTCAGCACCATTCATCACCAACTAAGAATTCAGGTGTTTACCCTCCTTGAGTTTGGGGACCTTTTAAAGCACCTTTAATACAATGTTGGCAATACATACATTTTTTACAGCACTGAAAACAAGCCAAATATTCCAACTGGGTTATCCTCCAAACTTTTTTTCTCCTCAATGGTTTTGAGAGTTATTTTCCTGCAAATATACCTCCTGATGGAGGGACGGTCATGTTAAAATCTCCAAGAGTTTCAGAACTATCAATGCCTCCTCTTACCATTGAACTACATACAGGTGTCTAGCGTTAAGTCTGAGAGTCTAAAAATGAAAGATTCCCCTTTCAGTTACCACTCATGTCCTTATAGATCAACAGGTTATTTAATTGGTCTTGTTATCTTCACGCCATATTAACTCTATGCTTATCTTTAATACAGCCAATTAACATAAAGACTGGGATGGTGCAACGATCTGGCAATGAGTTCTACAAAAACCATGACAACAGGGTTTTCTGATTGTTTTCATTACTCAAAATGCCTGTTATCAACGCACTTCAACAGCAACCTGGAGACCAAAAGAAATAAAATGTCACATCTGCCGGATGGACTTTGCACATGTGTTGTGTCCTAAAAGCTGAAGAAAGCTATTCAACTCCAAAAATATGATAACCTCAAAATGTCACAGTCACAGAACCGTGACAACCAATCAGCCCAACAGGTTAGTGCCAGTGTCTGCTGCTCCTACTCCTTATTAGAAACATAGAAACATAGAAAATAGGTGCAGGAGTAGGCCATTCGGCCCTTCGAGCCTGCACCGCCATTCAATATGATCATGGCTGATCGTCCAACTCAGTATCCTGTACCTGCCTTCTCTCCATACCCCCTGATCCCTTTAGCCACAAGGGCCACATCTAACTCCCTCTTAAATATGGCCAATGAACTGGTCTCAACTACTTTCTGTGGCAGAGAATTCCACAGATTCACCACTCTCTGTGTGAAAAACGATTTTCTCATCTCGGTCCTAAAAGACTTCCCCCTTACCTTAAACTGTGACCCCTTGTCCTGGACTTCCCCAACATCGGGAACAATCTTCCTGCATCTAGCCTGTCCAACCCCTTAAGAATTTTGTAAGTCTCTATGAGATCACCCCTCAATCTTCTAAATTCCAGCGAGTACAAGCCGAGTCTATCCAGTCTTTCTTCATATGGAAGTCCTGCCATCCCAGGAATCAGTCTGGTGAACCTTCTCTGTACTCCCTCTATGGCAAGAATGTCTTTCCTCAGATTAGGAGACCAAAACTGTACGCAATACTGCAGATGTGGCCTCACCAAGACCCTGTACAACTGTATTAACTTCCCTACACTCAATGTAAATCCTTCTCATTCCGAAAAATACCCAGCTCCTTTTGAACTCCACCATTAAATCTGCCTCCACTCCTTCCCCCTGCCAATGTCTGTCCAACCCTGTCATCTGTAAGACCGAGATGAGAAAGACTTTTTTCACACAGAGAGTGGTGAGTCTCTGGAACTCTCTGCCACAGAGGGTAGTTGAGGCCAGTTCATTGGCTATATTTAAGAGTGAGTTGGATGTGGCCCTTGTGGCTAAGGGGATCAGGGGGTATGGAGAGAAGGCAGGTACGGGATACTGAGTTGGATGATCAGCCATGATCATATTGAATGGCGGTGCAGGCTCGAAGGGCTGAATGGCCTACTCCTGCACCTAATTTCTATGTTTCTATGTTTCTATGTTAACCCCAACCAGGATAGGAAGATGGAGAACCAAATACAATTATAACATTCAAAAGACATTTGGACAGAGAAAAAGATAGGAAGTGTATCGAGGACCATGGGCCAAATGCAGATATCCCAAAATGCCAACTTGGTCAGCATGGATAAGATGGGCTGAAGGGCCTGTGTAGCTCCATGATTCATGGTGCAACAAAGAGTTTCAGCTTGGGGGACTTTTGGTGCTTTTGCAATTACTTTTATTCTATGTCACTTGGCCGCACCACCAATGGAAACAATTTCCTCTTTCCTTACCAAACCCTTCTTGATTAGAAATCCCTCCAGCAGAACCCCTCACAACCCCCTCTGTTCCAAAGAGAACTCCCCCAGGATCTCCGCTCTATCCACAGAACTGAAGCCCACCATCCCTTGGATTATTTGCCTCAATTGTTCCCGCACCCCGCACAGTGGCATAGCTGCCTCACAGTGCCAGAGACCCAGGTTCGATCCTGACCTCGGGTGCTGCCAGGTCAGGGTTTGCATGTACGCCCTGTGACCACGTGGATTTCCTCTGTATGCTCCGGTTTCCTCCCACATCCCAAAGATGTGTGGGTTTGGAGGTTAATTGGCCTCTGTAAATTGCCCTCATGTATACTGTATGGGGTGGATTTGAAAGTTGGATTACGTAGAACTAATGTGAGCGGTATATTGATAGTTGGCGTGGACTTGGCCCTGTCTCCATGTGGCATCTTTAAACTAAACCACCTCCAAAGATTCACATCTCTCCGACAGTCTGGACTTCAGAATTGGACACAGTTCTGCAGCTGTGATGGACAATAGACAACAGACAATAGGTGCAGGAGTAGGCCATTCAGCCCTTCAAGCCAGCACCGCCATTCAATGTGATCATGGCTGATCATCCCCGTTCTTGCCTTCTCCCCATATCCCCTGACTCCGCTATTTTTAAGAGCCCTATCTAGCTCTCTCTTGAAAGCATCCAGAGAACCTGCCTCCACCGCCCTCTGAGGCAGAGAATTCCACAGACTCACCACTCTCTGTGAGAAAAAGTGTTTCCTCGTCTCCGTTCTAAATGGCTTACTCCTTATTCATAACTAGTCATCAAACTAGTGTTATAAAGATTCACCATGACTTCCCTGCTCAGTGTTCTACATTTCTATGTTTAATTCCCAGCACAACAATTATTTTTTTAAACCAGTATCTCAGCATTCCCTGCTGGTTGCTATGAATTGCACCAATAAACCCCCAGATACTTTTGTGCCTGATTTGAATGGGGCCCTCTAGTTTACACTGCCTCTTCTCATTTTCCTCCAAAGCACAGCGTTTCACATTTTGAACATTAATTTTAATGTGCATCGCATCCACTCATTCCACAGCATTTCTCATAAGTTCATAGCTTCATAAGTTATAGGAGGTGCATTAGGGCATGCGGCCCCTCAAGTCTACTCATGGCTGATCTATCTTCCCCTCTCAATCCCATTCTTCTGACACTCGTACTATTCAAGAATCTGACACTTTAACTTAAAAATATCCATTCACGTGGCCCCCACAAACTTCTATGGCAATGAATCCCACAGATTCACCACCCTCTGATTAAAGAAATTGTTCCTCATCTCCATTCTAAAGGTACATTGTTTTATTCTGAGGCCTTGACCTCTGGTCCTCGACTCTCCCACTAGTGGAAACATCCTCTCCACACCCACTCTATCCGGCCCTTTCACTATTTGGTAAGTTTCAATGAGGTCCCCCCTCACTACTCACTTGTTGAGGCACCCACACAATTTGCAAGCCCTGTTGCGTCAGCGAATCTTGCAATTGTTCCCTTATTCATAATTCCAAACAATAAATCTTTCTTCTCATAAAAACTGTGGTCCTAGAGCTGACTCCTGGGAGCTTCACTGCACTCATCGGTCCAATCTGAAAACCAAGCCCTCACCACAATGTTTCCCATTGTTCAGTTTAGTTTCGAAATACAGCGCGGGCAAAGACCTTTCGGCTCACCGAGCCTGCGGCCACTAGCGATCCCTATACACCAGCACTCTTCTACACCAGCGACAATTTACAATCTTTACCGGAGCCAGTTAATCTACAAACCTGAACGTCTTTGGAGTGTGTGAGAAAACCAGAGCACCGGGAGAAAACCCACGCGGTCATGGGGAGAACGTGCAAACTCCGTACGGACAGCAGGATCGAACCCGGGTCTCTGGTGCTGTAAGGCAGCAACTCTACCGCTGCGCCACTGTGCTTCCCTCACTGGCCAATGCTTGATGACAAGCGTATTGGAAGGCAATTTACCAAATGTCTTTTGAAACACCGTAGTCACTTCATTGATATCTGTGCAAGGGAGCAGTTATTTATGAGCCTGATCAGTTGCATTTCCTCCATCGCTGAGCTTAAAACACGTGGTCTGCAGTTGCTGACACACTTTCAGAGATCGGCCCCATCAAAATTATTGCTGGAGCTTGCTGAACAAAGAGGGAGACGTTTGTTAACTAATGGAGCAATTCTTGGGAGCTCCGATCACTGGGAGAAGAATGGCAGAATCTGTGGATGTGGGAAGTAATGTCGTGGGTTTGTGATCAGTGTCATGGAGATGTGAGCCAGAGAAGTGTGAACTCCAAGGTTGCCAACACTTGATGTGAAATCTCCAGGAAAGTGAGCTCGCCAGTAGAAATGTCAATTGTCAATGACTAAACCAGACAAATGCAATGATTTGACAGGCCCTTCCCCTTCCACCTACATACATTCCCCCCGCTGCCTTCACAATTCACGACTCTGCGATCCTTTTGTCTCACACCTTCTGTCTTGTAATCTCTGGCCTTTGCCCACCATCTGGCTATCACCCCCCCCCCCATCACCTAGTCCTAGAGTCATACATGGCATGGAAATAAGCCCCTTGGCCCAGCTTGCCCACAGTGCCCAACATGTCCCATCTACACTAGTCCCACCTGCCTGTTTTTGGCCTATATCAACCTTTTACATGCCATATAACCATATAACAATTACAGCACGGAAACAGGCTCTCTCGGCCCTTCCAGTCCGTGCCGACCATTTGTTTTCCCCTAGTCCCATCTACCTGCACTCAGACCATACCCCTCCATTCCCTTCCTGTCCATATACCTATCCACTTTACTCTTAAATGTTAAAATCGATCCTGCCTCCACCACTTCTGCTGGAAGCTCATTCCACACAGCCACCACCCTCTGAGTAAAGAAGTTCCCCCTCACGTTAACCCTAAACTTCTGTCCCTTAATTCTCATGTCATGCCCTCTTGTTTGAATTTTCCCTACCCTCAATGGGAAAAGCTTATCCACGTCAACTCTGTCTATCCCTTTCATCATTTTAAAGACCTCAATCAAGTCCCCCCTTAACCTTCTGCGCTCCAAAGAATAAAGACCTAACTTGTTCAACCTTTCTCTGTAACATAGTTGCTGGAACCCTGGCAACATTCTAGTAAATCTCCTCTGTACTCTCTCTATTTTGTTGACATCCTTCCTATATGCCCCTCCTCTCTTCGAGCTTTCTTCCCCCTCCCCCTCGCAATCATTCTGCAAGAAACGCCCTGACCCGAAACATCACTTATTCCGTGTTCTGCAGAGATGCTGCCTGACCCGCTGAATTACTCCAGCACTCGGTGTCCTTTGTTGGCTGTAATAATATGTGGTGTTGCCTTGCACATTGTTGAAAGGTCACTGATCAGCTGGGCAGGACATTTTCCAAGTATGTGTGAAAGCAACTACTTTAGAGGTAGGTTCACGTTGAAAGGGCATGTCAGACAAATCTCCAGGAATGTGTTTAATCTGAGTGTTTAGCCATTGAAACTGGGGACAACAGTAGTTTAGGGCTTACACAAAAACTGGAGAAACTCAGCGGGTGCAGCAGCATCTAAGGAGCGAAGGAGATAGGCGACGTTTCGGGTCGAGACCCTTCTTCAGACTGGTCAGGGATCAGGGAAACGAGAGATATAGACGGTGATGTGGAGAGATAAAGAACAATGAATGAAAGATATGCAAAAAAGTATCGATGATAAAGGGAACAAGCCATTGTAAGCTGTTTGTGGTCTTTAGGGCTTGATGTCTTACAGGTCAAGGAACTTGCAGCATGGGTGGTTCAAATTATTGAGGGTCGTTGGGAACAGGGGAGAGTCCACGAGTAAGGTACAAGGTCAGAAATGTAGGTTTGGGTGATCACAACTTTAGTTTAGAGATACAGCAAAAGGATTTGATTTGAGTACAAGAGCAGGGAGGTTCTACTGCAGTTTACAGGGTCTTAGTGAGGCTACACCTGGAGTATTGCGTACAGTTTTGGTCTCCTAATCTGAGGAAAGACATTCTTGCCACAGAGAAGGTTCACAAGACTGATTCCTGGGATGGCAGGACTTTCATATGAAGAAAGACTGGATAGACTCGGCTTGTACTCGCTAGAATTTAGAAGATTGAGGGGGGATCTTATAGAAACTTACAAAATTCTTAAGGGGTTGGACAGGCTAGATGCAGGAAGATTGTTCCCGATGTTGGGGAAGTCCAGAACAAGGGGTCACAGTTTAAGGATAAGGGGGGGAAGTCTTTTAGGACCGAGATGAGAAAAACATTTTTCACACAGAGAGTGGTGAATCTGTGGAATTCTCTGCCACAGAAGATAGTTGAGGCCAGTTCATTGGCTATATTTAAGAGGGAGTTAGATGTGGCCCTTGTGGCTAAGGGGATCAGGGGGTATGGAGAGAAGGCAGGTACGGGATACTGAGTTGGATGATCAGCCATGATCATATTGAAGGGCGGTGCAGGCTCGAAGGGCCGAATGGCCTCCTCCTGCACCTATTTTCTATGTTTCTATGTTTCTATGTTCACAGCGCAATCCCTGCACAGCACCACTATTCTACACACACCAGGGACAATTTACAATTTTACCGAAGGTAATTAACCTGCAAACCTGTATGTACGTCTTCGGAGTGTGGGAGGAAACTGGAACATCGGGAGAACAACCACGCAGGTCACAGGGAGAACGTACAAACTCCGTACAGACAGCGCCCGTAGTCAGGATTGTACCCGGGTCTCTGGCGCTGTAAGGCAGCAACTCTACCGCTGTGACCCCGTGCTGCCCCAAACACCTGCGCAGGTAACCTTTTCATATCAAATCTAGTCGAGTGGTTGACGCTTGGGTAGAATTTGACAAAAGGACATCCACTGTAATTTGCAAGAATGTTAATGTAAGTATGTCTGTGCGTGTGGAACAGCAGTATGGTGAGGGCCAGGCTCAGAGATTAGTCAGAGCATTTAGCATTGTTGGATGCACTTCAGTTTGGGTATCTGGACCAATTGGCCCAGTTCGATAGTGATGGATGAAAAAATGCAAATTGATAAAAAGCCAATAAAAGCCTAACTGCAAAAAGGTAAAATATTGCCATTCATCAATCTGTGCGAAACAGAAGTACATTGCTCACTTGTCATTTCTAGGATTCCACAGAAACAACAGGGCCAACTTTATCCCTTCACACTTTCAGTTCTGGACTGCTGTTTCCGACCCACACCAGCCTCCCCCCCACACCACCCTGTCTCCCCATCACCCTCTTAACTCAGTCTGAAGAAGGGTTTCGGCACAAAAAGTTGCCTATATTCGCTCAATAGATGCTGCTGCACCCGCTGAGTTTCTCCAACATTTTGTGTACCCTCTTAACTCATGCGTTTATCCAGCTTCCCCTTAAACCCAAGACTGACACTGAGCATGGAAGTAACTCGGCATCTCTGGACACAAAGGGTGGGTAACGTTTGGGTCAGAACCCTTCTTCAGACTGAAAGGTGATGCTGCCTGGCCCTCCGAGTTACTCCAGCACTTTGTGTCTATCTTCAGTGTAATGCAACATCTGCAGTTTCTTCCCACACTTCCCCTTAAATCCATCCCTACAGATCTCTGAGCGAGCGAGTTTCACGTTCTCCCTGCTCCTTGAGGAATGACCAGCTGAATTCCCAAAACGGTGACCAACTCCCTCGTGCTGGCTCCTGCCACATCGAAACATTTTCTCCATCTATAACATCATGGGATCGGGAGCTGTCTGAAGAAGGATCCTAACCCGAAACATCACCAATCCATGTTCTCCAGAGATGCTGCCTGACCCGCTGAGTTACTCGTGCACTTTGCGGACAATAGACAATAGACAATAGACAATAGGTGCGGGAGTAGGCCATTTGGCCCTTCGAGCCAGAACCGTCATTCAATGTGTTCATGGCTGATCATCCCCAATCAGTACCCTGTTCCTGCCTTCTCCCTATATCCCCTGACTCCGCTATTTTTAAGAGCCCTATCTAGCACTCTCTTGAAAGCATCCAGAGAACCTGCCTCCACCAGAGAATTCCACAGGCTCAACACTTTCTGTGAGAAAAAGTGTTTCATCATAATAAATACAAATGCTCACTTGTAAAAGTCATCCTTATTTGTATTTTCTCCGTCGCTCAGAATACTTTATATTATCAGAAGCACGGAGCTATGACCTGGACTCCAACACTGGCTCGATCAGGTGAACATAGATTTAGTAGCTTTGCTTTTCAATTCTAGAAAAGTTCAGCATCTCACTAACACACATCATGAGTGGTCCCTCAGCAAAATGTCATCAATATCTTTCAGGATACACTCCCACCGCACCTACCGACAAGTGTAAAACAAGGATTGCTCAAGAAGAATGTCCATTTATTTCAAGAGAATGAATTGAAGGGAAGCTTATCCAAAGTCATGGGCAAGTTTTGAAAGAGCTGAAAACCACAAGCGAGCAATTCTCCTCACTCAGTGTTGTATCCCGGTACCGTGCACCTGAGTGGGACAAGGGCAGCCGCACCAAGAGGAGGGAATCCCAAAACAGGACTCTGGAATGGAGGGCGTTGGTCCGAGTGAAAGTGGTGGAGGGTTCAGAAGATGCCTGTGGGACAGACAGGAATCATGTGCCTGGGGTATTGGGAGAAGGGACAAGCTCCAGAGGAGTGGAGACAGGTAGATAAACGGAAACGTTGCCTATTTCCTTCGCTCCATAGATGCTGCTGCACCCGCTGAGTTTCTCCAGCACTTTTGTCTGCAAGTGAAGACTTTACTGGGAATTGTTCAGGGGATCCCTCTTTGAAATGTTTCTCACACTCACTCACACACGCGCACACACGCGCGCACACACACACGCGCACCCACACGCGCACACACACGCGCACACACACACGCGCACACACACACGCGCACACACACGAGCACACACGCGCGCACACACACGCACACACGCACATTATTAGAATACAGGAATCACTAACACTGTGCATGAATGGGTGGCAGGGTTGCTGCCTTACAGCGCCAGAGCTCCTGGTTCGATTTTGACTGTGGGTGCTGTCTGTACGGAGTTTATATGTTCTCCTCTTAACCGCAAAGGGTTTCTCTGGGTTCTCCGGTTTCCCCCGGCACTCCAAAGGCAAACAGGTTTGTATGATTGATTGCCTTCAGTAAAGGTTGTAAATTGTCCCTAGGCCAGGTTATACGATAGTGCTAGCTCGCAAATAGGATAGTGCTAGTGCATGGGGATAGCATTGTCGGCACAGAGTCGGTGGGCCAAATGGCTTGTTTCCGCACGGAATCTCTAAACTAAACTAAATTAAAACTAATGGTTTCAATATTTACACACAATCAATGGCAAACAAGACTGTTTCACACCGGCACGATTAGGAACCGCAAGCAAGCAAATGTCACAACACCTCAGATGCTGGAAATCTGAAATATAAACAGGGAATGCTGGAAACATTCAGCAGAGCAGGCCACATCTGTGGGAAGAGAAACAAGGTCGACGTTTCAGGTTGAAGACCCTTCAGCCCAATCTGAAATGTGGACTCCATCGATGCAGCCTGACCTGCTAAGTGCTTCCAACTGCTACTGATTGTATTTTGGAACAGTTTAGTTTATTATTGTCACATGTACCAAGTGACAAAAAAAATGTTGTGTGCTATCCATCAGAGAAAAGACCTTACATGATTACAACCAAGCCCCCCACAGTGTACAGATACAGGATAAAGTGAATAACGTGTAGTGTAAGATAAGGTCCAGTAAAGTCTGATTAAAGATAGTCTGACGGCCTCCAATGAGGTACAGTAGATATTAGCTCAGGACCACTCTTCAGTTGGTGATCGGCTGTTTGGGAAGAACTGGGACGAAACTGACCCTGAATCTGGAGGTGTGCGTTTCCACGTTTACTGCACCTTTGCGCGTCACGCAGATGGCGCGCGAAGATATTGTCACTGCCTACGTCATCATGCACCACGCACGCATCAGGTGCGTGTCACGACGCGTGTGCTGTGCGTCGTGACGTGCAAATGATGGCCAAGTGGGACAGGCCCTTTAGAGATGTAGCGAGTGGGGTTTTGCAGACACCCAGTCAGGATTACATATTTAGTGCAGCAGGGCCAACACGTCTGTCCTGCTGCATTAGTGACAATAGTTTGCATTTCTACAGTTCCTTTAACATAATAAAACAAACATCACAGATGCCTCACAGGAGTGCTACCAATTACAATTAACATAAGAGATATCAGGTCAAGGGATGCAAAGCAAATAAAAAACAAGTTTTAATGAGCGGTGAGGATTGGGCAAGGAATTCCAGCACTTGTGCCCCAGATAGTTGAAGGCACAGCCACTGCCAGAGGAACAATGGATACCAGGGTTCACAAGAGGCCAGAATTAGAAGAGCAAAGAGATCTCAGAGGTTTGCAGGAAGTTCAGAATATGTAAAACCCTGGTTGTTGCCACAGGCAGGGTGGCAGGTGGGACAGCAGTAAGTTGCTACCTTGCAGCGCCAGAGACCCAGGGTTCGATCCTGACTGCGGGTGTGGTCATAGATACATAGAAAAGAGGTGCAGGAGTAGGCCATTCGGCCCTTCGAGCCAGCACCGCCATTCAATGTGATCATGGCTGATCATCCACAATCAGTACCCCGTTCCTGCCTTCTCCCCATATTCCTTGATTCTGCTGGCCCCAAGAGCTCTACCTAACTCTTTTTTGAATGCATCCAGTGTATTGGTCTCCACAGCCTTATGAGGCAGAGAATTCCACAAATCCACAACTCTCTGGGTATAAAGGTTTCTTCTCATCTCAGTTATAAATGGCCTACCCCTTATTCTTAAACTGTGGCCCCTGGTTCTGGACTCCCTCAAAATCGGGAACATGTTTCCTGCATCTAACGTGTCCAATACCTTAATAATTTTATATGTTTCTATAAGATCTCATCCTTCTAAATTCAGGTGAATACAAACCCAGTCCATCCATTATTTCATCATTTCAGTCCCGCCATCCTGGAATTAACCTTGTATTAAATTACGCTGCACTCCCTCAATAGCAAGAATGTCCTTCCTCAAATTAGGGAACCAAAACTGCACACAAGACTCCACGTGTGGTCTTACCAGGGGCCTGTACAACCGCTGAAGGGCCTCTTTACTCCTATACTCAAACATCTCGTTATGAAGGCCAACATGCCATTAACTTTCTTCACTGCCTTCTTTCAGTGACTGGTGTACAAGGACATCCAGCTCTCGTTGCACCTCCCCTTTTTCTAACCTGACCCCATTCAGATAATAATCTGCCTTTTGTTCTTCCCACCAAAGTGGATAACCTCACATTTATCCACATTATACTGCATCTGCCCTGCATCTGCCCACTCACCCAACCTATCCAAGTCACCCTGCATCCTCACAGCATCCTCTTCTCAGTTCACACTGCCACCCAGCTTAGTGTCATCTACAAATTTGCTAATGTTATTTTTAATCCCTTCATCTAATGGCTGGATGGTTGGGATCCTAGTCAAGATTCAGCATGGAGGCAGTGAACACTTGATTCAATCCCCCAATCCTTAGACAGAAGCAGGAAAGCTGTTCGGTAGCAGTATTCATGTCTGAGCAGCCCTATTTAGGATCCACTCTGCTCATCCTGAACTGGGAAGGGGCCAGAAAAGGTGCCCTAAATGTAGTCTGCTTCCCTCGTCCTGTCTGGAAAGCCGCATCCAGAGGGATCACCGTCATGCGGTCGAAAATCATCAAGAAGCGAAACTATGAAACTCAGAACTTGGAATATACGAACTCTGATGGGCAACCCAAACTCAGAGCAGCCAGAGAGGAGTACTGCCTTTGTTGCTCGGGAACTCCGAAAATTCAGCTTTGACATCGTTGCCCTGAGTGAGACCCGCAGAGCTGGAGAAGGGCAACTAAAGGAAGAACAAAGTCAATACACCTCGTTCTGGAAAGGTCTTGATCCTGAACAACCGAGGATCCACGGAGTAGGTTTTGCCATCTGAAACAGCCTTCTTCAGGAGCTGACAGGGCAACCACTGGAAACCAACGAACATCTTATGACTCTACAAATCCAGCTCGTCAAGAACCAATACATCACCATCATCAGCGCCTATGCTCCAACTCTGGGCACTTCTACGCCCAACTTGACGGTGTCCTTCCCTCTGTTCCCAATGATGACAAGATCATTCTCTTGGAAGACTTCAATGCCAGAGTCAGGAAAGATCATAGGTTCTGGACCGGAACAATCGGCAAGGAAAGAGTTGCCAAGGTCAACGCCTATGGAACACTCTTCCTCAACAAATGTACTGAACACAACCTGGTGATAACAAACGCCTTATTTCGCTAGAAAAACAGGCACAAAGTCTCCTGGCAGCATCCACGTTCAAAACACTGGCACCTCCCCGACTACATCCTCGAGCGATCCCGTGACCAACAAGATCATCTCGTCCACCGTGCGAATGAAGATTCGGCCCAAATGTAAACATCAAAACCAGAACACCATCAAGAAATTCATTGTTGATGTCCTTCAAGACATCAAGCATGTACAGAGGTTTCAACAAAAACTTCAAGAACGACCGCCTCAACAAATCCCACCATCTGTCGAAGAACACTGGAGACTATTGAAGAACGCTATCATCGCCTCCTGCAAGGAAACAATTGGGTTCAAGTAAAAAAAAACATCAGGATTGATTCGACAATAATGACAAACACCTCCAACAACTCATCGATGAAAAGAGAAAAGCTTTCATCACCTTACAAAATGACCAACAGATGGCTACCAAAAGGAAGTGCTGTCAGGAACGCAAGGCCGCAGCCGAGAAGAGTACCCGAAACCTGAAAAACCAATAGTGGAGGGAGAAAGCTCGGGAAATCCAACAACTAGCGGACACCAACGACACTCGAGGCTTTTTCAACGCCACCAAAGCCATTGTTGGTCCATCCACTCACGGTCAAGCCCCTCTCAAAAGCAAAGATGGGTCAACCATCCTGAAGAGCAATGCTGACATCAATTCTAGATGGAGGGAGCACTTTGAAGATCTTCTAAATCAAACCGCCTCATGTGACAGAATTGTGATCAACAACATTCCAAAGCAGCCCGTTGACGACTCCCTAAGCAGAATACCATCACTCGAAGAAGTCAAGGAAACCATCAAAACCTTGAAAAACAACAAGGCAGCTGGAGATGATGGAATACCAGTCGAGGTCTACAGAATTGGAGGTAACCTGCTCCATTACCATCTGCATCAACTTCTCACCAAGATCTGGATAAATGAAGACGTACCAAGAGACTTTAGAGACTCAGCAATCGTTACCATCTACAAAAGAAAGGCGATCAATCTGACTGCGGAAACTATCGTGGAATTTCCCTATTAGCACAGCAGGCAAAGTCCTCCCCCCGAACATGAACAACCGACTCAAGCCTTCGGCCGAGAAGATCCTTCCAGAGACACAAGCCGGTTTTAGACCATCACGTGGAACAGCCGACATGAGCTTCACAATGCCTCAACTACAAGGAAAATGTCATGAACAAGTTCAACCTTTGTACATGGCATTCATCGACCTCACTAAGGCCTTCAACTCGGTATCAAGGGAACTCTTATGGGACTTCCTATCCACCTCTGGATGGCCTGAAAAGTACATTCGAACCCTGAGACTCCTCCACGATGACAAGCTTGCCACGGTCATGGCCAGCAAGAGCAACTGTGAGCCGTTTCAAGTCCGATCAGGAGTGAAGCAGGGACGCGTGATTGCCCCAACACTGTTCACCATCTTCATTGCGACAACCATCCAGGATGACCTACCCCCAGGAATCAAAATCGTCTACAGAACAGATGGCAGACTTTTCAATCTTGCCCGTCTCAAGACCAAAACTAAGACATCTATGAGCCCCCTCATCGAGTTCCAATACGCAGACGACCAATGTGTTGCAGCTTTCACAGAAAATCATCTGCAACAGATCCAGACTGCCTTCAACAGTGCAAACACGAACCCTGGACTTACCATCAACTCCAAGAAGACTCAGGTTATCTACCAATCGTCACCAACTGAGACAAATCGGAAAGAACCGTCAATTCAACTTGGTGAATTGACGGTTCCCTGGAAAACGTGGATCACTTTCCGTACCTTGGAAGTCACCTCTCCTCCAGTGTCGACCTTGATGACGGGATCCATTATCGTCTTAAGTGTGCTGGAACAGCTTTTGGACGTCTTCCCACCAGAGTCTTTCAAAATCGTGACATCCGAACAGACACCAGAATGTTAGTGTACAAGGCAGTGGTGATTCCAATGCTCCTGTATGCATCAGTAACCTGGACAGCATACCGACGCCATCTGAAAACACTTGAAAAGTTCCATCAACGATGTCTTTGAAGCAGCTTAAATATCAGTTGGGAAGAGAGAAGATCCAACGTGCTGAATTAAGCAAAAACATCTAGCATCAAAGCATTCGTCATCACGAACCAACTAAGATGGGTCGGTCATGCAGTTCGGATGGAAGACAAGTCTACCAAAGCAAAGGGTACACAAAAAGCTGGAGAAACTCAGCGGGTGCAGCAGCATCTAAGGAGCGAAGGAGATAGGCGACGTTTCGGGTCGAGACCCTTCTTCAGTACCAAAGCAAACCTTCTTCTCCCAGCTTAAAGAAGGCAAACGTAAAAGAGGTGGACAAAAGAAGAGATTCAAAGGCGCCTTAAAAGCCAGCATGAAGAAATGTGAAATCGACATCGACAATTGGGAAACCAATGCCAAGGACAGGAAACTCTGACGAACCATCATCCAAGAAGGAACAGCGACTTTCGAAGCCGACAGATGCGCAGAATTAGAACAAAAGAGAAGAAAACGGAACGAGAGGCAGCAACAGCCAAAGCACGATCTGCCGTCTGGAATTACCTGTCCTAAATGTCGAAGAACATTCAAAGCCAGGATTGGACCCAGAAACCACCTGAGAGTCCATAAAAATAACAGAACGTGAACCATCATCATCGTCCTCAGGGGATAGCCACGACGACTTAATCACTAATATATATTGTAAATAGCTGTGGTCCAGCACCGAGCCATGTGGCACCACAATAACATATGCTCTAACTTTGCCCACTAACATCCTGTGTGGGACCTTATCAAAGGCTTTCAGAAAGTCCAGATACACTATATCCACTGGCTCTTCCTTATCCATTTAACTTGTTACATCCTCAAAAATATCCAGAAGAATTGGTCTGTACTGAGTTTGTACATTCTCCCCATGGCCTGTGTGGGTTTTCGCCAGGTGCCCAGGTTTCCTCCCACAATCTAGATGTACAGGTTTGGAGGCTAATTGGGTTGGTAAAACTGTAAATTGTCCCTAGAGTGTAGGATAGTACTAATGTGATCAGCATGGACTCAGAGGGGCAAAGGGCCTGTTTCATAAGGTCATAAGGTTAAAAGGAGTAGGAGTAGAATTAATAAAGGAGTAGGCCAATCAAATCTACTCCGCCATTCAATCATGGCTGATCTATCTCTCCTTCCAAACCCCATTCTCCTGCCTTCTCCCCATAACCACCGACACCTCGCTATATCCCTAAACTTACAAGGTTAACCGGACCCGGGACAGGTTCGAGTGTAAGCATCAGAATCTTAGGTGAGCTAACACTTACAGACATTTTAGTTTAGTTTAAAACATAGAAACATAGAAACATAGAAAATAGGTGCAGGACTAGGCCATTCGGCCCTTCGAGCCTGCACCGCCATTCAATGTGATCATGGCTGATCATCCCCAATCAGTACCCCATTCCTCCCTTCTCCCCATATCCCTTGACTGCTATTTTTAAGAGCCCTATCTAGCTCTCTCTTGAGAGCATCCAGAGAACCTGTCTCCACCACCCTCTGAGGCAGAGAATTCCACGGATTGTTTAAAATGACAATGTATTGCCCAAGACCATCCAATAATATGAAAGGGATTAACCATCTGTAAAAGCGTGCTCGATTTTCATTCGCACATGAAGAAATGATTGCATCCAATGATCCAATGGATATCTCCTTCCTTGCCACTGATTACATTTCAGATTTGTTTCGGGATTTCTATTGATGTTGGGATAGAAAAGCCTGTTGTATTTTTTAAACATCTGAGAGTGAATGATTTTATTTTCATTTTCACAACTGACATGGGGGCTATAGAGTTCCGGAGACATATGGAAGGGAAATAGGCCCTTCAGCCCATCAGATCCATGCCAACCATCAACTAGCCATTCGCACTAAACTCATCTTATTCTCCAACTGATACAACCCCATCAACCCCATCGCAGATTCCTCTAAACTCAGGCCAATTTACAGTGGCCACTTAAGCCACTGACCCACACATCTCAACTGAGGGAAAGAATTCACTGGAGTTTAGAAGGATGAGGGGGGATTTTATAGAAACATATAAAATTATAAAAGGACTGGACAAGCCAGATGCAGGAAAAATGTTCCCATTGTTGGGAGAGTCCAGAACCAGGGGCCACAGTCTTAGAATAAAGGGGAGGTCATTTAAGACTGAGGTGAGAGTTATGTTGTGAGAGAGTTGTGAATTTATGGAATTCCCTGCTACAGAGGGTAGTGGAGGCCAAGTCACTGGATGGATTTAAGAGAGAGTTAGATAGAGCTCTAGGGGCTAGTGGAGTCAAGAGATATGGGGAGAAGGCAGGCACGGGTTATTGATAGGGGACGATCAGCTGTGATCACAATGAATGGCGGTGCTGGCTCGAAAGGCCAAATGGCCTCCTCCTGCACCTATTTTCTATGTTTCTATGTTTCTAAAGCACACAAGGGCAAACGACCATGTCACAATGAAAATGTTTAAACTCCAGACAAACTGTGCAATAGTGGCTTTAGATGTAAGGCAGCAGCAGAGCAAATACAAAATAATTATCTGGACAGGATATGGAATAGTGGTCAAATCAGTGTCTCTATTAAATTAACAGGCAATAACAAATCACTGGGTAGATACACCCTCACTGTTATGTTGTGTCGTTAGTTCATACTGCACTCTGAGTGGATTTATATTGTTTGGCAGCAGGCAGGTTGGAAGTAATAAGGATTTTTCATATTCTACTGAAGCAGAAAAGAAGCGGTGTCAGACAGCACCTACTGATCTAAAATCAGAGAGTGACTCAAATTCCTCTTTCCTCGTTCTAGCATCATACGAGTCTCACAGTTGAGTTAGTTTGTATATTTTAGGAGGACCAATTTGCTTTTAATAGCTGTTGAGCTAAATGCAGAGACAAGCTATGAAAAAAAAAAAAGATTTTCAGTAATGTTTGATCATCTCCAAATCATGCAACTCTAAAATTAATCCAAAAGTACTGACTCGAAAAGTTAACCGTTTCCCTTTCCACAGATGCTGAATATTTCCTGCATCTCTCTTCTTAATGAAAAATACTTTCTATTTAGTGCAGTAAAGTGGTGATGCACACATTATCTGGAAAAGAAAAGCTGCCTTCTGGATTTCTTTGGTTTTGAGATACCAAACATTTCTACATTTAAATTAATTCATATTATCTTCATTGGACTTGGGGCACAAATTCTGACAAAGAAGAAAAATTCTAATTCCATCATTATTTCTGGATTGTTTTTTATGTCTAATTCTGATTTGCACCCGTTATGCTCCAGCTTGCAATTAATGAAAGAAGAAACAAAAGAAACAGGAGTAGGCCATTTGGCCCTTCGAGCCTGTCCCACCATTCATTAAGATCATAAATTATCTCTCTTTTTAATGCACCTTTTTGGCAAATATCTCTGCACCACTGAACATCCATAAATACATCAATCTCTGTTTTGAATGAGTGTTAGATTTAGATAAGGAGACCACAATGGTACATAATACTCCAGGTGTGGTCGCTCCAAACCCGTAGACGTGCAGTAAAGGGCCAGTCCCACTTGGCTGTCATTCGCACACCATTTACACGACCTGCCAGCGCGTGGGTAGTGTGGGACGGGCGCATGGAGTGGTGTGGAGGACTGTGGACTTCGTCCTGCACAAAATCTTTGCGCGCCACCGGCCTGTCACATAACTGACGGCCAAAGTGGGACAGGCCCAAGACCCTGGCGCGACGCAACTTCTCACCTCCAACAGCAGCAGAAGCAGGCAAACGATCGCCATGCTCGGCCTGGGGCTCACGGCCGTTGCGGATCCGGATCCTACACCCAGAGCGGGTCGTTTCGGGTCGAGACCCTTCTTCAGACTCAAAGAAGAGTCTCAACCCAAAACATCATCCAATCCTTCTCTCCAGAGATGCTGCCGGTCCCGCTGAGTTACTCCTGCATTTTGTGTCCATCTTCAAATTACGTCACGCGCTCCGGGCGGCTGTGCGGACGCATGATGACGCGCGCGACAGTCGCACGTCAGTCACTACCGGCCTGTCGGGTAAATGACGGCCAAAGTGGGACAGGCCCTTAAGGTTCCTTAATAGAAAAAGAAGTGCTGGAGTAGCTCAGCAGGTTCGGCAGCATCGCCGGAGGACATTGGATAAGCGACATTTTGGGTTGGGACTCTTCTTCAGTCTGAAGAAGGACCCAGATCAAAACCTCGCCCATCCATGTCCTCCAGAGATGTCCGCCTGACCAATTAAGTTACTTCAGCACTGCATTCTACACAAGATTTCCAGCATCTTCACAAGACACAAGCAGTTCCTTGCATATTCAAAACTTCCTTAACCCTGCACTCCAATTGTCTCTTAAAAGCCCTGACTGCACAAAACAAACCAAAAAAGATAGCTTGAGATACAAGAACAGGAGATGCTAAACAACTTCTAACACTTCCCAAGCTCTCACGGTTATTTTTGTATTGGAACAGAGGATCCAGTCGAAAACGTGGAAATTGTGAATGAACTATTCAAGGTTCCTTCACAAATGTTAGCTGAACCAGAAGGAGGCCATTCAACCATTCGACAAAACTCTCCAGGGCACTGCCATTAACTATGTATGTCTTGCCGCGGCTTAGCTTCCCAAAATACGGCACTTCACATTGTCCGATTTAAATTACATGTGCCATTCCTCAGTCCATTTTCGAGGTTTAAATCGATCCTGTTAGAGTCAGAGGGTCATACAGCACAGAAACATGCCATTCGGCCCAACTCTAGATGCCTTATCTATGCTAGTCCTGTTTGCATGTATTTGGCTCGTATCCTTTTCAAACCTTCCTATCCATGTACCTGTCCAAATAACTTTGAACGAAACTTTTGCAGTCATACATATAATAATAAATAACAAAACACACAATAAACAGATTTAACATCCACCACAGTGAGTCCACCAGGTACCTCCTCACTGTGTTGGAAGGCAAAAGTCCCAAAGTCCTTGTCTCTCCCTCTGTGTTGAGGCGGTCCAGGCCTCCGATGTTGTGACCCCACCGGGTGATGGTAAGTCAGTCCCGCGGCTGAACCGAGCTCCGCGAGCGGGCCGGTTCAAACTCCGCGGCCCGGGGCGGTCGAAGCTGCCGAAGCTGCCGCCCTCCAGTCCAGCGGACGAGGCTGTTGTTGCGGGAGCTCCGGAAAAACAGGTCACCAACCTGGGACCTGCGAGCCCCCGACGCTGTCGTCCACCGGGCCTGCGGCCGGGCCTCAGAAGTCAGGTCGCCGCCGTCTAAACGCCAGAACGGGACGGTTCAATCTAACCATTTACTGTGTTATAGCTCTCATTTTCCCAACCATTTTTAATCGGACTCATTGGGTTTCCAACCCAACTGCCAAGGGATTCAGTCTCACTGCACTTACTCCACCATAACATTGCTCATGGAGACACAAGTGACTGCAAATGCTGACAAACTGCCATCGACATCAGCGGGTCAAGCAGGATCTATGGAAGCAGAGGGTTGGCTGTCTGGCGTTTTGGGTCAAGACGCTGCATCGGGACTGGTGCAGTTTGAGTCTGCTTATCCAAACCTTGTGTTTATTCAAAACTGAGATTGATGGGTTTCTGAGTATTAAGGCAATCCAATCATACGACATTTCACGGGTGAGCAATGGCACAGGATGTACAATACATTTTAAAAGTTTAAGAGGTAAGAAAGACCACAGGGCTGTGTAAACTAGAGGAGAACATAAAATGTCTGGAAAGTAGAGTTCTAAGATGGTAAAAACATGGTTAAAAATAACTGGAACTGTATTACGGTATTACCATTGCAGATGAGTTAACTGTCTGTACTGCAATGCACACAATGTCCGTAATAAAACCAGGTTCTGAAGGCAATGATGTATTGTAAGAATCGGATATGGCACGTATTATTGAGGCAGAGCAAAATCATGTCCGGGACTTAGAACATCTTCTGGAAAATGTGAAATGTGGAAAGGATGGGGATTGAATGGTGGACATAGTAACACTATACAATAGCTACCCATGTGTCAGAAGCAAGATGAATGATTAATAAAGGACCAACCACTGTAATAGAAGGTGCGGTACAGTGAGACAGTGGCAGAGCTGGTGCATGGCAGCGCCAGAGACCCTGGTTCGATCCAGACTGCACTGTCTGTATGGAGTTTGCACGCTCTCCGTGTGACTGCATGGGTTTCCTCCCGCTGCTCCGGTTTCCCCCCACACTCTAAAGACGCACAGGTTTGTATGTTACTTGGATATTGTCACCAGCGTGTAGGATAGTCCTAGTGTAGAAGGTGATCGCTGGTTGACACAGACTCAGTGGGACAAAGGGCCTGTTTCCATGCTATATCTCTAACATCTAAAGGTTTCCACAGTGGAAGAAAGGTAAAGGAATAAATATGAATACAAATTGAGAAAAAGAGCAACACAAAAAACAAAAACAAATTGAGGGATTGTTCTAAAGTAGTTGTCCTATCAAGGTAGTTGAGGCAAGTAAAATCGAGTTTATTGTCACATTCACAGGCGCAATGAGGTACACGTACGATGAAAATCTTGCCTGAAGCAGCATCACAGGAACAGCAAATCATTATTCATAAGTTACAAATAAATTCTACAAGACAGTGAGAAGAAAAAAGTGTATTAAAAAACCAAGACATTAGTCCAAAAATACTCAATTAGAAATGAAATGAAGCCCAAAATAGTGCAAAAGGTGGCCCGTGGGGCTCCATTGCCGAGGTACGATTAGTTAGTTAGTTAAATAGTCAGTTTAGTTCATTGCCGCATGTACCAAGTACACAAATTATAGGACTAGAAGTAGGCCATTCGGCCCATCAAATTTACTCCATCATTCAATCAAAGCTGATCTCGGCCTCCAAATCCCATTTTCCTGCCTTCTCCCCATTACCCTTGGCACCCATTCTAAGCAAGAATTTGTCTATCTCTGCCTTAAAAATATCCACTGCCTTGGCCTCCGCAGCCCTCTGTGGCAATGAGTTCCACAGATTAACTACCGTCTGACTATAGAAGTTCTTCCTCACATCCTTTCTAAAAGAGCGCCCTTTAATTCTCAGGCTATGATCTCTGATCCTAGACTCTCCCACCGGTGGGAACATCCTCTCCACATCCACTCTATCTGTGCCTTTCATTATTCTGTAAGTTTCAATGAGGTCCCCCCTCATTCTTCTAAACTCCAGCGAGTAGACGCCCCCAGTGCTGTCAAAATCTCATCAAAGCTAACCCACTCGTTCCTGTACCAAAGTACAGTGAAAAGCTTTTGTTGTGTGCTAACCAGTCAGCAGAAAGACAATACGTGATTATAATCGGGCCATCCACTGTTTACAGATACATGATCAAGAGAATAATGTGAATATAGTTCAAGATTTTCCAAGGGTCTCCAATGCTGTGGACATTTGCTCAGGACTGATCTCAGGACTGATGGTAGGATGGTTCAGTGCAAGAAGCTGACAGTTGAAGGAAGGTAGCTGTTCTTGAAGGGGATAAGGAGATAAGGGAATAAGGATCAACAATATACATTGGGATTATTTTTGATCCAGTACAGTACGCAAGCAACACAAGAAAAAAAGTACTCTGAAAGACCTGCTACTGGATCTCGCGATGGGGATATAAGGCAGCGCATCCTAAATCAGTAAATGACAGGAGCAGCGAGCCAATAGTAACCAGCACCAAAGACCCGAGTTCGATCCTGACCTCTGGGTGGGTGGAGTTTGCACATTCTCCTTATGACTCCCTAGGTTTCCTCTAGGTGCTCCAGTGTCTTCCTACATCCCAAAGACATGAGGGGTCTTTAGGTTAATTGGCCTCTTGTGAAGTTCCCCTAATTTGTAGGGATTGGCTGTGAAAGTGTGATAGCATGGAACTAGTGTGAACAGGTGGTTGGCGCGAACCCGGTGGGCCAAAGGGCCTGTTTCAACGCTGCATCTCAAAACCAAACTAAATCAAGTAACGATAATACAATTAGATTAAAGATGAGGATATAAATCTGCATCCACCACAAAACTCTGAATGCTTGCTGTCATCGCGATGTGAAATCTACGGCAAACGATGGCATATGTACATGCAGTGCCACATATGGAATCGACAAGGGGCTACTTGTAAATGCCTACACCCAGCAAAGACCCTGATAAAATATTCAGCAATAACATTAAAACATTCAATAGCTCAATGTGAGGAGCTTTTTAGGCACTCTTAATGCAGCAAAGGCCTTTGAACATCATAACCCATGTTAAATGAATTTAACTAGTGAGCCTAACTGGCGGTGCTAATTGGCGGTACTGGCTCAAAGGGCCGAATGGCCTACTCCTGCACCTATTGTCTATTGTCTATTGTCTAATTAATGAGTTTTAATAATCGTGTGCTATCATGATTACTGCTAAACCATCTCTGTGATCCTTCTCAGTATCATTCTTTCCACTCCATGTCAATGAGTCCAGATTTTTTTAAGTATTTCCTTTCCCGTTTGCATACTTCATGTTCTCATTTTTATGCATATCCCGATCTAATTGGCTGCTCATCATGTTGATGAGATCATGAGATTAAACAAGATCCCCTGCAGATGATACAAAGAGATAAGTCCAAAAACAAAACTACACGGTAGACATCCTAACTCAAAATTTAAAATGCTGGAAATTCTCAGCAGTTCAGACAACATCTCTGGAGAGAGAACATTTCAGATCAATGGCCCTTCACCAGATTCTGATGAAAAGTCATCAAACTGCAACATTATGTGCAGGAAGGAACTGCAGATGCTGGTTTAAACCGTAGACACAATATGCTGGAGTAACTCAGCGGGACAGGCAGCATCACTGGAGGGAAGGATTGGGTGACGTTTCTGGTCGAAGACCCTTCTTCAGACAAGAGGCAGGGGAAAGGGAAATGAGAGATAGAGATGATGATGTAGAGCGATATAGAACAAATGAAGCAAAGAAAGTAACGATGATAAAGGAAACAGGCCATTGTTAGCAGTTTGCTAGATGAGAACGAGAAGCTGGTGCAACTTGGGTGTGGGAGGGATGGAGAGATAGAGGGAATGCTGGGGTTACTTGAAGTTAGAGAAATCAATATTCATACCACTGGGATGTAAGCTGCCCGCCCAGGCGAAAAATGAGACGCTGTTCGTCCAATTTGCATTTAGCCTCATTCTGGCAATGGAGGAGACCTAGGACAGAAAGGTCTGTGTGGGAATGGGAAGGAGAATTAAAGTGTTTGGCAACCTGATCTCCCGGTCGCCAAACACTTTAATTCCCCTTCCCCTTCCCCTTCCCACACTGACCTTTCTGTCCCAGGCCTCCTCCATTATCAGAACGAGGCTAAACTGAAACATTCACTGTTTACCTGATCTTACTTGGACCACATGTGTGCTCCCAGCATTATTTTGGTTTCATCCAAGAATAAAAGTCACGTTCCGAAAGATTAGAGGGAAAAAAATCAACACCAATTAAATCTCTGGAGCCAGCTGTCTTCCTGGTCAGCTGCAACCAGTAGCTCTCCGCCAGTAATTACATCCTCTGGGCTAGTAATTGGCAAACATGTGACAAAGACCAGGCCAGCAGAGTGCAAAGCAGTTGAGTAAATAAATGTGAAAAGTAATATAGGAAATGAGATATTGGCAACTGATAAGGTGCAGCAGCGAAAGGAAGCACTTGAAGAGGGGTTCAAAGTTCAGCATTCACTGAAAAACAACAACTGACAAAATGGGAGCCCATGAATGAATAAAGACAGAGAAAGAAATCAGAGTAAGGAATGGGGTACACATGGTGAGGAGTAATAAATACATGAGAAGACAGCGGCAGAGGCTACAATACAATACAATTTATTTGTTGTCATTTGAACCTCATTGAGTTTTAAACAAAATGTGGTTTCTGCAGTCGTACAAACAAGAAACGAACCAAGACACAACATAATGCACACAAACATCCATCCCAGTGAATCTCCTCCTCACTGTGATGGAAGCAAAGTCTTATCTCTCCCCTGCTCTCCCCATTCTCCTCCCGATGTCAGTCAAAGCCCCCGGCGGGCGATGGTAAATAAGACCCGCGGCCATTCAAGCCGTGCCGGGCGATGCAAGGCCCCGCTCCGGGTCCTGTTGTTGGGTCAAAGCCCCCGGCGTGCGATGGTAAACAAGTCCCGGGGCCATTCAGGCCGCGCCGGGCGATGCAAGGTCACGCTCCGGGTCTTGATGTTGGAGCCCCCGGCGGGCGCTAGCAAGTCCCGCGGCCATTCAAGCCGCGCCAGGTGATGTAAAGCCCCGCTCCGGGTCATTTTCAACCCCGCAACCCGGGTGGGAGAAGTTGCCGTTGCGGAAGCTCCGAAAAGCGGTCTCCCACCAGGGACCTGCGAGCTCCCGGTGTTACTACCAAAACAACTGTGGAATTAACAGAGGTAACTAAAAATATTCTTCAGGCATTATGGATAAAAATTGAGATGGATGTATTGCCAATTATTGATCCACATTAACAAGAAATTTAAAAAAAACACAAACAATAGTAAAGTGAAATATTACTCTGCATCAGGAGTTACCAGGTGCAGATTACATCAAATGACGTTACACAAAGTAGCATTTGGAATAGTAAAAGCACTATTGAACAGATTCAAAAGGGAAGATAAAGGCCCTGGTCCAGATGGATTGCACCCGCACATTTTAAACAGTAGCAGTGCCACTGTTAAATAGTTAACACTCCATTAGGAAAAAGTGCAACTGGTGGAGATCTGACAGAAACACTCTCTCAGGCAGGGAGAACATGTCTAGGGAATGGTCAGAGTCAAAATAAATAATGGAATTCCTACAAACGAAGAAAATAGACACTATTTAGTGATCAAAAAGAGAAAATGGACATGGGTAAATGTGTCGTTTTTTATTTTAGTTTAGAGATACAGCATGGAAAAGGGCCCTTCAGCCCACCTTGCCCGTGCCGATCAGCGATCCCCGCACATTAACACTATACTACACACATTAGAGATAATTTACACTTATACCAAGTCAATCAACGTAAACCTGCATGGCTTTGGAGCAGATAGGTCTAACAATCTATGACCAGTTGTAGGTCGCAACCACCTGCAGTTGTACAGAGCCCCAGTGAGACCACACCTGGAGTATTGTGCGCAGTCTTGGTCCCCTAATTTGAGGAAGGATATTCTTGCTATTGAGGGGGAGCAGCGTAGGTTTACAAGGTTAATTCCCGGGATGGCGGGACTGTCATATGCTGAGAGAATGGAGCAGCTGGGCTTGTACACGCTAGAGTTTAGTAGGATAAGAGTGGATCTAATTGAAACATATAAGATTGTTAAGGGCTTGGACACACTAGAGGCAGGAAACATTTTTCCGCTGTTGGGGGAGTCCAGAACCAGGGGCCACAGTTTAAGAATAAGGAGTAAGCAATTTAGAACGGAGACGAGGAAACACTTTTTCTCACAGAGAGTGGTGAGTCTGTGGAATTCTCTGCCTCAGAGGACGGTGGAGGCAGGTTCTCTGGACGCTTTCAAGAGAGAGCTAGATAAGGCTCTTAAAAATAATGGAGTCAGGGGATATGGGGAGAAGGCAGGAACGGGGTACTGATTGGGGATGATCAGCCGTGATCACATTGAATGGCGGTGCTGGCTCGAAGGGCCGAATGGCCTACTCCTGCACCTATTGTCTATTGTCTATTGACCATAAAACAATGCTGGAGAAACTCAGCTGGCCAGGCAACAATTCGGTTTGGAAAATGTTACCTGTCCAATGCCCTCTTCAGACTGAAGAAGGGTCTTGACCGGAAAGGTCCGCAGTCCATGCCCTCCTCCGATACTATCTGAGCCTCTGAGTTGCTCCTTTGTGTTTTGCTCAAGATTCCAGTATTTGGAATCTCCAAGAATCTACCACATAGTTATTGGAAACATGTAGATCCAAGGAAGAAGGCGTGGAATACGCAAGTAACTGACTTCAAGACAGAGCAGTGGTAATGGTGACAATACAGGCTAACATATGGCCGAAAACGAAATCACTAAACCTTCAGTCTGGGATTACTTTGGTCACAATTTATATTAATGGCGTCATTTTTTATAATTATAAACACAACTTTAGCATTTTCAGATAAACTTGGCGGAATGTGGACATAGGAGATGGTCAACACTAGGGATGTACTGCAACTAATTACAAGACGATTAGTTCCCCTGTCCCACTTAGGAAACCTGAACGGAAACCTCTGGAGACTTTGCGCCCCACCCAAGGTTTCCGTGCGGTTCCCGGAGGTTTTTGTCCTCCGGCAACCACCTTCAACTAGCATCGCAACCGGCTTCGACTAAAAAAATTACCGAATTTTAAAACGGAAACCACTTTCGACCATTAGGGAGACTGACAAAAACCTCCGGGAACCGCA
>CM069136.1:115880530-116275530 GCA_035221665.1 Okamejei kenojei
TCCTCCGTCCTACAGCCTTTCTCTTCGGTAAAGAGAGGAGAAATACTCATTGGTGACCTTGCCCATCTCCTGTGGCTCCACACAGAGGTGACCGCTTTGATTCCTGAGAGGTCCCACTCTCTCTCTAGCTACCCTTTTCCCCCTTATGCATTTATAAAACCTTTTGGGATTGTCCTTAATGCTACCTGCCAGAGCAATCTCCTGGCCCCTTTTTGCCCTTCTGATTTCCTTTTCAGTTTACTCCTTAGATCCCGAAACTTGATCCTAGCAGCTTATACCTGTCCCATGCATCCTTCTTGTTTTTGATTAGTGCCTCAATTTCCCTCGCCAGCCAAGCTTCCTTATGTTTGCCTGCTTTGCCCTTCACTCTAACAGGAACGTACATATCCTAAGCTTTTGTCTGCACGCTTTTAAAAACATCCCAATTGGCTGATGTTCCTTTCCCCTCAAATAACCTGCTCCAGTCAACTTGAGTGAAACCTTCTCTCATATACTCAAAGTTAGCCTTAACACAGTTGAGCATTTTAATACGTGGGCCCTCACTGTCCCTATCCATAAATAGCTTAAACCTAATCGACTTGTGGTCACTGGTCCCAAAAGGCTCATCCACCAACATTTCATTAACTTGCCCTTCTCAATGTCCCAATACTAGATACAGTGTTGCTCTCTCACGTGTGGGGGCCTCTACATGTTGCTCTACGTGTCACTCTTGTGAACACTTTTGAGGAATTGCAACCCATTTAAACCCTTCACACTATGAATAATTTATCCATGGTGTATAAATCTTTATTGAACCATGTCCAGTACATTATTAAGTGACCAGAAATAGCCACAATAGATTGTGATCCAAACTGTACCAGTCAACGATAATTTCCCCACTTTTAAACTATCCTTCCGAAAAAAATCTTAAAGCTTGTTTTGGTTTACTTTGTGGCCTTGTTAACCTATTTCAGTGAAGGAGGCAGCGGGACTTTTAGTTATCAGCATATTTATATTCCAAGATCTATCTACTTATCTATCTTGTGTAGATATGTGCCAAGTAATAAGCAAACTCCAAAACAGACAGCAGCTGTGGAATGAGAGACAGTTAAAAGATTCAGGTTAAACACCCTTTGTTAAAAGGAGAGAAAATAAATTGTTTTTAAATTGCAAAGAAGATGGGGGAAGAATCGGTTAGGCCACCGGTGTTGCTTTGGTATAAAAAATAGTAGAAGTGAGAAATTTAACATCTGCAGGTGTAAACTGCTGAGGTGATTTTATTGAAGGGTCAGAGAGAGAAAACAAATACTAGAAAATGAGGCGATTAGTGCGAAAACAAAGGATTGAGAGGGTTGTAAAATGTACGGCTACAGAATATGCCTGGCAGGTCAGTCTGTACCAATAAAGAGAGAAACCGCAGAAACGTATCACAGATAGAAGCCATAGGTACCCCGTTCTAACACAGAAAGCAAGTTACGTGGACATGGAAAATTTGATATAGAGTCCGAATTCTGTAACGGTCCAAGATGAAAGAAGAGGTGCTGTTTCTCAAGCTCACCTTGGCCCCATTATAACAATGCAGGAGGACACAGGCAGACATGTCAGTGGAAGTGAGGTGGAGAATCAAAGTGGCTGACATCAGGAACTCCGAGTCAGCCTGCCAAAGTGGACATAGATACTCCACCAGGTAGTCAACCAATCGCTGTTTGGTTTCTCCAATGGAGGAAAGTTCTTACAGTAAACACTGAATGTAATAATTAAGGCTTATTAATTCACTTCAGCAAGATTCCCCTACTTCATTGTTTACAAAGTTGCTGATCAGGAAATTATCTGAATATAAGATAATCAGTATTACCATGAAAACTAGACTGTCATCAAAACTCAACTACATTCCTAAGAGGTGCAGAGAGAGTGCAAGAATGTTGCTTTGTGACAGGATCAGCCAGTGTCCTACCGAACAGCAAAAAAATCTTGAAGAAAAATGGGCACCATTCATTTGTAAGGACTTTGTACTTACTTGAGTTTCCTACATACATGTCCCAAATTGTTCATTAATGGTTCCCATTTATCAACAGTTACCTGCAAATAAAACAGCAGAACATTAAAGACATTACTCAGTTACAAGGAATCAGTTCAGTTTATTGTCACACATACTAAGGTACAGTGAAAAGCTTTTGTTGTATGCTAACCAATCAGCGGAAAGACAACACACAATTACAATCGATCTATTCAGTGTACAGATACATAATAAGGGAATAGAGTTTAGTGCAAGATAAAGTTGGTAAGGTCTGATGAAAGATAGTTTGAGGGTCACCAATGAGGCAGATAGTAGTTCTCGTCTACTCTGCAGCTGTGGTAGGATGGTTCTGTTGCCTGATAACAGCTGGGAAGAAACAGTCCCTGAATCTGGAGATGTGCGTTTCCACACTTCTGTACCTTTTGCCCGATGGTAGAGGGGAGACGAGGGAGTGGCCAGGGTGCTACCCGTCCTTGATTATGCTGCTGGCCTTGACTCCTTACCAATGTGCAGAAATATTAGGTACAAACAACATGCCTTCGGTAAGTAATCCAGACTGGTACTCCCTCTAAAATACAAAAGGAGTGCTGTGTATTACTTGACGTGAAAGCAGTAGTCTGCTTGCATGTTCCAACTGCTTTTCACTACCGCAGGACAACCTAAAGCACAATAAGCATCATGGAGAACATACTCCAATGGTTGGAATCATACCTCAATGTAAGATGTTTGTGGTTGCTGTGGTCAACCATCCCAGCTCTAGTGCTTCCCTGCCAAAGTTCCTCAGGGCAGTGTTGTATCTGGACACAATCGTCAGCTACTCCAACAATGCACTTCCTTTTATATTAAAATTAAAAATAGGGAAGTCTGACAGTGTCAGTAAGACCTAGCAGAGCTGCCAAGCTTTGTCAGAGCACTTCAGTATTCTAGTACCTGAAAATCAGTATTTTGCTGAGGAAATCACGGTGCCATTTTGCTGAAAAAATGTTTTTTTATGTGCAGTCATACCCATGTAAGAATACAAGAATGCATAACTTTGCTACCAATTGACACGTCTTCTATGCACCTTACTTGACAGTGCATTCATTGCCATCTCTGTATACTGCTGTTTGAACGGCTGCTCCTGCTTTAGGCTCCATGATGATGCAGAAGCCATTTTGCATTTTTGATCCCTTTTCATTCTAATCTTGTCGAGTCTCATCCCTCGACTCGCAACAGCTTTGCATCCACCACGCCACGTGGTATGTAACCATCGCGGGTGCCCGTGAAGCCCCGGCCAAAGATCAGCTGTAGTACGACATGGGTAATTTTTTGCACCATCTTAACGTGTTTGTGATTACCATCATCGCTTCCACATCTACATCTCACTGTCTGAATGATACAGACTTCCTGACTGAAAATCACACCCTTCCTATCAATTATTTTAGGATAAGCCTTTCCAGAGAACATGCTACTTTTTGCTTCGCCATTTTCAAAATTTAATTCATGGATGGAAATTGTTTTTAAAACATTGGGGGGGGGGGGGGGGGGAACGACCACAAAATTCCTGGCGGCCCGGTGACAAGTGTGCATGACAATGAACAATTTTATCTCCTCCCACTCCCCCCCGCCCCTTCCCTCCCTTTCTCTCCCTCCCTAGCTCCATCCCTCTCGCCATCCTTCTCTCCCTCTCCCTTCCACCCTCTCTCCTTCCCTTTTTCTTCCTCCCTCTCTTTTTCCCTCCCTCCCTTGTTCCTTCTCCCTCCCCTCGCCTTCCTCTCCCTCTACACCCCTCCCTCTCCCCACCCCTCCTTCTCTCCCCCTTGAGTCCACCCACCGTTCCGTAAAATCAAGGCCAATCCCAATGTAAGTGCAATCCCACGGGTAACCTTTCACCATGAGGCTTATCCAGAATTCTACCACTACCTGAAAAATAATTAAAGGCTCAAGTTCCATAAAGAAAGAGAATTCCAAAGACACATTGTTACACGAGAATTTTCCCGAACAGTATGTGACCCATAGCTCTGTGGCCATAGCGCTGCAGCCGGTAGCTCTTTGTTTAAATTCCCACGTGTTAAACTGACAGCGCTCTGTTTAAACCTGGAGCGGGACAGGCAGCAACTCTGGAGAGGGACAGGCAGCAACTCCGGAGAGAAGGATTTGGTGGCGTTTCTGGTCGAGATCCTTCTTCAAACTGAACTGAACTCTCGTCGGCGAGAAGGTAGCCAAAAATGCTGGAGAAACTCAGCGGGTGAGGCAGCATCTATGAAGCGAAGGATATAGGCGACGTTTCGGGTCGAGACCCTTCTTCAGTCGTTCTCCTCCTCTCTCCGAACTGCGAAATCACGTCGGTGAGAGTACTTGTGATTGTCTGAAGAAGGGTCTCGACCCGAAACGTCACCCACTCCTTCTCTCCGGAGTCGCTGCCTGTCCCGCTGAGTTACTTCTGCTTTTTGTGTCTATCTTCAATTTCAGAGTTAAATAAAAAACAGTGCTGGAGGAACTCAGCGGGTTAGGTGGCATCTGTGGAGGGAATGGATTAGGAGTTGTTTCAGGCCAGGGTTCTTCTTCTATATGAAGGAATTGCAGATGCAGTTGTCTTTGAAAAAGCTAAATGATTCCGGGAATGCCGAGATGAGAGGGTGAGGGAGAGGGAGTTAGAGAGAGAGGACGAGAGAAAGTGAGAGAGCGAGAGGGAGAGAGAGCGAGAGCGAAAGAGAGAGATACAGCGAGAGGGAGAGAGAGGGAGGGGAGGGAGAGAGAGAGAGAGAGGGGAGAGAGAGGGAAAGAACGAGAGATAGAGAGATTCCAGCCTCTTAACCCCAAGCACTGTGGTAGATCACGCTTACAAAAATAATCATCCAGATCTTGAAATGTGAAATACTAATAGATTTAATCTGCTATAATTTTTAGAGGCACAGTATGAATTTTTACATCCATGCATTTTTTAAGCAGCTAGATCTTGTCAATTTCACCAGGTTATTACTTTTCCATTGGCGACTGGTATGTTAATGAAACAGGGAGTCGGGCTGATATCGGTTGTACCCACCTGCCCGCTGCACCTCAGCCAGTACAGCGGTGACTCGTTCTTACCATTATCTATGGTCAGATATTTATTAAATCCGTATTTAACTTCGCAAAATCGAACATCAGTATTCTTATTGCATTTCCGCACAAAATACGGAAAATCCGTACTACTTGGCAGCTCTGACCTAGGCTACATGCCACATAGGTTGATTATTGCAACCACCATAATTTTCACCACAGAAGTTATAATCAATAACATCTCCAACAAGAGGGTGTCTGAAACCTATCCTTGGCATAATTATCAGAGGCTCCGCCAGCAGCATTCTGTATTGCATGCGCAGGACTGGTTTGGAAGGATTCGGACCAGGCGCAGGCAAGCTCGGTTAAACTTGGTTTATTGTCACGTGTAGCGAGGTACAGTGAAAAGCTTTTGTTGCGTGCTAACCGGGCAGCAGGAAGATAACGCATGATTTTACATTTCTATACTTTTTTCCCCAATGGGAGAGGGGAGAAGATGGAGTGGCCAGGGTGCGACTCGTCCTCGGCAAGGCAGTGTGAGGAATAAATGTAGTCAATGGAAGGGAGGTTGGTTTGTGCGATGATCTGGGCTGCGTTCACAATTCTCTGCAATTTCTTGCGGTCTGGGATGGAGCTGTTCCCAAACCATGCTGTGATGCATCCTGATAAAATGCTTTGCATGGTGCATCTGTAGAAGTTGGTGAGAGTTATGTGCCAAACACCGTCTGAGGAAGTAGAGGCTTGGTTAGCATGGACGTTGGCCTATTTCCATGCTGTATGGCTCTACGTCTCTAACTAAAACCCAGTCTACCCTCTCTGGAGAACAGCGCCCTCCTTAATGTTTGGGACCAGGACCCATCATTTATTTATTTGCCTCTACTCCACAATTTGAGATTTGTCATAGAAAAAAAAATCATATGTAGTTAAAGTGCACATTGTCAGATTTTAATAAAGGCCATTTTTATACATTTTGGTTTCACCATGTAGAAATTACAGCTGTGTTTATACATAGTCCCCCCATTTCAGGGCACCATAATGTTTGGGACACAGCAATGTCATGTGAATGAAAGTAGTCATGTTTAGTATTTTGTTGCATATCCTTTGCATGCAGTGACTGTTTGAAGTCTGCGATTGATGGACATCACCAGTTGCTGGATGTCTTCTCTGGTGATGCTTATGCTTGTTTTGGGGGTTAGTCCCCTTCAGTTTTCTCTTCAGCATATAAAAACCTCAATTGGGTTCAGATCCGGTGGTTGATCTGGCCACTCAAGAATTGACAATTTTTTAGCTTTGAGAAACTCCTTTGTTGCTTTAGCAGTATGTTTGGGATCATTGTCTTCCTGTACAATGAGTTTTGAGGCATTTGTTTGAACTTGAGCAGATAGGATGTGTCTATACACTTCAGAATTCATTATGCTACTACCATCAGCAGTTGTTTCATCAATGAAGATAAGTGAGCCAGTTCCTTCATCAGCCATACATGCCCAGGCCATAACACCCCCACCACCGTGTATCACAGATGAGGTGGTATGCTTTGGATCTTGGGCAGTTCCTTCTCTCCTCTATACTTTATTCTTGCCATCATTCTGAGTTAATCTTCGTCTCATCTGCCCACAAGACCTTTTTCCAGAACTGTGGTTGTTCTTTTAAGCACTCTTCTGCGAACAGTGGTCATTGACAAATCCACACCTGACTCCTGAGGAGTGTTTCTGATCTGTCGAACAGATTTTTCAACATTATATACAGAATTCTTCTGTAATCAGCTGTGGAGGTCTTCCTTGGCCTGCCAGTCCCTTTGCGATTAGTGAGCTCACCAGTGCTCTCTTTCTTCTTAATGTTGTTCCAAACAGTTGATTTTGGTAATCCTGAAGTTTGGCTGATGTATCTAACAGTTTTATTCTTGTTTCTCAGTCTCATAATGCCTTAAGGGGTTGGACAGGCTAGATGCAGGAAGATTGTTCCCGATGTTGGGGAAGTCCAGGACAAGGGGTCACAGCTTAAGGATAAGGGGGAAATCCTTTAAGACCGAGATGAGAAATACTTTTTTCACACAGAGAGTGGTGAGTCTCTGGAACTCTCTGCCACAGAGGGTAGTTGAGGCCAGTTCATTGGCTATATTTAAGAGTGAGTTGGATGTGGCCCTTGTGGCTAAGGGGATCAGAGGGTATGGAGAGAAGGCAGGTACGGGATACTGAGTTGGATGATCAGCCATGATCATATTGAATGGCGGTGCAGGCTCGAAGGGCTGAATGGCCTACTCCTGCACCTAATTTTTATGTTTCTATGTTTCTTCTTTGACTTTCATTGGCACAACTTTGGTTCTCTTGCTGATAAACAGCAATAAAAGTTTCTAAAGTTGATGGAAAGACTAGGTGCTGAGAGCTCTCTTATACCTGCACTAAGGAAGCATTTAAACACACCTAAACCATTAAAAACACAGGTGAAGCCATGTGTCCAAAACATTATGGTGCCCTGAAATGGGGGTCTATGTATAAACACAGCTGTAATTTCTACATGGTGAAACCAAAATGTATAAAAATACCCTATAATAAAATCTGACAATGTGCATTTCAACCACGTGATTTTTTTCTATTACAAATCTCAAATTGTGGAGTACAGAGACAAATAAATGAATGAATTGGAAGCAGGTATATACTCTTGATGCCCAAGATTTCATCCTCAACCAATTTCAATGGAAATAAATGACCTTCTAATCATGACTTTGCTGTTTGTAGAAGTTAATTGGCTTTCATTCTTCCTGCAGTAAAATACCACAGTTGCAGTTCACTGATTGACAAGATTCTGTTGTTTTTTTCAATGTAGCGTTACATTGCTCAACATTACATTTCCCAGCAACAATACTACAGGAAGAAAGTTGTAAAATATTCCTCACTGTTTGTTAAATATATTTGGTTACCGTTCTTGTTTTACTGCAGACTGTAATCACATTTAATTTCAGTTCCAATTTGATTTCCATTCTTTCATTGTAATTTGTTGAATTGATTTCAAACTATTGCTTCACATTCCCAATGCCATTTCCTGACATTTCTCCAGTTGATGACAATGGGATATTTGCTACTGGACTGATCGTATGTTTATAATTCAAAATATGCAAAATGTTAATTACAATAAAAGGTTTCATTTTACTTTAGCCAACTTAGGCAATTTAGCATTTAAGAATCAGGATAGTTTGTAGCAAAATAAATGAAGAAGCAAATTATAAACAACAGCAAGAATTTTGGAGGAAGAGAAAGAAATAGTAATTCTTGGAACAGTTTCACAGTGGCAGGCAATTTCAGTAGCACATAAAGGAAGTAATCAGATTTCAAATATGTAAAGATTACTGTATACATTGCATAAATCCCTGCAAATTCAATTATAAATGCAGCGCAACAAAAATAAGAAGTTTAGCAATATCTGGTGTGAAATGACCACAGGGTACAACTTAATGTAATTACATGTCAATGACTTGCAAAAACGCAACCAGAAAAACCTGAAAATAGGCGTTGCAGATTACGGGATTCTTGTGCGGTTAATGAAATGTGCACCAAATACCTTTTTCATAATTGGTATGACGTTAAGAGGAAATAATCGCCTTCAAAAATATAAATAAAACAACTTTGTTAAACATGAACAAATCATAAAACTTTAGGTTTGGGTTTAGCAAAATGCGAGGATAGTTAATAAAACCTTCAAAAGTTAAATGAATGGTTGGAGAAGTGACATGAAACTTAATGTAAAGAAATGCAAAGTATTCCATTTTGGCAGAAAGAATGAGAAAAGTCAAAATAAATTGGACACAGTTTTGAAAAGGACAATTTTTTAAGGATAAGGGGGAAGTCTTTTAGGACCGAGATGAGAAAATCATTTTTCACGCAGAGAGTGGTGAATCTGTGGAATTCTCTGCCACAGAAGGTAGTTGAAGCCAGTTCATTGGCTATATTTAAGAGGGAGTTAGATGTGGGACTTGTGGCTAAAGAGATCAGGGGGTATGGAGAAAAGGCAGGTGCAGGAAACTGTGTTGGATGATCAGCAGAGATGCCAACCCTAAATTTAATTCACAGTAACATTTAACCCATTTGTCCGTAACAAATGGGGTTAAATGCACTTCTCTCCGTAACTCACCTGGAGTTGTTGCCGGCGGGTCTGCGCCTGCGCACTGGTGCAGATCAGCGGGCTGCCGGCGGGCGGGTGCGGCACATGCGCACTTGGCATGGTTGCCGGCGGGTCTGCGCCTGCGCACTGGGTGGGGGTGGGGGGGACCGCGCGTGCGCAGTGGGGGAGGGTTGCGGGCCTCAGTGGCCGCGCGTGCGCAGTGGGGGAGGGTTGCCGGGCCTGGCGCGATTTCGAGCCACGCCACGCCCGGCCCAGATTTTTAAAGAAGGAACTGCAGATGCTGGAGAATCGAGGGTACACAAAAAGCTGGAGAAACTTTTCCCGCTGAGTTTCTCCAGCTTTTTGTGTACGCCCGGCCCAGAGCCCGGGCGGCGCCGGCCCGCGCGATCAGCGGCGGCAAGAAAGTGGGGGGGAGGCCCGGTGATGGGGCTGCCGCGAGCGGCCGGCTGGCGGCAAGAAAGTGCCGCTGATCGCGCGGGCCGGCGCCGCCCGGGCTCTGGGCCGGGCGTACACAAAAAGCTGGAGAAACTCAGCGGGAAAAGTTTCTCCAGCTTTTTGTGTACCCTCGATTCTCCAGCATCTGCAGTTCCTTCTTTAAAAATCTGGGCCGGGCGTGGCGTGGCTCGAAATCGCGCCAGGCCCGGCAACCCTCCCCCACTGCGCACGCGCGGTCACTAGGGCCCGGCAACCCTCCCCCACTGCGCACGCGCGGTCACTAGGGCCCGGCAACCCTCCCCCACTGCGCACGCGCGGCCACTAGGCGGTGTTCCGTAACAGCATGTTTGGCTGCCGGAACACCGTAAAAAAGTTATTTCGCCGGGATAAAATACGGCGAATCCGGGACACTTGGCATCTCTGGATCAGCCATGATCATATTGAATGGCAGTGCAGGCTTGAATGGCCTACTCCTGCACCTATTTTCTATGTTTCTATGGAAGAAAAGACAGATCTGGGGGGCACAGGTTGTGGAAAGTAGGACGAAAGTTGAGAATGTGGTGACAAAACCATTCGAAATGTTGTGCTTTATGAACAGTGGCAGAGCACAATAGCATTGAAGTCTTGAACAAAAAACAAACTGTTGGAGGAACTCAGTGGGTTAGACAGTATCGGTGGAGGGAAATGAATTGTCAGTGTCAAGTTGAGACCATTCCTCTGGATGGAAAGACTGGCGATGAGATAACCAGAGGAATAAAATAGTAAGATTAAACGAGAACTTACCTGTTCAAAGTTTGATCTGTATTTTATAAGGAGTTACGATGAGGGATTACGTGAAGATGCCCCGCCAGGCGCATGCGCGTCATACTTCATAGCAGCGGCGTGAAAAACACAGAAACCAATAGCCGAAGTAAGATAGTAAGGCTTACAGAAGACTAAAACTACTAGATGATCGTTTAGATTATGATGGTCGGGAGCGGAGGGCACGTAATCCCTCATCGTAACTCCTATAAAATAAAGATCAAACTTCGAACAGGTAAGTTCTCGTTTAATCTTACTATTTTACTTCGGAGTCACGTGAGTGACTACATGAAGATGTTGAAACTCTGTGATTTTTATGCCGTAGATTCATTCCATATGACACACTGCTTCAGTTGATACAGTAGTGAGTAAATAATATTATTGAACATTGCTTGAATTATTCAATAACTATGTTAATAATAATAATAACAATGAAAATAATAACCCCTCTGTCCCAGGGGAAATTACAACAATGATATGAAACAATGATATGAAACAAAGCAAACAAACTGAACAGAACACAACATCGCATGTGCAACCCTGGCACTGTGACAACAGGTTTAATCATAAATCTAGAAAGTTACTTCTTTAGACCATCCTGCGGCCTCTAGAATTTGGTCGAGTGGCATGTCCTGCGCCTTCGCCGCGGGCATTGATGCCGCCCTTGTAGAGTTGACATTTAACACATGAGTGTGAACTCCAGCTAAATACAGAACCTGTTTTAACCATCTAGAATAGTTTGTACTGTCACTTTAAAAAAATATATTTTTTATGAGTAATGATCATTGGTGCCTCACAATCTCGGAGACTCTTAATTACTTTAATATATTGAGTCAGATGCTTACCACACACAATGTTTGGTCGACAGGGTATGCTTTAAAGATTACCCTGGTTCCAGCCTTCCCTGGCTTGCTTAGATCATAGACATAAAAAGTAATTTTATCTACAGACAACGGCATACAATCTAAGTGCAACATTTGTAATGTTTGTACTCATTGTGCTGATATTAATGGCATGAGCATAACCACTTTAAATATTAAGTTCTGAAAAGACAGTGACGTAATAGGAGCCCACTGCCGAAGCAATGTGAGAATTATACTGACATCCCAGATTTCTGTATATCTGGGTTTGGTAGGATTTTATTAAAATTCCTCTCATAAATCTGGATATTAACGGATGAACCCGATAGATTGTCATTCTGAAAATTGTCCTAAATAGGAGGACAAAGTACGCCAAGCATTATTAATGGCACTATATCTCAGGTGCAACATAGCAAGGAACTCCAATACATCCGATATGTTTGCAGTATGATAAAATATATCTAACTGTATACAACATATTTCCCATTTCCTTATATGAGACATATATTGTTTCTTAGTGCTATCTCTCCAAGCTGCAGTTATAACATCCATTGTCCTGTCCGACAGTCCATCAGAACCTGCAGATTAACAATTAATATGATCATGTAATGGATGACTTCTCCTGTACTGGATGTACCAACAATTACTGCAGCTGGGGATTGTCATGAATGGGTGAGTCATCATTCTGAGCACCAATGGGAACAATAGCTGTGTAGACCAGTTTGGAACCACCAAATGACTGCGGTGGAGTCTTGCTCTATTTTCGTGACATTGCCTAATCAGGCAAAATGGCGAAACATAGAAGATTATACTTCCCCAATGTAGCGAGAATGCATCCACCGCTACTGCTCCTGGGTCTGGCTCCTATGACATATTTAGGCAACTGGAGATTTAATCTGGACACAAACTGATCAATATTTGGTACCCATACCGACTGACAATCTTTTTTGACCTTCTGGATTTACCATCCATTCTGTATTGTTATTGAACTTCCGTGATCTGTTGTCTGCCACAATATTGTCTCTCCCACAGCTGTGGTATTGTCTACTTGTAATTGAACATGTAAGTCATTGTAGAACAATAATCTATCAATGCATAAAACGCCCCCAATAACTCCAAATAATTTATACCAAGTGTTAAAAGAATGAATCGTCTTGGACAGTCCATCACCACCTCAACTGGTGGCGCTGTCCTTAACTCCCCATCCGAGAGCGCTCCCATCCGTTTGTAATACTACTGAAGGTTGCTGACCAAAATATATTCTAGTAGCTTGTGCAACATTGAGAATCCACCATTGCAATTCAGCTAAAGCTTTAGTTGGTAACTGCATGGACCTACCAATGACCTGCACGCTTTTAAATTTAAATTTATTTATTTATCTATTTTTAAATTAATCGTATTTATTTATTTAGTTATTTTAAAGATTTATTTATTTTAACTTTTTACATTAAGTGCTTGTCCTCTGGCTCTCAACAGACTTTGATAATGCAGAGGTCCAAACACAACAGTAGGAATGCTGCTACCATTTACCAATACCCGTAGCTACTTCTCGGATGGAGGGATAAGGTCTCTCAGCGAGACAAGTACAGACATTTGTAATATCCCCAACCTTATCTGTTAACAAGTTACTGACATATCATTACTGAATTAATGACAAACCCCAAATAATCAATTGTTTGGGATGGCTGTAACTTAAATGTAGTTGGATGGACAGAACCCTAGCCTTTCAATAGGATTATGGTTGCTGAAACCAATTCTTCAGCTATCTCCTGAGTGGCATTGACAATTAACATATCCTTTAGATAAGCCATTACAATGTGATTCTGAGCCCTCAGTAACACCAGTGCTGGTTTCAATAATTATGTGAACAGCCTGAGAGCTGAAGTTAACCCATTAAGTAATTCTTTAAATTGCCTCAGCTGACCCATCGAATTAACTTAAAGTACCTGCGATAATGATGCATTGGTACTGAATAATAAGGTATCTTTTTTTTTTTTTACGTCTATAGTAACCATATAGCAGCCTTGTGATAACAACTGTGTTACAGTGTTGAAAGTGTACTTTATTAAATGCCTATACTGAACGTATGAATTAAGTTTGTGAGGTCCAGAATGATTCTGTAACCCCCATCTTCTTCTGTCTGGGATATATTTTACCTGAAGAGTTTCTGGTGTAGCAAACACCAAACCGATCAATATTATGCAGCATCATTCATTATAAAACAAATGAAATCTTACACCCAACCAGAGGTTGTACCCCAGAAATTCTATGTGTGATGGAATAAAGTTACTGTACCTCCGTAATTCAACTAGAATTGTTTTGGCAGATTTTCACCAATAATTATCTGGTTATTGTTTGTCCTACATAGTCCTGCATTTTTGGGTATAATGTTGGCCAAATGGCAATTTTCATCATACAATTAGGTTAGAATAGGCACTGCAGAGTAACGCAAGCCTGTCTTATAAGTTTTGGACATTTATCGACCCTTGTATGTCTTCCTCAAATGCAATGATGCCAACTGAATATCAGCTAGAGGACATGCTGGAAACATATTTCCTGCCCTCGCATCGTAACACTCATGGGTGCCCAAATTACCGAGTTTACTGTTGGCACCCTGAGCGAGGCACAATAGACAGGTGTTAATATATTTGCTGTTTCAGTCATAACAGTTTCTTGGAGCAGGTGAGAAACCAAATAATGTTGGCAGCCAGGTCTCATCCATAGCCTCACCAGTCCATACCGATATAGCAAACTTGATGCTACATCGGGAACACCCGGAACGTGGCTCTTGTGCTCTGGTGTATACACATAAGTAGGGACACCAGCTTCAGGGTCAGTCTCCTCCTGCCCTGGTACTCCTGAGTCTTGCTCTAGGAGACCTCATCCAGACCTAAACAAGGCACTGGAGAGTCAGATTCCCATTTTTTTAATTTTATTTTTTTAACAGGCACCATACTCAGTGTATGGAACTCCTTCGGAGTCTGCCTGGGAATCTCTGGGTCTTTGGACCCTTGACTGATTAAAGTTTAGAGCATTTTAATCTTGCTCTAGGGAGACCTCATCCAGACCTAAGAAGGCACTGGAGAGCCAGATTCCCATTTTTACAGGCACCATACATAGTGTATGGAACTCCTTTGGAGGCTGCCTGCGAATCTTTGGGTCTTTGGACCCTTGACTGAGTAAAGTGTGGAACATTTTCTCCATTTCTAGTCTCCCCCACATTCGTGTCCTTTTTTGGAGGAAAGTAACTTTATTTACATTTCCTTGTGTAATTGTGCATAATCATATATATTCATGTTTAATTATAGATTCTGACAGGCACATTCTACTTGCAGAATATTTATATTACTCTCAGTTTTACACAGTTCTCCCAATATAAGGGTTGATGTGGCTGTATTGGGTATAATACTTTGTAACCATCTCTCAGCCTCTGCTTGCCCCAGAATCAACCTTTGTATTTACCTGCTTGTTCTCTCAGAGCAGAGGTGACATTTTTAATAATGCACATATCATACACATCAAACTAAGGAACTGCGTCTGGTAATACATACTCAGAGCAGACCTTGTATGCTTACCTATGAGTGTGGCCTCAGCCTGAACGACTCTAGAGCAGCTGGAGGGTATTACCTACGGAATAACGGCCACCGGTATCGGAACCGGCACCGCACTTATCTATTTTCCCGATCGCTGCGATGGGACCGCAATACTGCGTGGCCCATGCTTGCTCGTCCCGCTGAACAGGCTCCTGCTGACTCACAAGCCAGCCTTACGGAGCTGAAATCTCGCTGGAAGTTTTAAAAACTTACCTGCGAGGTTTCTTACTTACCCACTGGTGGAGCTGCGCTCTCCAGCTCCGTTCAGTGCGACATGCGTCGACGTAATGACGCGCATGCGCCTGGCGGGGCTTCTTCACGTAATCACTCACGTGACTCCGAAGTAAAATATAGAAATATTCCGGCATAAAGAACTGCAGACGATGGTTTACAAAAAAAGACAAAGTACTGGAGTAACTTAGCAGGTGAGGCTGTATATATGAAGTGGCATGGTATGGGCGATGTTTCAGGTTGTGATCCTTCTTCAGACTTTTGCACCCTTTTCCTTCATATTCCAACTCGGTGGCATGAACATTGAATTCTATAATTTCAGGTATCCAGATTCCAAATGCCACCCCTCCCCACCCTCAACCAATCTTTCTATCCACCCAGATCCACACATACCCTTTCTTTCCACACACCCACCCTCCTCACTTTCAGCTTCTTCCTCACCAACTCAGTTTGCCCGTCACCTACATACTTCTCCAGCCAAACAGTCTTCTCAAAGTACATCACATTAGCAGCATTAAATTCAATCTGCCATTATTCTGTCTACCCGTTTGATGTTTGTTGTTTGCTGGTTGCTGGAGCAATTCCAAAAAAACTTCAGCTGCAATATATCAGGGAGGTACCGAGATTGCCCAAGGCATCAGCCGGGACTCTGGCTCTGCAAGGCAGCAAGTCTATCGCTGCGTGCCATGCCGCAGCTGGACATTACTCAAAATTCATCTCTGTCCAGACGCTTGTCACTTATTCAAATAGCTGATTGGAGTTGAAATACATTGTGAATTTCAAGCATTTCATTCTGACTCACTTCAGTTATGTCAAAATCAAACATCACAAAAGGTCTCGAGTAACATTGAGACGGATGCAGCACTCAAATGGACAGCACAGAGCCTCAGCACAACAGGTTATTCTACCAACACCCAGTTGAAGAGTTTACACTGAAACATAGCAAAGAAAGATAAAAAATAACGTCACCTCATTTCCAATTGCCCTCACTTTTTCCAATGCATCTCGAAAATACTTCTCAGCAGTCTTCCAACTGAAACACAAGTGTTAAATTAATGTCAGTAAAAAAAACGGCAGATAAATAAAATCATTTGTTAATTCGTAATCTGTTGTAATAAATCCATTTTATCCAGCTGCAATAATTTTTTTTATTGGTGTTAAATCAAAGATATCTTATCTCATTACTCAGTATTCATTTATTAGTGCCCTGTGCACTGAGATACTTTGTTTTTGTGCACACGCCAGCTATACAATCCAAATGTGAATACAAAATATGGTATTGCAGGTGCAGAGAAAATGCAAATAAAAGAAAGAATGCAAGGGCCACATCGAGGTAAATTGGAGAAAATCTGGACTACATTCTTTGACTTTAGATCTGAAAGATACAGCGCAGAAACAAGCTCTTCGGGCCACCAAGTCTGTACTGACCTACGATCACCCCATATACTAGCACTGTCCTACTCACTATGAACAAAGTACAATTTACAGAAGCCGATTAACCTACAAACCTGAACGTCTTGAGGCTGGGAGGAATCCGGAGCACCCTGTGGTCGCAGGGAGAACGTTTAAACTCTGTACAGACAGCATCAGGTGTTAGGAGTTTTAGTCAGCAATTTTAAGTCTTTGTATCTTCTGCCCAATGGGAGAAGAGGGAACGGCTGGGGTATGAGTGGTCCTTAATTACGTTGGCTGTTTTCCTGACGAGGCAGCATGAAGCAGAGAGAATAAATGGTGGGAGAGCACGGTGGCTGGTTTGCTAAGGCACTGGGCTGTGCCTTCTATTGTACTAATATTGAGGGCTATTAATGTATTGGGTTTTTTTGTATATTATATGTTATCTGTGAGTATTGTGTTTACATCTCTGTTATGCCTGCATGTAAGAATTCCATTTGGAACAAATGACAGTTAATCACACTTCACTTTTGACTGTAATTTCTTGTGCGCTTGGGGAGAACTGTTGCCAAACCAAGCTGTGATGCATCTTGAAACATAGAAAATAGGAGCAGGAGTAGGCCATTTGGCCCTTCGAGCCTGCACCGCCATTCAATATGATCATGGCTGATCATCCAACTCAATATCCTGTACCTGCCTTCTCTCCATACCCCCTGATCCCCTTAGCCACAAGGGCCACATCTAACTCCCTCTTAAATATAGCCAATAAACTGGCCTCAACTACCTTCTGTGGCAGAGAATTCCACAGATTCACCACTCTCTGTGTGAAATTTTTTTTTCTCATCTCGGTCCTAAAAGACTTCCCCCTTATCCTTAAACTGTGACCCCTTGTTCTGGACTTCCCCAACATCAGGAACAATCTTCCTGCATCTAGCCTGTCCAACCCCTGAAGAATTTTGTAAGTTTCTATGAGATCTCCCCTCAATCTTCTTTCAAGATGCTTTCTATGGTACATCTAAAAAATTAGCAAGTCATTTGAGACATTTCAAACTTCCTCAGTCTGTTGTCCAACATCGTCACACTCAACTAACCCCTATCCTAAACTAGGATTGTTTTGTATAAACTGCAGTACCTTGTCACACAGTAAATACACAAGCTGGCCAACAGACAACTCTGTTAACATACATTGTGTCTCGCACACCCATTCAGCCCATCTAGCCTGCGACAGGTCCCGGAGAGAGCTTTCAAATTAGTCCCGCTAATTAGAGACTTGCTCAGTCCCCTGACAATTATATTTGAGAGAATGTTTGTGCTGGGACACTTAGCCATGTGCTTTTCTACACAAATTTAGACTCTTTGTGAAAATGTCATACTCAAAACAAAGATACTGAGCCATAGGGAGAGATTCTGAGCTATAGAGAGAGATTGAGTAGACTGAGACTCTAATCTTTGGAGGGCAGGAGGATGATGGATGATCTTACAGAGGTGCGTAAAATCATGAGAGGAATAGATTGAGTATCTTGCCCAGAGTAGGTGAATCAAGGACCAAAGGACATAGGTTTACAGTGAAGCGGAAAAGATTTAATAGGAATCTGAGGGGTAACTTTTTCACACAAAGGGTGGTGCATGTATGGAACAAGCTGCCAGAGGACATTGTTGAGGCTGGGGCTATCCCAACGTTTAAGAAACAGTTAAGACAAGTACATACTTTACATTCATACCCACCTGTCTAATTAGGTACAAAGGATGCATAACTATCTTATGGACAGATGATAAAACAGCCCTGGTTTGTTTCATAATGTTCACCTGATACCCTGTTCACTGGCCCCAAGCCTGAAGAATGCCTCAATACTTGGCAGCCTTGTATTTCCAGCATGAACTGCCTCAGCACTGATAGCAGACACCCAGCTATGGAATGGAATGTGGCCATCACATAATTCCTCATCGATTCTCCATTTAGTAATGTATCTACTACAACTTTTCTGCATGTCTACTGCTGCGATGTTACTTTCTCCCTCACTCTTTCGAACATTTCTGTTCCTTTCTTATTTGCATCTCTGTAATTATCAATTACTTCATGTGGAAGCTGGTGACTTCTGTCACCTTCTGGACATCATCACATTGGGGTTCATCTAGCGAAATGGAAATGGAAAAATTAGTGTAATGAAAATCAGATAAGCTATGTAAAGGGAGACAGGAGGCATTCCCCTCATTGAGGGAAAAGAGGAAAAGTTTGTATTCACTGGAGTTTGGAAGGATGAGGGGGATCTTATAGAAACATATACAATTATAAAAGGACTGGACAAGTAAGATGCAGGAAAAATGTTCCCAATGTTGGGCGAGTCCAGAACCAGGGGCCACAGTCTTAGAATAAAGGGGAGGTCATTTAAGACTTGAGGTGAGAAAAAACATTTTCACCCAGAGAGTTGTGAATTTATGGAGATCCCTGCCACAGAGGGCAGTGGAGGCCAAGTTACTGGATGGATTTAAGAGAGTGTTAGATAGAGCTCTAGGGGCTAGTGGAATCAAGGGATATGGGGAGAAGGCAGGCACGGGTTATTGATAGGGGACGATCAGCCATGATCACAATGAATGGCGGTGCGGGCTCGAAGGGCCGAATGGCCTCCTCCTGCACCTATTTTCTATGTTTCTATTTTCCTATCTCTGAAAATTGCCACAAAGGCATAGGCGTGAGTTTCGAATAGCCTGATCCAGTCATCATCAAATCGAACACACATTACAACTTGAATTTGTAGAATTACTTTGAATATACAGCAAAATGTATCCCTTCCCCACCCACACGCCTCCTCCCATTTCACTTCACAATCATTCCTTGCTGTTTATCCTGAATCTGTTCAATTACATCTCCTACATTTGTCTCAATCTCTCATTTATGGATTTAAAATAATTATACATTACGAATTCCTGGAAGAATTCAATCGCAACAGAATGATTTGGTGCTGGTTCGTACTCTGCAAAATCTGAAACTACTTACTCTGCATTTTGGAAAGCCACCACTCCCATCTCATGAAGAACAAAGGGATCCTCGGGTGCTGTGTTCAAGGCCTGACTAAAAAACCTCTCTGCAAGTTTGGAATTGTTGGTCAGTCCGTACTCAAGGCCAATATACAACATTGGTAAATGACATCTGTGGACAACAGAATGAGTCATCTCTAACACGACAATGTCTACCGGGGAATTTAAATTAAACGTAATATTATAAATATAAGAAACAATATAAGAGATGTTATGAACATCACAGAGAAGCGAATACATCACAAAGCAGCCAACAGCATGAAGCTTTGTGGAATTGTTACATTTATTCATTGCTTTAAATAAATGCTAACTGCAATCAAGTAGTTTAAAAGCAATCGCGTAGAATGTTCAGAGGTAAGCAAAACATTGAAGAATGAAATCTGTAAAAACTGGTAATCACTGAATTAGTCATCGTACCAACGTGCAGTTCAGTGTTGAAAAAAAAACGTGACAGTACGCAATTGTTTTACTTCTCAGAGGGGAATGTGTAGAATTCTCTCCTTTGGGGGGTAGTGGAGTGCAAATCATGAGTATTTACCAGAAAGAAAGAGACTTGGAAGCTGGAGAGCTGAGGGAGGGAACACTATGCTGGTATGAGGGAGGGAGGGAGGGAGGGAAGGAAGGAGGGTGTGTGTGTGTGTGTGTGTGGTATGTGTGTGTGGTGTGTGGTGTGTGTGTGTGTGTGTGTGTGTGTGGTGTGTGTGTGTGTGTGGTGTGGGGTGTGTGGGTGTTTGTTTTTTTTCAAGGACCCCTTTCAATCTCATCCACTGTATTTGCTGTCCCAGATGTTGATTCCTATGTATACTATAGCGTCAGTGTCCTTGGACGGAGTTGAGAGAGGAGGTATAGGGACAGGTGTTCCATCTCCTGTGGTTGCAGGTGAAAGTACCTGGCTAGGGAGTGGTTTTGGTGGGAAGTGATGAGTTAACCAGGGAGTTGCAGAGGGAATGGTCTCTGCAGAAAGCGGAAAGATGGGAAGATGTGGCTGATGGTGGAATCCCGTTGGTGGTGGTGAAAATGCGGTTAATGGGGTAAAAGCTGAGGACTGGGGGGGCACTCTGACTCTGTTGCGACTGGGGTGGGGGGTGGGGGGGGGGAGCCGATGGAGAAGCAAGAACGGAGCTGCAGGATACTGAGGAGACCAGTGTGTGGAAGAAGGGTCCCAACCCAAACGACACCCTTCCATTTTCTCCAGAGATGCTGCCTGACCCGCCGAGTTACTCCAGCACTTTATGTCTATCTTTGGTATAAACCAGCATCTGCAGTTCTTTGTTTCTACAATCCAGCAATCAAGATTTCAAACCATGTACAACGTAAAAACAGATATTGACAGAAAAGCAATGATTTATCAAGTATTAAAGACATTTAATGACAGCCATGGGGGCAGCACCTACCCTTTCATTAGCTGGGCTGCAGTGAAGTAGGCAGCCATAGCCTGGTCATGCTCACCTTCCACAGCAAACGAATGGCCGTAGGCGATCCAAGCCGGCCCATAGGTTCGCTCAAGGGTAGTGGCTTTACTGAGGAGATCAAACAAATTCAATGAGAAACAACTAAGCAGATGGCTATTCATTTCCACACGTTGTTGGATAACTCAGAAACCAAGATCCTAAATAAATTATCGTGATCACTAAAGGAGCGAATTGGAAAACAACTTAAAAGTGGAGAGGAATAAGGCATCTCCTGATGGAACCAACAGACTGCTTCTTGCTTTCTAAAATTCTAACCAGACACCAGCTTCACTGCACATCCCACACAACTAAGAATTAAGAATACATATATATACTAAGACTAAGAATTAAGAATAAGGGGTTGACCATTTAGGACTGAGATGAGGAAAAACATTTTCACACAGAAAGTTATGAATCTATGGAATTCTCTGCCACAGAAGGCAGTGGAGGCCAATTCACTGGATGTTTTCAAGAGTTAGATATAGCTCTTAGGGCTAATGGAATCAAGGGATATGGGGGAAAAAACAGGAATGGAATTTTGAAAGATTTTGGTTTTGGATGATCAGCCATGATCACATTGAATGGCTCGAAGAGCCAAATGGCCTACTCCTGCACCTATTTTCTAGGTTTCTAACTGATCTCAAGCATGTTTTAGCAATTCAAAGAGCCCAATCTGTAGATTGATGCTGTTCAGCCACTAACCACATGTTGCTAGCTTTACTAACTCCACCCCATCACCAGAGCTATAACAGCACTCCCCTCCTCCTGCAGTCGGTCAGATGCTGCATGAGGTCCTGTCGGCTGACAGCTTCCTATGCTGTGCTTGTACAACAGTGATTAAAGTTATGTTTGATCTAATGATCTATTGTGATCAGTTGCACATCATTTACATGGTGTCAGAAGTGAGATTCGAACCAACGCCTCCAGTCGGAGTAAACCTGGGTCATGGGACGTCTGTTAAATGAGTAATCCCGCTGTCTAACGAGACCTGTCTGATGTATGGTTTTGTTCTCCTGGGGTCAGAGAGAACGACAAATTCTGCGGTGTAACACGCGTGCACCTCTTCGTCCAACGTGAGATCAACCTTCCTTAGAAGCTCAGATTTGAGCTTGAGATCACTTATTCCATTCACCAAAATGTCTCGAATCAACTCATCAGTCAGCTCTTCAGCAGACTGCTGCTGAAATCTACACCGCATAATATCAGCAGTCAGCGATCCAACCGACTGGGTCTCCACCATGATCGCGACCGAGAAGAAGAATAAGGGTGATATCCGCATATGGATCAACCCTAAGGACCTAAACTCTGCCATTAAGCGTCCCCACCACCCCATGAAGACGGTGGAGGATGTAGCGGCTAGGATCAGAACAGCCACCCTATTTTCAGTTCTGGATGCAAATAACTCCTTTTGGCAAATACCGCTAGACAATAGCGTCAGACCTCACTACGTTCTCCACCCCGTTCGGTAATTACAAGTTCCTCAGAATGCCATTCGGCATCAACTCGGCCAGCGAAGTCTTTCAGAAAACGATGGAGCAATTGTTTGCAGACCTATCTTGTGCCATCATTATCGATGACATTCTTGTGTACGGGAAAGACGTGGCAGAGCACGACCGCAACCTCAAACTCGTTCAGGAGCGTGTACGAAAAGTAAATCTCAAGCTCAATCCGGACAAGTGCAAGTCCAGGGTCCCGGAGGTTACATATGTCGGATACGTATTCACCTCTGGCGCCCTCAAACCAGCCCCTCAAAAGACTGACGCCATCGCCGAGATGTCAGCCCCCACTGATGTGAAAGCCCTGCAGCGCTTCCTGGGTCTGGTCAACTACCTCGGCAAATTCATCCCAAACCTCAGCGAGCTGAGCTCTCCACTACGACAGTTTACGAAGAAAGATACCACATGGTTGTGGCTCCAGCAGCACCAGGCAGCTTTCGAGGTGCTCAGGTCCAAGCTGAGCAGTGCGCCGACCCTAGCCTTCTTTGATCTGAATCGCCCGGTGACGATCACTTGTGATGCCTCAAAATTTGGACTTGGCGCAGCTTGTCTACAAATCGTCGCACCTTGACTGAAACAGAGCAGCTCTACGCTCAAATCGAGGAGCAGCCGTTGGCTGTCATGTTCGCGTGCACCAAGTTCAGCGACTTCCTCTATGGGAACACCTTCACGGTAGAGACGGATCATCAACCCCTGGTGACGATCCTTAATAAGCCCATCCATGCCGCTCCCGCTCGCCTTCAACGTATGATGCTGCAATTGCAGGGTTATGACTTCAAGATGACATAAGAAGGGCAAAGACATGCATCTTGCCGATGCTCTCTCTCGCGCCCCACGGGCTTCCTGCGAACAACATCCACACGAGCGAGAAAGTTTCAAGGTCCTCGGTGTCGACCGTCTCCAGCAGACAGCTACGCACCCTGGCTATACATACTGCCGCCGATGGAACACTCCAAGTCCTATTGTCCATTATCAAGACAGGGTGGCCTGACAAGATATCCAGCACGCCCATGGCGGTGCAGCCGTTCTTCCTCGTCCGCGACGAGCTGGTTGTGCAAGACGGTGTCGTCGTCAAGGGCCACAAAGTGGTGGTGCCCTCGTCGCTAAGAGACGAGTACTTCGCGGAGGCACACAGCGGACACCCTGGAGCTGACGCCACGCTCACGTGTGCCCGCGATCTCTTTTACTGGCCGGGGATGACGAAATACATCCAAGACCGCGTATCTTCATGCCCCGCCTGAAAGCCTCACGCCTCATCAACAGCGACAACTGCTCCTACAGCAACCCCCACCAGCACTGCCCTGGACGTCGCTGGCGGCGGACATCTTCGAGTGGTGTGACAAACACTATCTCGTTCTCGTCGACTCATTCTCCAATTGGTTCGAGATCGAACAGCTGCACTCCCTCACGTCCGAGTCTGTCATACGAAAAATGAAACGACACTTCTCTGCCTATGGCACTCCGGTGAGCCTGCAGACCGACAACGGCCCCCAGTTCAGCAGCCACACGTTCAAGTTTTTTGCTGATCGATGGAACTTGCAGCACATCACAAGTAGTCCAGAATATCCACAAAGCAACGGACTTGCTGAACGCGCCGTCAGAAGCGCAAAGCACTTGATGGACTGTGCACATATTTCACATACGGACATTTACCTGGATCTGCTGAATCTCCAGAACATTGCCTGGGATGGTGCCCTGGGCTCACCGGCTCAACGCCTGATGTCTCGCTTGACAAGATCTCCCATTCCTGTTGCACAACAACAGCTGATCCCACGAGTGCTCAAACCCGCTAACGTCCAGAGACGCCTCCAGGAGAAGAAAAACATACAGAAGCGGTCCCATGACCGTTCTAACAAACCGCTACAGCCTCTACTGCCTGGGCAGGTCGTCCGTCTTCGCATCACGACTGGTCACTCCCGCTTGGCCACTGTGATAAACTCGACCAACGAGCCATGGTCGTACATAGTTGATCGTGATGGAACTGTTTACCGCAGAAGCAGACATCTTCTTGCTGTGAGAGAGCCGCGGCCGTCACTCACGGGTCCATATGCTCCTCCTCTCCAATTCCAGTCGCCATCTCCTGCGTCCTCTCCTCGCTCCCACATGCCTCCCACCCCTCCGCGGTTCACGTTTAGCACTACCAACGGGGCCTCGCCGTAAAATCGTCTCCCTTTCGGTCTCCACAGACGGGCTCAGTGACGTCCTTGCCTCCTTGTCTTCGTTCTCCTTTTCTCGATGGGGGGGGGGGGAAGGGTTTGATTCGCACGCGCTCAGGCCCTGTGAGTCAACCCCCGGACAGATATGGGGAATATGTTTAACATGTGCATGCCACCCCATGTTTGACGAGTGTGTTTCATTTAAAAGGGGAAGGATGTAGATTGATGCTGTTCAGCCACTAACCACACGTTGCTAGCTTTACTAACTCCACGCCATCACCAGAGCTATAACAGCACTCCCCTCCTCCTGCAGTCGGTCAGATGCTGCATGAGGTCCTGTCGGCTGACAGCTTCCTATGCTGTGTTTATACAACAGTAATTAAAGTTATGTTTGATCTAATGATCTATTGTGATCAACTGCACATCATTTACACAATCCCCATTATACCTAGGACATCACCATTGTCCACAACCCTAATTACCCCCAGCATCACAGCACATTGCTACACACACACCTTCACTCCATCCAAGGACCCAAGCAGTCTTTCCAGGTGCGGCAGAGGTTCACCTGCACCTCCTCCAACCTCATCTATTGCATCCAATGCTCTAGGTGTCAGCTACTCTACATCGGTGACACCAAGCATAGACTTGGCGATCGCTTCGCCCAACACCTCCGCTCGGTTCGCAATAACCAACTTGATCTCCCGGTGGCTCAGCAAATCAACTTCCTCTCCCATTCCGAATCCGACCTTTCTCTTGGGCCTCCTCCATGGCCAGAGTAAATTGGAGGAGCGCACCTCATATTTCGCTTGGGTAGTTTACACCCCAGCGGTATGAACATTGACTTCGCCAATCAGAAAAAAATATGTTAAGTGAGAGCCTTGCCTTCCTCCGAAAAGGGGCCTAATTTGTCCCATTACACAATTTGTCTAGGTTCCATAAACCCTTTGCCCAACCAAAATGCTTCAATCTCAGTTCTCAAGTTTTAAAGTGAGCCTCAGCCTTTTGCTCCCAAATTCTCAGTCACAGAATTCCTTGGATTTTGTGAGGCAAAGTGTTTCCTGATATCATTGCTGTACATGGGAATGTACCGTTACAATAAAGCACGACCATACGTGCTAAGTCACGGAAACAAAATTAAACTCGAGGAAAAGAAACGATTTAGGCCCAAAACACAAATCTGTTGCAAATACCTCAGTAACCCAGCTAACACAACTGCAGTCCCACCTGAGATATCTCCTGGCGTGTTCATTTTTGTGGCCAACCATGAGGTAGTAACAGCCGACGGCAAACCAGGATACCTGGTCATCAACAGAAACAGGAAAATGAATGATCGTAGCAACTACAGTCTCATCATCCAGAGTGGCAGCTGCATGGATCAGAGGGATCAGTGATCAGTGAAGATACATTTAAATGGAATCTTACAAAAAACCATGAAGGAGAAAGGATGGAGGCGAGTAGGAAGGAACTGCAGGTGCTAGTTTATACCGAGGATAGGCACAAAATGCTGGAGTAACTCAGCGGGTCAGGCGGCATCTCTGGAGAAAAGGAAGATGCTTTGGGTCGGAAACCTTCTTCACACTGAGGGAGGGTTCGGACCAGAAACGTGTCTATCTAAGGGTGGTGAGATGGAAAAGTATGGAACAAGGCTCATGGAAAAATAAACAATGACATGTCCCTATGAGCAATGCCAATTTGCATGGTCACCTGTGGTGAAATTAGCAGCTGGAGTCTTAAGAGATAAGTGTTTTTGATTACCATGGGAGATTACATGGAAAATATTTTTCCCCTTAGACTGTTTCTTTTATGACAGCTTTTTTTCTCAGCTTGTCAATTCCAAACCAACTTTTAAGTAGTTCTTTAGTTCCTAATCAATATCACGTGAGAGTCAAATAGGCCAACATAATAAAATAGTTCATAAATTTAATTCATCAGTCGCATTATATCAGTTGTACAGGGCCTTGGTGAGACCACACCTGGAGTATTGCGTACAGTTTTGGTCTCCTAATCTGAGGAAAGACATTCTTGCCATAGAGGGAGTACAGAGAAGGTTCACCAGACAGACTGGGATGGCAGGACTTTCATATGAAGAAAGACTGGATAAACTCGGCATGTATTCGCTGGAATTTAGAAAATTGAGGAGGTATCTTATAGGAACGTACAAAATTATTAAGGGGTTGGACAGGCTAGATGCAGGAAGATTGTTCCCGATGTTGGGGAAGTCCAGAACAAGGGGTCACAGTTTAAGGATAAGGGGGAAGTCTTTTAGGACCGAGATGAGAAAAATATTTTTCACGCTGAGAGTGGTGAATCTGTGGAATTCTCTGCCACAGAAGGTAGTTGAGGCCAGTTAATTGGCTATATTTAAGAGGGAGTTAGATGTGGCCCTTGTGGCTAAAGGGATCAGGGGGTATGGAGAGAAGGCAGGTACAGGATACTGAGTTGGATGATCAGCCATGATCATATTGAATGGCGGTGCAGGCTCGAAGGGCCGAATGGCCTACTCCTGCACCTATTTTCTATGTTTCTACATCCAATTACTGTTATGGAAACAGTAATTATGTTATAGCAGAATTACCTGCATATATAAACACACCCACAGGATTGTAGACAGGTCAAATTCTCTGAAGATAAGCATCTGGAAATAGGCCATAGATTTGATTCTTGGCCCAAGGTTAGCTGGCTGATTGAAAAGTGCAAGGCTCAATCCAGCTTGAAAGTTGGAGGAGAAAAAACAATTCCAATACCTGCCAATCCACAGAGCATACTCAATGGGCCGAACAGCCTAATTCTTATGGTCAATCACTGCTTAATAGCTCTTCTTATGGTCAATCACTTCTTAATAACTCTTGGAGATAAAGCAGGCATCGTGGGCAAGTTATAGCTTACACGATGCCTTGCACGAATGCAAACCCATTCATTCATGTGTAAGCATTGATAACAAGTGCAATTTTAGATAAAAAAGTAACACCAAGACATATAAACAGAATGACAGAAATGGGAAACAGGACCCCATGAACATTTGTGAATCAAAAAACATACCGGATTATTGGGGTACAAATCCACCAATTTGTGTGCAAGGTAAAAGAGTTCTGAAAAATAAAGAACAATGCAAATAAATTAATGAGCGGGATAAAGTCTGGAAGACTTTCAGGGAAACAAAGGACCCTGCTGATTGGGAAAAATATAGGTCCTTAAGGAATCGGTGTACGACAAGAACACGTAATGCTAAATCAAGTCATTTTAAAAAACATCTTTCTGAAGACATGCATAATCCAAAAAAGTTCTGGAAAAGACTAAATAATGTTCTTAATAAATCAAATCAAAATATCAGCACTCAGATTCGGGTCAACAAAGACATCGTTCAGGACCCTGCTGTTATATCCAAAGCTTTCAACCATCATTTCTCCACTGTATTTGACTCGTCTATTATATGTGACTTTCCAGCTACCTCTACAAGTAGAAGCTCTTTTTATTTTCAAAAAATAAAACCTGTTGACGTTCAACATGCTATTAATGAATTAAAGGATGATTGTGGATCTGGACCAGCTGGTATTGAGACTAAATTCATTAAGTTAGGAGTTAATATTCTAATGTACCCACTTTGCAACCCACTTTGCGACCTGTTTAATTTGTCCTTCTCAACTTGTACCCTCCCTTCCGCATGGAAGTGTGCCAATGTTACTCCACTGCAAAAAGGGAGGCGACCCACACGATATTAACAATTACCGCCCCATTTCCATTATCAACTCGGTGGCTAAAATCCTTGAGAAACTAGTGTTCAACCAGCTATCACATTATGCCTCAACTTTCAACATTCTATCTCCATGCCAGTCTGGGTTCAGTCCTAATCACTCCACAACTACAGCTCTGTTAAAAACTCACCAGCGATGTGTTCACTGCTTCTGAGGATGGTAAACTCACCGGTGCCATCTTTCTTGATTTAACCAAGGCCTTTGATGTTGTTGATCACTACCTACTGCTTGATAAACTTTACTCAATTGGTCTTTCTCAAAACAATCTACTGTGGTTTAACTCATACCTTCATAACAGACGCAAATGTGTTAACTTTAATGGAAGTCAATCCAATTCCTTAATTGTTGAGAAGGGGGCCCCGCAAGGTTCGTCTTTGGGACCACTCCTTTTCTCTATTTTCATAAACGACCTCCCTAATATTTGTTCTGACTGTCAAACACAACTATATGCTGATGATGCAGTGCTATATACATCTAGTACTAACAAGTCTGAGATTGAAAGATCCCTTCAATCAGATCTTACTTCTGTTCAGAAATGGCTATTATTTAACAAATTAATTTTAAATAAAAATAAATCATGCAGTATGTTATTTGGTACCAGACAAGGCCTTGGTAATTCTGTAGATCTGACTATATCATTTAATGAAGGATCACCATTAGAACAAGTATTGAACTTCAAATATCTTGGTGTTTGGCTCGACCCAACGCTTTCATTTACGCAGCATAGTGAGACGATTACTAAACAACTTAGCTGTAATCTAGCTATTCTTTACCGCCATATAAATTGTTTCACCTTTCAGATGAGAAAAAGAATTGTCTCTCAACTACTATTACCAATACTGGATTATGCTGATATTGTCTATCAGAATACATTTGATACACATCTTCAACCCCTCAATGTAGTTTATAATAGTCTCTGCAGATTTATTTTAAGGTGTCCATATCTAACTCACCACTGTTCTATGTACGAAACTCTAAACTGGTTATCCCCCCACGCTCGAAGATGCTACCGCTGGTTCCAGTTCATCTTTAAATGCATCCATTTCAATTACCCTTCTTATTTAAAACAAGACCTATTACCATACACACCCTCATATTCACTAAGACATATTCAGCAACCCTTCTTTTTCATTCCAAGAACTAACAAAGAAATTGGGAGACGTGCATTTAAATTCAAAGCTCCTTCTGACTGGAACACTCTGCCTAGTACCATAAGAACTATTAGCTCATTTCGTCTATTTAAAAAAACACTTTTACCCTTCCTTATAAAACCATGTACCTTTTTCTAGTATTAGAGTCTTCGAGCTCCTTTATCTAGCTTGCTCTGTGTGTGATTCATTTGGCATAGCTATTGTATATGCATTGCCATTACACTTATGTATTATTGTATTGCATAGTGTAACAATATTATGTCACAATACTATGAAATATATCATGTAATAATAACGTACGATGTATGATAGGTGGTATATGGTATTATGCATCAACATTATGCTGTAACACATAACTTATTATTATTGGATATGTAAAGTCAATTAACAATTGTCATAAACTGTAACATGTGGGGATGGAGGGGTTTTGGGATTGGTGTGTGGGTAGGTGTGTCAATGAGAGCCTCTAAGTATGTTATGTCTTGTGCTGTATGCTCTATGTTGGACCCCCTCGAAAACGAGATGACTGTTCATCTCAAGGGGTTATCCATGAATAAATTTGAACTTAAAATACATTTATGCAATTTTGATCACATCCAGAAAATAAGAGGCTGTGAGAATGCAACGATTTTACAGAAAACATCAGAGTCATCCAAAGTATGGAAATGGTACCACGTGTAACGATGGGATCCAGAATGAAGGTATCACAGTACTTTGGGCTGAGCAGCCAAGTGCACCTTTACCCAGGGGTGGAACCGAGTGGGGGAGAGAACAGACCATCCCCCAGATCCAAGAGCCTGAGGAGCAGGTGACAGGTATATAATGGAGGCTGAAGCAGTACATATATCTGTCTGAAACATGGCTGGCTAAGCACGGGTTCAAGTTAAGCTAAGGCAAAAGGAAAGGTGGTTCAGTTCCTACCATTCGCTTTGTTCAGTTCCACCAATGCACCGATGTGCACTGGAAGGAGCACTGCATGATAAGGATCTTTATTCATCACCCTGTCAAGAGACAACAAAATAAACAGCACAGGTTATCGAATGGATTCACTTGCAACTAATTTTGAAATTATGAGCATCTTTCTACATTGCACATGGTTGGTGTCATGCAGAACATAATGTGTGGAGTTCCAAGCTAAGACAGGAGGCTATGGTTTAAGTTTCTCTCCAGACATCAAAGCCAGCCCTAAACATTACTACAGTGATGAGAGAGTGTTGTACTGTCATAGGTGCCACCAGTCAGTGAGGTGTTAAGCCTCTCAAACTCTTATTTATCCAACAAATGTCAACGGTAGATTATATTTTCATTATTTCATTGGATATTACGATATAAATTAGCTGCCAAATTTCCTCCGTTACCACAGTAATTAGGCTTCAAAAAAACATCTTTGCTGCCTGCAAATGATTCTATCAAACATCTACACTTTACTTACATTGAAGTCAGTTTATAACAAGTCTTGAAATCACAGTTGTAGTAATTCCTCTCTGCCACAGAAACTACAACATCCAGGTTATCCTGGAGTCCATCCACTGATTCAGGAATTAATGTTTCACTTGGCTTATTATACTGTTGGGAAAAAAGAACAAGACCCCCACAGCGTTAGTAAAAACTGTCAAATATTGAAGTTAGGGTTGAAGTGAGGTACAATTACAGGAGGAAAATAGTGAAAAGGCTTACAGTTACCCATCAAATACATTCAACTCCCTGCAGCCAATGGCAAAACTGTGCTGATGTCCTCCTCTAAATTCCTTTATCCTTGTTCGAGTTAGAAATTACATATCAATATTATTACGTACAGCCCAGAGGTCACAAATATGCTAGGCTCAAACTATAGTACATCAGGGGGATGGGTTCACTGCAAAGAGGAAGAGTCTGTGGTGCGATCCGATTACTTTGGTCCATGCAATGTGGACATTGGGGCACACTGAGAACAGGAATTTGGACAATTTTGCGTGTAACATTTATGCCATACAAGGGGCGGCAAGGTGGCGCGCGGTAGAGTTGCTGCTTTGCAGCGCCAGAGACCTGGGTTCGATCTGACTACGGATGCTATCTGTAGGGAGTTTGTTCATTCTCTCTGTGACCTGCATGGGTTTTTTTCCGGGATTTACGGTTTCCTCCAACACTCCCAAGACGCACAGGTTTGTAGGTTAATTGCTTGGTTAAATTGTAAATTGTTCCTAGTGTAAGTAGGATAGTGTTTAAGAAGGAACTGCAGATGCTGGAAAATCTAAGGTACACAAAAATGCTGGAGAAACTCAGCAGGTGCAGCAACATCTATGGAGCGAAGGAAATATGCACCATTTCGGGCCAAAACCCTTCTTCAGACTGTAAGTAGGATAGTGTTAGTGTGCAGAGATCGCTGGTCGGCGAGGACTTGGTCCACGCTACATCTTTAAATTAAACAAAAAATATCAGGCAATGACCACCTCTTGCATAAACTTATCCACTTGTTCTTAACATTCAGTAGTATTACGGGGCGGGAGATTGCAACCTTCGTGTGGTCCGCCCTGTTTTGACTAATGCAATCAACCCGGCGTGCACATTCAAATAAGATCCAATAGAACAAGTTGTCCTACAACTTTAGGCTGTGCACGCCATACGCAAGAAGAAGAAGTAGCATTATCAAAATCCCTCATCGCCATTGACCCAAAACTCAAGTAGACCAGCCAAATACTGTCTCCAAGAATAAGTCTTCTTCTTCTTTCATGTGGCGTGCACAGCCTAAAGTTGTTGGACAACTTGTTCTATTTGATCTTCCGATTGTGCACGTCCAGTTGATTGCATTAGTCAAAACAGGGCAGACCACGTGAAGGTTGCAATCTTCCACCCCAAGAATAAGTCAAAGAGCGAATAATCTACAATAATCTACAATGAGCAACGCATCTCATCACTTTTGGACTTTATTCCTTTAGAGTGCAGGAGGCTGAGGGGTGATTTTACAGAGGTGCATAAAATCATGAGGGAATAGATAGGGTCAGTACCCACAGTATAGAATTCAACAACCAGAGGACATAGGTTTAAAGTAAGAGGGGCAAGATTTCATTAGAACAAGAGGGGCAACTGATTCCATTCAGAGGGTGGCGGATACATGAAACGAGCTGCCAACCTAGTACTTGAGCGGGTACTATAACAGTATTTGAAAGACTTTGACAGATACATGGATAGGTTTAGAGGGATTTAGGCCAAACACAGACAAATGGGACTAGCTTAGGCATTTTGGTTGGCAAGTATGAGTTGGGCCAAAGAGCCTGTTTCTGTGTTGTATGACTCTTTGACCTTCCACTCCCTTCACTAGCTACTTGGCACTGCTTGTGATTGAAACTAGATGACAAAAGATGTTAGAAGCCTGAAATAAATAAAGCAAAAAGAAAATGCTGGAAACAGGTCGGGCAGTATCTATAGAAAGAGAAACAGTTAACATTTCAGGAAGGTTATCAAAACTGAGGAAAGTACGAAAAATGTTTGAAGTTGCAGAAAATAGCAAGGAATGAACAGAAGTGTGCAGTAGGGCAGAGACTGAATGTAGGTATGTTACAAAACTTACCTTGAGCGGCACTGCAGTTCTGCACTGCCCATGTGGGATTGGTGGGAAGTGGACTAGGGTAAGCAGCTGATTGGCAGTCAGATTCCAGCAGTTTGTAGTGATTTTGTATTGTATTGATATTGTATCCTGTGTAACGGGGGAGTATGAAGGCCAGGGCAGTGTACTGTTGTGGATGTCAGATGTGGGAGGTCAGGGAATCTGATAGCCCTCCAGACGTCCACATCTGTGCCAGGTGTGTCGAGATGGGGCTCCTAAAGGACTGTGTTAGGAACCTGGAGCAGCAACTCGATGACCTCTGTCTGGTCAGGGAGAGTGAGGAGGTCACAGAGAGGAGCTACAGGGAGGTAGTCACTCCCAGACCACAGGAGGCAGACAAGTGGGTCACGGTTAGGAAGGGCAAGGGGCAGAGGCAGGGGCTAGAGAGTACCCCTGTGACTGTACACCTGGAAAATAGGTACTCGTGTTTGAGTATGATTGGAGGGGACAGCCTACCTGGGGGCAGCAACAGCGGCCGGGCCTCCGGCACAGAGACTGGCCCTGATGCTCTGAAGGGTAGCAAAAAGAGGAGGGCAATTGTAATAGGGGACTCTATAGTTAGTGGGTCGGATGGGCGATTCTGTGGACGCAGTCGGTAGACCCGGATGGTAGTTTGCCTCCCTGGTGCCAGGGTCTCGGATGTGCCGGAACGTGTCCAAAAGATTCTGAAAAGGGAGAGGAGCCTGATGTTGTGGTACACATAGGTACCAATGACATAGGCAGAAAAAGAGAAGATGTCCTGAAAGTGTTGGGGGGAAAGTTTAGGGAGTTGGGGGGAAAGTTAAGGAGAAGGACCAAAAGGGTAACAATTTCAGGATTACTGCCTGTGCCGCGTGACAGTGAGAGTAGGAATGGAATGAGGTGGAGGATAAATGCGTGGCTGAGGGACTGGTGCAGTGGGCAGGGATTCAAGTTTCTTGATCACTGGGACCTCTTTTGGGGAAGGCATGATCTGTACAAAAAGGACGGGTTGCACTTGAACCCGAGGGGGACCAATATCCTGGCAGGGAGATTTGCAAAGGCTACTGGGGAGACTTTAAACTAGAAAAGCTGGGGGGAGGGACTCGGGTAGAGGGGGCTAGGAGACAGGGTGTGGGGCAAGAGGCAGAGAAGGGAAGCACCCGGACACAAAATGTAGGCGAGAAATAGAGGAAAAAGATAATAGACAGAGAATAAGGGATGGTGGGTTTCTAAAATGTGTATATTTTAATGCTAGGAGCATTGTAAGAAAGGTGGATGAACTTAGAGCCTAGATTGACACCTGGAAATATGATGTTGTGGCAATCAGTGAAACATGGTTGCAGGAGGGCTGTGATTGGAAACTAAATATTCCAGGATTTCGTTGCTTCAGGTGTGATAGAATTGGAGGGACCAGAGGTGGAGGTGTTGCATTGCTTGTCAGAGAAAATATTACAGCAGTGCTTTGGCAGGATAGATTAGAAGGGTCATCTAGGGAGGCTATTTGGGTGGAACTGCGAAGTGGGAACAGTGTAGCAACACTTTTAGGGGTGTATTATAGACTGCCAAATGGGGAGCGAGAATTGGAAGTGCAAATATGTAAGGAGATAGCAGATATTAGTAGTAAGCACAAGGTAGTGATTGTGGGAGATTTCAATTTTCCAAAAATAGACTGGGAAACACATTCTGTAAATGGGCTGGATGGTTTGGAGTTTGTAAAATGTGTGCAGGATAGTTTTTTGCAGCAATACATAGAGGTATCGACCAGAGAAGGGGCTGTGCTGGACCTCCTGTTAGGAAATGAGACAGGTCAGGTGACAGAGGTGTGCGTTGGTGAGCACTTCGGGAACAGTGATCACAATACCATTAGTTTCAATATAATTATGGAGAGAGTCAGAACTGGACCCAGGGTTGAGATTTTCTGATTGGAGAAAGGCTAACTTTGAGGGAATGCGTAAGAATTTTAAAGGAGTGAATTGGGACATTTTGTTTTATGGGAAGGATGTAGAAGAGAAATGGAGGACATTTAAAGGGGAAATTGTAAGAGTACAGAATCTTTATGTCCCTGTTCAGTTGAAAGGAAATAGTAAAAATTGGAAAGAGCCATGGTTTTCAAGGGAAATTGGGCACTTGTTTCGAAAAAAGAGAGATATCTACAATAATTATAGGAGGCATGGAGTAAATGAGGTGCTAGAGGAGTATAAAGAATGTAAAAAGAATCTTAAGAAAGAAATTAGAAAGGTTAAAAGAAGTTATGAGGTTGCTTTGGCAAGAAAGGTGAAAGTAAATCCAAAGGGTTTCTACAGCTATATTAATAGCAAAAGGATAACGAGGGATAAAATTGGACCATTAGAGAGCCAGAATGGACAGCTATCTGCAGAGCCAAAAGAGATGGGGGGAGATATTGAACAATTTCTTATCTTCAGTATTCACCCAAGGAGAAGGATATTGAACTCTGTGAGGTAAGGGAAAAAAAAGTAGAGTAGCTATGGAAACTATGAGATTCAAAGAGGAGGAAGTACTGACACTTTTGAAAAATATAAAGGTGGATAAGTCTCCAGGTCCTGACAGGATATTCCCTAGGACATTGAGGGAAGTTAGTGTAGAAATAGCAGGAGCTATGACAGAAATATTTCAAATGTCATTAGAAATGGGAATAGTGCCGGAGGATTGGCGTACTGCGCATGTTGTTCCATTGTTTAAAAAGGGTTCAAAGAATAAACCTAGCAATTATAGACCTGTTAGTTTGACGTCAGTGGTGGGCAAATTAATGGAAAGGATACTTAGGGATAATATATATAAGCATCTGGATAAACAGGGTCTGATCAGGAACAGTCAACATGGATTTGTGCCTGGAAGGTCATGTTTGACAAACCTTCTTGAATTTTTTGAAGAGGTTACTATGGAAATTGATGAGGGTTAAAGCAGTGGATGTTGTCTATATGGATTTCAGTAAGGCCTTTGACAAGGTTCCCCATTGAAGGTTGGTTAAGAAAGTTCAATCTTTGGGTGTTAATGGCAGAGTAGCAAGATGGATTCAACAGTGGCTGAATGGGAGATGTCAGAGAGTAATGGTGGTTGGCTGTTTGTCAGGTTGGAAGCCGGCGACCAGTGGGGTGCCTCAGGGATCTGTGTTGGGTCCACTGTTGTTTGTCATGTACATCAATGATCTGGATGATGGGGTGGAAAATTGGATAAGTAAGTATGCAGATGATACTAAGATAGGTGGTGTTGTGGATAATGAAGTAGATTTTCAAAGTCTACAGAGAGATTTGGGCCATTTGGAAAAGTGGTCTGAAAGATGGCAAATGGAGTTTAATGCTGATAAGTGTGAAGTGCTACATCTTGGCAGGACAAATCAAAATAGGACGTACATGGTAAATGGTGGGGAATTGAGGAATGCTGTGGAACAGAGGGATCGAGGAATAACTGTGCATAGTTCCCTGATGGTGGAATCGCATGTAGATAGGGTGGTAAAGAAAGCTTTTGGTGTGCTGGCCTTTATAAATCAGAGCATTGAATATAGGAATAGGGAAGTAATGTTAAAGTTGTACAAGGCATTGGTAAGACCAATTCTGGAGTATAGTGTACAATTTTGGTCGCCTAATTATAGGAAGGATGTCAACAAAATAGAGAGAGTACAGAGGAGATTTACTAGAATGTTGCCTGGGTTCCAGCAACTAAGTTACAGAGAAAGGTTGAACAAGTTAGGTCTTTATTCTTTGGAGCGCAGAAGGTTAACGGGGGACTTGATTGTCTTTAAAATGATGAAATGGATAGACAGAGTTGACGTGGATAAGCTTTTCCCATTGAGGGTAGGGAAGATTCAAACAAGAGTGCATGACATGAGAATTAAGGGACAGAAGTTTAGGGGTAACATGAGGGGGAACTTCTTTACTCAGAGAGGGTGGCTGTGTGGAATGAGCTTCCAGCAGAAGTGGTGGAGGCAGGATCGATTTTAACATTTAAAAGTAAAGTGGATAGGTATATGGACGGGAAGGGAATGGAGGGGTATGGTCTGAGTGCAGGTAGATGGGACTAGGGGAAAACAAATGGTCGGCACGGACTGGAAGGGCCGAGAGGGCCTGTTTCCGTGCTGTGATTGTTATATGGTTATATGGTGTGCGCGACTTTGGCACCTTTGAGAGGGGGGCAGGTTTAAAATGCGGTTTTCCCCAGACTATTCAAATCGATTTTGAACAGGGTGTTCAGTTGCTGAAGAGAAATCGCTCCGACATTTGTTTTATTAAGTTATTTTTATTATGTATTTATTTATTTATTTTCTCGGGGGGGGGGGGGTTGTCTTTTATTTAAACTGTGTTCACTCATATGATTTTTTTTTTTTGAACTCCACATTTATTGACATAACAAAATACACATACAGGCAAAACAAAGAGACACACAAAAGACAATCGCAAATTGACAAAATACAAATCACCTAACCTCTATTTGCATCACATCGGATCCTCTTAACATTCTATCATAGAAGCATCTTATTCACTGGCACCATAGCAAGCTCATCCATTCATATCCTTAATCAATCTTGGCATTTGTAATAGTACCGGTTTCCATATAATATTAAAGGCATCGGTCCTCAACTGGAGTTTAGCAGTTATACTTTCCATCAAGTATACATTTTTCAATCTTTCCCTCCACTGCTGAACATTTGGTGGCATTTCCTTTCTCCATAGCACTGTTATCATCTTTTTAGCAATCAACAACATCACCCCAAGCAAATATTTCTGATTTTGAATATCTGTTGCTGCTGGAGTATCTCCTAATATAAAACAAGCCTGTTCCAAACGTAGATCCACTCCAAGAATTAATTTAATCTCTACCTGGATGTCTCTCCAGTATTGGTACAATTTGGGACAATCCCAAAAAATGTGTGTGTGATCACCGATCTTCCACATTGTCTCCAACATAAATTTGAGGTGTTACTGTATCTTGCCAACATTAAAGGGGTCCTAAATACTCTCAATTTAATTTTCCAGTCGAACTCCCTCCAAGAGGGACTGCTTGTCAGCTTATGGCCCAAGAGACATGTCCTTTCCCATATTTCATCTGTAATAATAGTGTTCATTTCCAATTCCCATTTCTGTTTTGTTTCTATAGTATTTCCTTTTATATAGTCTTGAAGTCCTTGATATAAATGGGATATCAAATTCTTTTGTAACACTCCCTCTATAGTCATCAAGAAAGTATTTTCCAAATTTGAAGGTAGTCTGCATATCTGCTCCCAATCTACATGTGTCTGTAAGTTGTGCCGTATTTGGAGGAACCTAAAGAAATCCGACCCTGACAGTCCAAATTCATTCTGCAAGTGCTCGTAAGATTTCAAGGCTCCCCCACAAAAAAGCTGGTCCACAGTAATAAGCCCTTTATCTGCCCAGTTTCTAAATCCCTTATCAATTTTACTGGGTATAAAATTGGGACTAGCAGCTATCTTCATTGCTCTAGATATCGAATTAAAAAGATTTAATTGCTTTCTGATAGCTAACCACATTTTCATCATGAATTTAATCCAATCATTATCTACTTTTAATTTCTTCCAATTTACTTGTGTTAGAAATGGGAGCCCAGCCAGGGCAATACTAGGACATGCATTTTGTTTTATTTTCACCCATCCCGTTTCCTCATCATTCGTTAACCATGCTATCAAGGTTCTCAGCTGTGCTGCCCAATAATAATATTTAAAGTTGGGCATATTTAGGCCCCCTTTTTGTTTTGATAACAACAGTGTCTTCAGTATGACTCTGGGTCTCTTATTTTGCCACACAAATCTTGTTAACTCTTTGTCTAATGCCATAAATGCCACGCCAGGGACCCCTACTGGTAAAGATTGAAATAAGAAAAGCAGTCGGGGCAAAATGTTCATTCGAACAACTTCCACTCTACCAATTAAAGCTAAAGGGAGAATATCCCATCTGTGCATGTCTACCTTAATATTCTTGAGTAATTTACCATAATTGGCTTCATACAATGTGGTGGTAGAGGAAGTGATGACAATACCTAAATATTTAAAACCCTCCGGAGACCAATGGAACCTGACCTGATCATTTAATTGCGAGGACCACAGACCTGATAGCATCATTGCTTCTGATTTTGAGTCATTTATTTTATATCCCGATATTTCTCCATGTTCCTGTAAGACTTGCATTAGGCGAGGCACTGAGGAAATAGGATTACTCACATAGATCATAACATCATCTGCAAATAGTGAAATTTTTGTTCCCCCCCCCCCCCCCCCCCCCCGCGGATCATCTTTAATGCCCTCAATATAGTCATCTTGCCTAATAGTTTCTACGAGCGGCTCTCAACACAAGTGAAAAAGCAGGGGACTCAAACTGTCTCCCTATCTAACTCCCCTCTTTAATTAAAAAAAAACTCAGAGCAACATCCATTTACCCTCATCCTTGACTCTGGATTTAAATATAATGTTTTCACCCAATTAATAAATTTTGTGTGGAACCCCATTTTATCTAGTGTATATTCAAGATAAACCCAATCTACTCTGTCGAAAGCCTTTTGAGCATCTAAACTTAATAGCATTGAAGTCTGATGCTTCCTTTTTGCACGTCATGATATTCAGGACCCGTCTAATATTATTGGCTCCGTCTGCCCGGTATGAACCCTGTTTGATCAGGATGTATCAATTGTTTTATAATTTTTTGGGTTCTTTTAGTTAATATGAGTTTCTTTAAGTTATTACATAGAGACCATATAACCATATAACAATTACAGCGCGGAAACAGGCCCTCTCGGCCCTTCCAGTCCGTGCCGACCATTTGTTTTCCCCTAGTCCCATCTACCTGCACTCAGACCATACCCCTCCATTCCCTTCACGTCCATATACCTATCCACTTTACTCTTAAATGTTAAAATCGATCCTGCCTCCACCACTTCTGCTGGAAGCTGATTCCACACAACCACCACCCTCTGAGTAAAGACCTAACTTGTTCAACCTTTCTCTGTAACATAGTTGCTGGAACCCTGGCAACATTCTAGTAAATCTCCTCTGTTATCGGTCTGTAGCCCTCACAGCCTGTGGGATCCTTCCCTTCCTTATAAATAACAGAGATTATAGCCTCGGCTCATGATCTCGGTGGGTTGCCTTCAGCCAAGGCATAATTATAGACTCTAGCCAGAATCGGAGAAAGCTCGTTCTCAAAACATTTACAAAACTCTCCTGGAATCCCATCCGTCCCTGGGGACTTGTTGTTCTATAATTTTTAAATTTCTTCTTTTATTTCCTGCTCTTCTATTTGTGTTGTCATATTTCTCGCTTCTTCTTGAGAAAGGCAGGGCATTTTTAATCCAGAAAAGAAAGTTCTGAACTTTTCCTCTTTATCTATGATTTCAGGAGAGTCGTATAACTGTTCATAGAAGGATGCAAACGCTTCTGTGATTTCGCGTGGTTATGAGACTAAATTTCTAGAAATCGGATGTAGAACTTTAGAAATTACTCGATTAGCTTGCTCCTTACACAACTGAAATGCCAGAAGGCGACTAGCCCTATTTCCCTTCTCATAGTATTTTTGATTTAAGAATCGAAGGGCTCCTTCCGCTTTATATGTTAGAAGCTCTTCTAACTCATGTATTTTTTGTTTTAGTTCCTTTAACAAATTCTTGTTTCTATTGTTATTTTTGTGTTCTACTTCTAATATCTTTATTTTACTTTCCAAGTCAGATTGCTTCTTCAACCTATTCTTCCTTACTCTACTCGATATTTCAATCATTTTGCCCCTTATTACTGCTTGAAGGCATGAAATTATTTTTAAACTATGCTGGATAATGTATTAGTATGAGTAAATTAAAAATCATCTTGTAAAGCCATGAACGCCGACAACGGGACGGATCTCACGTAGGGGACAAGGCAAAGTACACCATATAAACTTGCTTCTTAGGATGCCTTTAATAAAAATTTCATGTTGCGAAAAGGTGACTTGGAAAAGACGACCGGCAGTATTTTTCCTGCCGTTATGGGGTTTAAATTCACCGCAACAGCAACGTTCCAATCGATAGCGTTGCATAAAATCCCACTCGCAAGATGATTAAAATGGCCATCCATTTACGGGAATTAAACACTAAATTCCTTCCATTTGGCCTATAAATTCATGACAATGAGATTTAAAAATCATGTTATATTGTGAATTCTTGTGTGAATGTTATTTGGACACTTAGGCTATTTAAAAATGTTAATCTTTTCTTAAGAAATGGATAGATGTTTAGATTAGTAATTGAATTTTGTAATTAGCTACAATTGGGTAACTAACTAATTATATGCTTTAATTTCAGGTCATCCAAGTAAGATTGTTTCATATTTGTTTCAGAATCCTTCAATCTATAATAACTGAAAATTTCTTTCAGTTCACTTATTTTTTAATAAAGTTATGGGCTTTTGACTGTCCTCGATCACAGCTTTTGTGTTAAGTCAATGAATGGAAAGCAATAGGGAACAAGATGCTAATTTCCGAGTATGAAAATAGCCATAACTTTTTTAATACTGAAGATATATATGAAAGTGAATTAGGTGTCAAATTAAACTTCTTTTTATGCTTTATCTGATGGGATAAATTGCAGACGATTTTTAAAATCTCAAAATTTTGTACCATAGCTACTGAATGGCACAAGTGGTGGCTGTGTCAGCTCAGTTCAGTTTATTGTCATGTGTACTGTGATACAGTTAAAAGCAGAGGGTGCCCTGGCGAGCCACATCAAGAATATTGTATACATGTCTGCTCTCCATACCGAAGAATACACATGATAGGGGAGTGGTAGTGACAGTGCAGGTCATGCCGCTTGCTCACAGCTTTGCACGTTCTCCGTGTGGGTTTCCCCCAGAGTCTTGGGATCCCTCCCGACCCCCGTGACATACTGGTCGGTAGATTAATTAGCTAATGTAAATTAATCCCTCATGTGAGTGGTAGGAGAATCACAGAGGGAGAGAACAGGTCATGGGGAAATAAGTGGAGAAATGAAATTGATGGGATTGCTCCAAGACCAGTATGGGCTCAATGGGCTGAATGGTCTCCAATTTTAAAATGAAATATGAAAATAAAGAGCAAAGATGCACCAGATGCATTTTTGTCAGGTTTGCTGTGTGCAGATATTATGCAGAATAGGACTAGGCTATCTTGAGTTTAGTTCCTTGAGAGGTGATACCTCATATTCCTGGGATCTTAATGTCCAAAAGGTGTTTATATTACTCCATAATCTAACCCTCTGTAATCATCAGGCTTCCAGTTAGAATTAATCCTGTAAACCACCTTCCCTCATAGCCCTGCAGCATTCACTCTGTTAAGAAAATGCTATGTAAAGGCAAGCTGCTATATTTACATCCTCCTTCCAGCAATGGGACTGGAGCACCACCACGAGTCAGACAGAGTTATTGCAGATTTTATTCCCAGCTAATGCCAGCACAGAGTAAAAGGCAAGATATGGACCAAATTAGATCCAAGGTCTCTGGTTCAATTAGGCTTTAGCCTATCTTCAGTGTAGATTGATGTTGCATGTTAACCAATCACACACCAGCCAGCATCTCTAACTCCACCCCACTGTAATACTTATACTAATACTATTTCTCAGCACCGACAGTTTGAGCAGCCAGGATGTGTTGATAACTATCCATCCTTCATGCTGATAAGTTTTAGTACTGATTAAAGATGTGTTTGAATCATGTACTGAGTCTGGAAGTCATTTACATGGTGTCAGAAGTGGGATACAAACCCACGCCTCCAATTGGAGACCAGAAGCGTACACACACCATCCTATGAAGACTGTCGAGGATGTTGCAGCAAAGGTCAGAACGGCCACCTTATTTTCTGTCCTTGATGCAAAGAACTCTTGATACCCAGATACCGCTGGACAAGGAGTCATCAAACCTCACCACATTGGCCATCCCATTCGGCAGATACAAGTTTCTGAGAATGCCATTCGGAATCAACTCTGCCAGTGAAGTCTTCCAAAGAACTATGGAGCTATTATTCGAGGACCTATCTTGTGCCATCATTGTCGACGATATCCTAGTGTATGGCAAAGATGCAACGGAGCACGATCACAATCTCAGGCTTATCTTGGATCACGCACGCAAGATCAACCTCAAGCTTAATCCTGACAAGTGCAAGTTCCGGGTTCCAGAGGTTTCCTACGTTGGCCACATCTTCACTCCTAAGGGTCTCAAACCCGATCCGAAGAAGGCTACTGCCATCACAGAAATGCCTGCCCCCACAGACGTGAAAGGCCTGCAGCGTTTTCTGGGCATGGTAAACTATCTCGGCAAGTTCATACCGAACCTTAGCGAACTAAGCTCCACACTGCGGGAGCTGACAAAAAAGGACACAGCATGGTCATGGTTCCAGCAACATCAATCTACATTCAGCTCTAATCTTAAGGTTTTTCCAGCATACTAAACAAACACACTTTGAATTTGGAGACAAACCACAGAAATTGTTAGCTCGTCAACTCCGCAAATTAGAAGACGAACGTACAATTTACAAAATCAGATCAGACAAGGGAGACTTGCTTACACTACGCAAGGACATCAACGATAGATTTTTGCAATTTTATCAGACATTATACTCATTCAAAACAGCCATCTCTGCGAACATGCAAAACTTTCTGCAGAAATGCAACCTCTCTGGTTTAAAAGAGAGAGAGAGTTATTGGGTGCAGAAATAACTACGATAGACATTGAAGAGACCATTAAGTCTCTGAAAAATGGGAAGACCCCTGGCCCTGATGGCCTGAACAATTAATTTTTATTAAAAATTCAGTGACTTGGTCTCCCCATGCTTACAAACTTTATATAGCCACGCCTTTAACCAACAGATATTATCACCAACACTGGCTGAATCAACAATAATACTTATCCCAAAAAGAGATACGGATCTTGAAGACTCTGGCTCGTATAGAGCCATAGCCCTTTTAAACATGGATCAGAAGATATTAGCTAAAATTTTAGCTCACAGATTAAGTTTAGTTTTCGATAAATTAATACACCCAGACCAATCAGGTTTTATATCAAAATGATATTCATTCATCAATTTGAGACACTTGTTTAATATATTCAAATAGAATACAAAATGAAGACTTAGCAATCATCTCTCTAGATGCTGAAAAAGCATTTGAACAAGTGGAATGGTCTTATCTATTTTCTGTGATGAACAAATTTAAACTCGGTGAAAACCTTTGTTCATGGATGAACCTCCTATATAAAACCGCAATAGCTAGAATACTGACAAACCAAATGTTGTCACCCAAATTTCATTTATCCGGAGGTCGTAGACAAGGATGTCCACTAACCCGCTTTTATTTGTCCTTGTTATAGAACCACTCGCCGAGAGTATCAGATCTCACCCAGACATCCACGGGTACAATACTAAACATACAATTTAAAACATTTCTTTATACGCAGATGATGTATTATTATATATCACAAACCCCAAAATTAGCATTCAGAGTTTATTAAATCTTATAACTGAATTTGGCTCATTCTCTGGATATAAAACTAATTGGAATAAAAGTGAAATTATGCCAATAACGGAACAAAATCCGTCTATACTACAACAATTTCCTTTTAAAATTGCCTACGAAAAATTTAAATACCTTGGAATCTATGAGACCAGGAAATATGCTTCTCTATTCAAATGAATTTTTCCTTTCTTAGTTACTAAATTACACAGAAACATCCAATTTTGGAAAACACTTCATACAAACATAGAAACATAGAAATTAGGTGCAGGAGCAGGCCATTCGGCCCTTCGAGCCTGCACCGCCATTCAATATGATCATGGCTGATCATCAAACTCAGTATCCCGTACCTGCCTTCTCTCCATATCCCCTGATCCCTTCAGCCACAAGGGCCACATCCAACTCCCTCTTAAATATGGCCAACGAATTGGCCTCAACTACCTTCTGTGGCAGAGAATGCCACAGATTCACCTATGAGTCTCTATGAGATTCCCATCTCACTAGTTGGTAGAATCAACGCCATAAAGATGATTTTTCTCCCACAACTATTATACTTATTCCAATCAATTCTGATATATCTTCCAATATTTTTTTCAAAAAAATTGATTCAATTATTACTAATTTTATTTGGGATTATAAAACCCATAGAATAAACAAGACATCTATGTAAGTCTAATGGAGGATTAGCTTTACCAAACTTTGTATTTTATTGTTGGGCGGTTAATATTAAAAATATAACCTTCTGGCTAGATGACATTGATCAGCAGCCAGATTGGCTAAAGATGGAGGAGGAGGATTGTTTACCTTCTGACATAGGCTCGATTCTCTTAGCTCCTATAAATTTGAATTAAAAAAACATATGGAGGAAACCCGATTATACATAATGTTATCCGTATCTGGAAACAATTAAAATTTACTTTAAAATTGGGTCATTTATCTCCTTTCCTCCCTATTGCAAATAACCCTTCTTTCAAACCGTCTCTTGGATAGAGTGTTAAAGAAGGAACTGCAGATGCTGGAGAATCGAGGGTACACAAAAGGCTGGAGAAACTCAGCGGGTGCAGCAGCATCTAAGGAGCGAAGTAGATAGGCGACGTTTCGGGTCGAGACCCTTCTTCAGACTGGTCAGGGATCAGGGAAACGAGAGATATAGACGGTGATGTGGAGAGACGATTTGTTCAATGGAAACATCAAAATATAGAAAATAGTTGCAGGAGTAGGGCATTCGGCCTAAGGGAATAAGGGAATTCCCCCTTATACTTAGACTGTGACCACTTGTTCTGGACCTCCCCAACATCGGGAACAATCTTCCTGCATCTAGCCTATCCAACCCCTTAAGAATTTTGTAAGTTTCTATAAGATCCCCCCTCAGTCTTCTCAATTCTAGCGAGTACAAGCCAAGCGTATCCAGTCTTTCCTCATATGAAAGTCCTGACATCCCAGGAATCAGTCTGGTGAACCTTCTCTGTACCCCCTCTATGGCAAGAATGTATTTTCTGAGATTTGGAGACCAAAACTGTACGCAATACTCCAGGTGTGGTCGCACCAAAACCCTGTACAACTGCAGTGGAACCTCCCTGCTCCTATACTCAAATCCTTTTGCTATGAATGCTAACATACCATTTGCTTTCTTCACTGCCTGCTGCACCTGCATGCCTACTTTCAATGATTGGTGTACCATGACACCCAGGTTTCGTTGCATCTCCCCTTTTCCTAATTTGCCACCATTAAGATAATAGTCTACCCTCCTGTTTTTGCCACCAAAGTGGATAACCTCACATTTATCCACATTATACTGCATCTGCCATGCATTTGCCCACTCACCCAGCCTATCCAAGTCACCTTGCAGCCTCCTAGCATCCTCCTCACACCTAACACTACCCCCCAGCTTAGTGTCATCCGCAAACTTGGAGATATTGCATTCAATTCCCTCGTCCAAATCATGAATATATATTGTAAATAGCTGGGGTCCCAGCACTGAGCCTTGCGGTACCCCACTAGTCACTGCCTGCCATTCTGAAAAGGACCCGTTTACTCCTACCCTTTGCTTCCTGTCTGCCAGCCAGTTCTCTATCCACATCAATACTGAACCCCCAATATCGTGTGTTTTAAGTTTGTATACTAATCTCTTATGTGGGACCTTGTCGAAAGCCTTCTGAAATTCTAGATTAAACACATCCACTGGTTCTCCCTTATGCACTCTGCTAGTAACATCCTCGAAAAATTCTATAACATTCGTCAGACATGATTTACCTTTCATAAATCCATGCTGACTTTGTCTAATGATTTCACCACTTTCCAAATGTACTGCTATCCCATCTTTAATAACTGACTCTAGCAGTTTCCCCACTACCGATGTTAGACTAACTGGTCTGTAATTCTCCATTTTCTCTCTCCCTCCTTTTTTAAAAAGTGGGGTTACATTAGCTACCCTCCAATCCTCAGGGACTACTCCAGAATCTAAGGAGTTTTGAAAAATTATCACTAATGCATCCACTATTTCTGTGGCTACTTCCTTGAGTACTCTGGGAAGCAGACTATCTGGCCCTGGGGATTTATCGGCCTTTAATCCATTCAATTTACCTAACACCACTTCTCGGCTAACCTGGATTTCACTCAGTTCCTCTATCTTATTTGACCCCCGGTCCCCTGCTATTTCCGGCAGATTATTTATGTCTTCCTTAGTGAAGACGGAACCAAAGTAGTTATTCAATTGGTCTGCCATGTCCTTGTCCCCCATGATCAATTCACCTGTTTCTGACTGCAAGGGACCTACATTTGTTTTAACTAATCTCTTTCTCTTCACATATCTATAAAAACGTTTGCAGTCAGTTTTTATGTTCCCTGCCAGTTTTCTTTCATAATCTATTTTCCCTTTCCTAATTAAGCCCTTTGTCCTCCTCTGCTGAACTGAATTTCTCCCAGTCCTCTGGTAGGCTGCTTTTTCTGGCTAATTTGTATGCTTCATCTTTTGTTTTTATACTATCCATGATTTCCCTTGTTATCCATGGATGCGCTACCTGCCCTGATTTATGCTTTTGCCAAACTGGGATGAACAATTGTTGTAGTTCATCCATGAAGTCTTTAAATACCTTCCATTGCACATCCACTGTCAACCCTTTAAGAATCACTTGCCAGTCTATCTTGGCCAATTCACTTCTCATACCTTCAAAGTTACCTTTGTTTAAGTTCAGAACCCTCGTTTCTGACTTAATTATGTCACTCTCCATCCCAATGAAGAACTCAACCATATTATGGTCACTCTTGCTCAAGGGGCCCCGCACAACAAGACTGCTAACTAACCCTTCCTCATTACTCAATACCCAGTCTAGAATAGCCTGCTCTCTCGTTGGTTCCTCTACACGTTGGTTTAGAAAACTATCCCGCATACATTCCAAGAAATCCTCTTCCTCAGCACCCCTGCCAATTTGATTCACCCAATCCATATGTAGATTGAAGTCACCCATTATAACTGTTGTACCCTTGTTGCACGCATTTCTAATTTCCTGTTTGATGCCATCCCCAACTCCACTACTACTGTTAGGTGGCCTGTACACAACTCCCACTAGCGTTTTCTGCCCCTTAGAGTTTCGCAGCTCTACCCATATTGATTCCACATCCTCCAAGCTAATGTCCTTCCTTTCTATTGCATTAATCTCCTCTCTCACCAGCAATGCTACCCCACCTCCCTTTCCTTTCTGTCTATCCCTCCTGAATATTGAATATCCCTGGATGTTCAGCTCCCAGCCTTGGTCCCCCTGGAGCCATGTCTCCGTGATCCCAACTATAGCATAGTCATTAATAGCTATCTGCACATTCAACTCGTCCACCTTATTACGAATGCTCCTCGCATTGAGACACAAGCCTTCAGGCTTGTTTTTACAACACTCTTATTCCTTATACAATTATGTTGACAAGTGGTCCCTTTTGATTTTTGCCCTGGAAACCCACCACCTCTTATTCACTGTTTATTATTTTTTTCTTCTTTCCTCCCTACATGTTGGGTCTGAGTGATTCCCTTCTCTGCCTCCTGCCTCAGACCCTGTCTACTGGCTTTCTCTATTTGAGTCCCTCCCCCAACCGTTCTAGTTTAAAGTCCCCCCCGGTAGCCTTTGCAAATTTCCCTGCCAGGATACTGGTCCCCCTCGGTTCAAGTGCAACCCGTCCTTTTTATACAGGTCACTCCTTCCCCAAAAGAGGTTCCATTGATCCAGAAACTTGAATCCCTGCCCTCTGCACCAGTCCTTCAGCCAGGCATTTATCCTCCACCTTGCTCCATTCCTACTCTCACTGTCGCGTGGCACAGGAAGTAATCCTGAGATTGTTATGTTTGCGGTTCTTTTCCTTAACTCTCTTCCTAACTCCCTAAATTCACCTTTCAGGATCTCTTCTCTTTTTTTACCTATGTCATTGGTACCAATATGTACCACGACCTCAGACTACTCTCCCTCCCTTTTCAGGAATTAACACTCATGGAATTAAAATGGTGGGAGGCCTTTATCAAAAGGGGACTTTCCTCTCTTTTCAGGAATTACAGCAGAAGTACGAACTACATGTTCATAATTTTTTTAGATATTTACAACTTGGAGATTATGTAAAATTGCATACGCAAGATTATAGATTTAGGGGCCCAGAAATCCTTGATAAATGTCTGAATCGACATCCTAATACAAATAACTTAATATCTTATATTTATAATACCCTTTTAGATACTGACATTCCGTCATCAGAGTCATATAGACGAGCATGGGAAGATGAATTGGCTCAACCCATAATGAAAGACACATGGGATGAAAGTTTACAATATATACATCATTGCCCGTTAAACACTAGACATTCCTTAATACAGTTTAAAATATTTCATAGAAAACACTATTCGAAGACAAAATTAAATAGGATTTTCACAAGCACTTTCCCTCTCTGTGATAAATATATATTTCGAGAAGGCAATTTAACTCACACTTTTGTAACTTGTAAAAAAACGCAAAATTTTTGGAAGGACATTTTTAAAATTATCTCTAAAGTTATTGATAATCAACTGGACCCAGATCCAAAATTAATAATATTGGGATTATCAGAACATTCCACAAACTTTACGATAAGCCGGAGACACTTTCTTGATTACAGGTTAATAACTGCAAAAAAATTAATACTTAAATATTTAAAAAAAACAACCCCCACAACTAAAATGTGGATTACAGAAATGACCGAGACCTTGCATTTGGAAAAAATAAGATTTGTCTTAATTTACAAATCAGAACTATTTTTTGAAATATGGTCTCCATTTATTGAATTTTTAAAAAGTAAATTGGTTTAACACAAAATTAAAGTCACAACTTGAGTTTAGGGTTGGATGAACAACTATACTCAACATCTCCCGGTTCTATCTCCACAATCTTTATATTTGTAATCTCCTTTCTTTCTTGCTCTTCTTTCCTTTCTATTAGTTTACAGTTTCTCTTATCTCTTTCTTTCTCTATTTCTTTCCTTTAAAAAAAAACTTGAAAATTTGAAGCCATGTAAGAACTCTGTAACCAGTTTGTCGTTCATTAATATTTGTACAAAAAATATTTTTAAAAAAAGAGACAAGCCTATCTTCACCTGAAAGTTGTACAACATCCAGAAGATAAATGAATATTTAATGCACTATTGTATCCACAAAACTGCGAATGATTTTCCTGTATTATTGTGCTTTACAGAAACATGTATGAAAAAGTGCAGTTACCTTTTTCAATTTATTTTCATACAGGAAGTACAGTAATTCATGTTCCTCTTCTGTGCACTGCTTACTGAAAGGTAATGAATCAAGCAGCTCTTTCTCTGAAGAGGAAATTTTTTCAAATGGAATTAACATATTACCAAATGAACACTAGTACACAGCACAATACCACACACCCTGCTTCAACAATCGGTGGCCTTCAGACCAACCCATTGCTTACTTTAATTTCCTACAAATTCACAACATCAACTCTGGGCTGGCATGTGAAGCAGAAAATATCCTGTTTAACAAAGGCTGGGCTCAAGTTCTATGAACGTCCATTACCGAAGTACTTAGCCAATTCTCGGAAGGACATGAAGCCCTTGAGCAGGTGCAGTGATTTTTTGGAACAGTCCCAGGAATGAGAGGCTTCAACTATGAGGAGAGACTGGACATGCTGGGGTTGCCTCTCAGCAAAGCTGGTTATGGGGGAAACATTATTATGGTGTGCACAATTAGATACATTATCTGTGTCTTAGACAGGAACCCAATTATAGACCAGATTTTAAAACAACTGGTTAAAGCAGAGGAAAAATTAGACTTGCACCTCTCTTCCCTCGCCCACCTGAGACACACAGGATTGTGCTGATCTGAAATGTACCCTCAGCAGGGAGAGTGGATTCAAATTTAAAAAGATCTCTTAAAAAGCATTTGCATGTAGTTGGAGAGATAGAGTCATAGAGTCATCGAGTGACACTCTATGTCAGAAACAGGCCCTTCAGCCCAACTCGCCCAGCTACCCTAGTCCCACTTGCCTGCGATGGGTCCATAACCCTCCGAATCTTTCCTATCCACGTACCTGTCCAATTGTTTCTTAAACGATGGGAGGGATAGTCCCAGTCTCAACTACCTCCTCTGGCAGCTTGTTTCATACACCCACCACCCACTGTGTAAAAAAGTTACCCCTCGGATTCCTATAAAATCTTTTCCCCTTCACCTTGAACCAATGTTCTCTGATCCTTGATTCCTCCACTTTGGGGAAAAGACTCTGTGCATCTACCCGATCTATTCCTCTCATGATTTTGTACACCTCTATAAGATCTCCCCTCATCCTCCTGCGCTCCATTGTATAGAGACCCAGCCTACTCAACCTCTCCCGATAGCTCACACCCTCTAGTCCTGGCAACATCCTCGTAAATCTTTTCGGAACCCTTTCAAGCTTGACAATATCTTTCCTACAACATGGTGCCCAGAAATGAACACAATATTCTAACTGCAGTCTCACCAACGTCTTATACAGCTGTAACATGACCTCCCTACTTCTATATTCATCTGCATGCTTAAGGAGAAATGTTAAGATGTTTGAGCCACAGAGAAAACTATTTGCATGTTTTGTTTAATATAGTTTAATTTAAAGATACAACATGGAAACAGGGTCTTCGGCCCGTCGGGTCCACCCAGACCACTAATCAGTCATTCAGACCATTTCTATATTATCCAACTTTCGCACCCACTCTCTACATGGCCAATTCACCTACAAACCCACATATCTTTGGGATGTGGGAGGAGCACTCGGAAGAAACCCATAGGGTTACGGGGAGAACGTGTAAACTCCACACAGACTGCATCTGAGGTTAAGATCGAACCCGGGTCTCTGGTGCTGAGAGGCAGCAGCTCTACCTGCTGTGCCAGTGTGCCAACATGCTGTGTCATACCCAACTAATGTTAGCTGTGATTAGGCAGCAGGAAGGGAGAGCTGGAAACATACTGCAGACTCCATCCACCTTCAAAAGGAATGGGGAATCTAAATTTCAATTCTGATTCAGATTGCTAAATTTACACAGCCTTACAAACTTAGTTATTTATTTTATTTTATGCAAGTTCAGTAAGATTCCTATTATGTTTTCTTCTTAAGTTATTGTGGAACAAATCTCAGAAGTTTGAAAACAGAAGTGAAAAGCAGGTCACGGAACTCTCTATCCCTATGTATGCAGCCTTTGCTGTTGATGTTATCACTTTAGCGTGCTTTTAATCATTTAATCCACCTTGCCTCGCTCCCTTGCCCCTCACATCATCCCACCCATGCCTTTGCCTGAGAATCCCCATCCCAGTCCTCCCACCCCAACATCACCTCACCCTTGCTCCTCCACCCCCCCCCCCCCCATTCCCAACTCTCACTGCACTTCTTGGCGATCTTGTTGTGTGGCTGCCATGTTTCTTTTGCATCAAAAGTATTTCCATGTTTATAAAGTATGTTAATATTTCTTGGGGGTGACAGGGAAGAATTTCTAGAAGCAGTTGTGGGCCTTTAGTCAAGTCAGTCAGTGTGTAGCACATCCAAAAGACCCAAGCTAGCTGCTACTCACCATGGACTACTTCAGCTTTAAGTAACCAAACAAATGTGTTACAAACCTTCCTGTGCAGTCAGCATATGGTGCGACGTCAATAGGTCAAACGCTTCAAAGCAACACACATCCAGCTTCAGAGCCTCTCTGTAGCTGTTGGTGGCCAGAGGTCGATTATCCATTGCATCATAGATTTTCCCCCGTAAAAGGCAAATCGAGCTTTTAATCTGTCGCAAAACATACCAGCAGATTAAAAGGTCACCAATATTATTCAATGAGGAATTTCAGTACATGTACTTTACCCCACTGAACTGCACAAAAAAAACAAAAGAGTGAGCATACACACAGATTTTAAGCTGCCACTGTTTAGTGTAAACCTGTATTATCTCAATGGGGTTAGGTTAGGTAAGGGGAAGGTACAACGAGACCTGGGTATCCTTGTACACCTGTCACTGAAAGTTGGCGTACAGGTACAGCAGGCAGTGAAGAAAGCTAGTGGAATTTTGGCCTTCATAACAAGAGGATTTCAGTATAGGAGTATAGAGGTTCTTCTGCAGTTGTATAGGGCTCTGGTGAGACCACATCTGGAGTATTGTGTACAGTTTTGGTCTCCTAATTTGAGGAAGGACATCCTTGTGATTGAGGCAGTGCAGCGTAGGTTCACGAGATTGATCCCTGGGATGGCGGGACTGTCATATGAGGAAAGATTGAAAAGACTAGGCTTGTATTCACTGGAGTTTAGAAGGATGAGGGGGTACCTTATAGAAACTTATAAAATTATAAAAGGACTGGCAAGCTAGATGCAGGAAATATGTTCCCAATGTTGGGCGAGTCCAGAACCAGGGGCCACAGTCTTAGAATAAAGGGGAGGTAATTCAAGACTGAGATGTGCAAAAAACGTTTTTACCCAGAGAGTTGTGAATTTATGGAATTCCCTGCCACAGAGGGCAGTGGAGGCCAAATCACTGGATGGATTTAAGAGAGAGTTGGATAGAGCTCTAGGGGCTAGTGAAGTCAAGGGATATGGGGAGAAGGCAGGCACAGGTTATTGATAGAAGACCATCAGCCACGATCACAATGAATGGCGGTGCTGGCTCGAAGGGCCGAATGGCCTCCTCCTGCACCTTCCAATTTCACTTAGTAGGTATGTTACAAAACTTACCTTCAGCGGTGCTGCAGTTCTGCCATTGGCCGTGTGCGCGACTTTGGCGCCTTTGAGGGGGGGGGGGGGGGGGGGCGGGGTTAAAATGCGGTTTTCTCCTGCCTGTCCGATATATATTTTCTCGGGGTGGTAGCTAATGCCGAAGAATTGTTCCGATTGCCGTTCTGTGAATTTTTTTTAAACCGCGGGACAATTTCAGCGCTGGAGTAAAATAAAAATCCGCTTCTAATGCCTCTAACGCCGATAACGGAACGGATCTCACGTATGGGACAAAGTAAGGTAAGTCGTTTATTTTTACATATAAACTTGCTTCTTAGGGTGCCTTTAATCAAAATTTCACGTTGCGAAAAGGTGATTTAGGTCCCATACGAACCGGCAGTGTTTTTCCTGCCGATATGGGGTTTAAATTCACCGCAAACCGCAACATTCCAATCGATCGCATTCCACAAAATCCCACTCGCAAGATGATTTAAACAGGAATTAAACACTAAATTCCTTCCATTTGGCCTATAAATTAATGACAATGAGATTTAAAAATCATGTTATATTGTGAATTCTTGTGTGAATGTTATTTGGACACAGGCTATTTAAAAATGTTAATCTTTTCTTAAGAAATGAATAGATGTTTAGATCTAGTAATTGAATTTTGTAATTAGCAACAATTGGGTAAGTAACTAATTATATGCTTTAATTTCAGGTCATCAAAGTAAGATTGTTTCATATTTGTTTCAGAATGCTTCAATCTATAATTGAAAATTTATTTCAGTTCTCTTAATTTTTAAGAAAGTTATGGGCTTTTGACTGTCCTCGATCACAGCTTTTGTGTTAAGTCAATGGAAAAGCAATAGGGAACAAGATGCTAATTTCCGAGTATGAAAATGAACATAACTTTTTTAATACAAGAATGAAAGTGAATTAGGTGTCGAATTAAACTACTTTTTATGCTTTATGGGATAAATTGCAGACTTGATTTTTTTAATCTAAAAATTTTGTAACATTGCTACCCTTAGTGGCTGGAATCCACACTCACTTATTACTAGATTTAACTAGTATGGTTTAAGGATTGTGAAGGAGTATCAAATTACTTAATGCACCATCATATGGACTGGGAAACATAAACAGACCACGAGTAGATTACTGTCTGAATCCCACCTAGATTTAGGCACCTTTGCTTGATTTACTGTTCATACTATTAAGGGTTAAAGCGGTCAAATGTCAATCCGCCAATTACAACAAACGTAAACCAATTTTCTCTGCACTTCTCCTGGAGCTGGTCTTATCCTGGAGCCCGCGACAGGAGAAACATAGAAACATAGAAATTAGGTGCAGGAGTAGGCCATTCAGCCCTTCGAGCCTGCACCGCCATTCAATATGATCATGGCTGATCATCGAACTCAGTATCCCGTACCTGCCTTCTCTCCATACCCTCTGATCCCCTTAGCCACAAGGGCCACATCCAACTCACTCTTAAATATAGCCAATGAACTGGCCTCAACTACCCTCTGTGGCAGAGAGTTCCAGAGACTCACCACTCTCTGTGTGAAAAAAGTCTTTCTCATCTCGGTCTTAAAAAGTCTTTCTCATCTCGGTCTTAAAAACAGTCTTTCTCATCTCGGTCTTAAGAAGACCATGTCTACTGTTGACCTTCCAGCTCGGAAACCGCACTGTGACTCTGGGTAGACACGTTCTGCCAACTTCTGCAGGCGGATCAAGATGACCCGAGCAAAGACCTTGCCGACAATGTTGAGGAGGGAGACACCTCTGTAGTTGTTGCAGTCGCTTCTCTCGCCCATGTCCTTGTAGAGGGTAATGATCGTGGCATTCCTCATGTCCTGCAGTACAGCTCCTTCTTGCCAGCACTGGCAGAGGACTTCATACAAAGGAATCAGTAAGGTAGTCTTGCAATGCTTGATCAGGTCAGAGGGAACCCCGTCGCTGTCTGGGGCCTTGGCTGAGGCCAGCTGTCAATGGCCTTGCTGAGCTCTTCTACCGTCGGCTCTCCGTCTAACTCATCCATGGTCGGCAGGCACTCGATGGCATCAAGGGCTGAGGGGGACGCAGTGTTCTCTCTCGAGTACAGGTCGGAGTAGTAGTCCACCCATCTCTCCATCTGCTGGCATTCGTCTGTGATTACTTCCCCAGTGGAGGATTTGAGGGGGGGGCTGTCTTGTTCTGGACTGGTCCTAGTGCCTTCTTAATGCCATTGTACATTCCCCTGATGTTCCCTGTTATGGCGGCTATCTGGATGTCCTCACTAAGCTGTGTCCAGCAGTCATTGGCGCAACGCCTGGCAGTCTGCTGAACCTTGCTCCTGGCAGCCCTGAGGATCTGCAGGTTCTTCTCATTGGATGACCACTTGTACTCAGCAGATGGAATATAGTGTAGCAAAGTGGGGAGTCAAGCATTTTGGTAATAGGAATAAAGGTGTAGACTATTTTCTCAATGGGGAGAGAATCCAGAAATCAGAGCAGCAAAGGGACTTCAGAATGCTGGTGCAGGATTCCCAAAATGTTAATCTACAAGTCGAATCGATAGTAAAGAAAGCAAACTCAATGCTAGCATTTATTTCAAGAGGGCTTGTATACAAAAACAGGGATGTAATGCTGAGGCTCTATGAGGTGCTGGTAAGGCCACATTTGGAATATTGTGAGCAATTTTGGGCACGATATCTGAGGAAGGATGTCCTGGCTCTGGTGAGGGTCCAGAGGTGGTTTAAAAGAATGATCCCTGGAATGAGCATTTGTCAGCACTGGGCATGTACTTGCTGGAGTTTAGAAGAATGAGGGGGAACCTCATTGAAAAATACAGAACAGTGAAAGGCTTGGATAGAGTAGATGTGGAGAGGATGTTTCCACTAGTGGGAGAGTGTAGGATTAGAGGTCATAGCCTCAGAATTAAAGGACATTCTTTTGGGAAGGAGATATTTATTTAGTCAGGCAGGGGTGAATCTGTGAACTTCTTTACCACAGAAGGATGTGGAGGCCAAGTAAGTGGATATTTTTATGGCAGAGATAGATAGATTTTTGAATAGTACAGATGTCAGTGGTTATGGGGAGAAGGCAGGAGAATGGGATTAGGAAGGAGATAGATCAGCCATGATTGAATGACGGAGTAGACTTGATGGGCCGAATGGCCTAATTCTACTCATCACTTATGACCAGCTTCTTCGGATATTCCTGCACTTACAGTGGGAAACACCGCTACTGAACCTGCACCAACTTCAACCTGGCACTAGTGCAGCAACTCCATTCAAGCTACAAGTCATTTCAATTAAAATATGTCTTTTGATTTAATTGATTTCAATTTGATTTCAATATTTGTAAAGTCCCGTTGAGCATTTTAATTACTCTTAAAAATGTAATAGCGTATTTAACTTTTAAAAGGTCTGCAAAGGTTTTGAACATCTTGTGACCACCAGAAGATACTTTATGGAGCAGCAGAAACCACAACAGATCCATCCTACTCACCGCAGCTGCAGACAGCCCCCAGTCAATTGAAGCTTCTTTAACTTTGTTATCATCTTTGGAACTTTTCTCCAGGATTATCTTATTGATTGGTTCCTGCATATCCAGAATGTCGAGGGCTTGCTGATATTCCTTGGTTGCATACTTTGTGACAAAAACAAAAGATAAAAATGAGCACAGTGGTTAGTATGGGAGAGGCACAGATCCACCAGAATTCAATTGAAAGGTAGAGTAGGTGCAAGGGGCTAATGGCCTACCTTTGCTTTAAAAATTCCAATAAAGTAGAAAGGGTTATCAGCAATGAAAATATTGCAATGCAAGATGTGTTAATAAGATGTGTAAATTCTTTACGAGGACAGAGACTGTCCTAATGAGATCATGACCGGAGGTTTCAATTTCACCTGCTCTCTGAAGTGGGACTCAAATCCTCAAACATTAACTCAAAGACAAGCACAGTAACCAGTAGGCCATGGCTAACATAAGAATTGGAGAAAATAGCAAGACCAAAGATAGATGCTGTAATAGTCAGCCAGTATTTGTAACTTAAAACTCACAAAAATTCTTATCTTTACCAAATTTGCAAATGGAAGTCAAGGCACTGAAAAATGTATACAAAAACATACCAGGCTTAAATTTGTTGCATTGTCGCCAATTCTTTTTTTGGTTGGAGAGAAATAGGTGAAAAGTATTTTGCTTGACTTTAAGACATCTAATTAGAAATCAGGTGCAGGAGCAGGCTATTCGGCCCTTCGAGCCTGCACCGCCATTCAATATGATCATGGCTGATCATCCAACTCAGTATCCTGTACCAGCCTTCTCTCCATACCCCCTGATCCCTTCAGCCACAAGGGCCACATCCAATTCCCTCTTAAATATGGCCAACGAACTGGCCTCAACTACCTTCTGTGGCAGAGAATTCCACAGATTCACCACTCTCTGTGTGAAAAACGATTTTCTCATCTCGGTCCTAAAAGACTTCCCCCTTATCCTTAAACTGTGACCCCTTGTCCTGGACTTCCCCAACATCGGGAACAATCTTCCTGCTTCTAGCCTGTCCAACCCCTTAAGAATTTTGTAAGTCTCTATGAGATCCCCCCTCAATCTTCTAAATTCCAGCGAGTACAAGCCAAGTCTATCCAGTCTTTCTTCATATGGACGTCGTGCCATCCCAGGAATCAGTCTGGTATCAGTCAGGAATCAATCAATTGCAGGTGGTTACAACTTACACAGTAGCTGCCCTTCAAGACAGGGTGATCTGCCACTTTTCATTTCACTGCACATCCAGTATGTGTATGTGACGAATAAACTTGACTTGACTTATCTCAGTCAGATTTGTGGTGGACAGCATTCTGTGAATCAGTCTCATTAAGACTTAAGGTCACTCCTAAAATAGACACAATTTGCTCGAGTAAATCAGCGGGACAGGCAGCATCTCTGGCGAGAAGGAATGGGTAACGTTTCGGGTCAAGACCTCCAGAGATGCTGCCTGTCTCGCGGAGTTACTCCAGCATCTATCTTCGGTGTAAACCAACATCTGCAGTTCCTTCCCACACTTAAGGTCACTCCTTGCAGGATCTGGTCCCAGTTTGTGGCAAACAGCTGAATCCTACTTCTATCCTTTCCTATCCTTTCCATTCTCCATCAATGAAACGGCTTAACATTGACATTTTGGCCCAGGTCAGACCAATTTTGGCCAACTCTGTCACATAGAAATTGGCCTATTGGTTGTCAGTGTATCACCATCTATCTGTCATTTTAACATGGTATAGCACTGTGGTTATCGGTACTGAGCCTGAGAAGTGCAGAGGGTTGTGAACCAATTGCTCCTAACAGTTCATACTAACATCCCATTATACTTATGGGCCTGGCAGTCTCATGACCAGATCTTATTGTTGAACTATTTTTCTTACTTACTCTTTTGGTTATCTCTATTGACATGGAACAGGCCAGACCTAATGAAGCTTTGGTTTGTACCAGGAATGCTGCAAAGTCAGTGGGTGTTTCTCCAGCATTTTGTGTCTACCTTTGATTTTACCAGCAGCAGTTCTTTCTTAAACATACTGCAAAACCAATGGATTGTCCTTATCTTATCAGTTCTCTTCAACAGTTATTTGCAAGAGGGCCTCTTCAACACAATTCCGAATTCGAGATTCCATGATGAACGGGTTCTCCCAAGTTGAATATCTGCCTGTTATCTTCCTATGCCTTTAGAATTCAAAGCGAACTTTGTAAACCATTAACCGTATCTCCATCTCCAGGTATCAGTTGAGCCTGTATACACATCATTATTTAATTTGAAGATAGTTGTCACCCTCTAACTACACATTTGCAGCTACAAGGTTCTGGCTAAGGTTACATTCAGGTGGTTTACCGTGCCTGCCTCACATCTCAACAGGTGAGCATACTCAACTGCATGCCCACACTCATTCTCATGCTGAAGAACTACTAATGAAAATTGCACAAAGGCACGCCAGCAAACCTTTTATGTGGAATACATGACACAAAATATACTGTACTCACATGACACTGAGCAGCAAAATATCGACAGGCTCCATATAACTGGAAAAAGAAAGATTTGAAATGTTAATCAATGCATATTTCTTCACCAATTTCTGCGAAAATTAAAATTGGCCACTGAAAATGTCATAAATTTAAGTGCAATTAGGCTTTTGAAAGAAAATATACCCAATACAATGCTGATGTGGTTATGGATAGTGAAAAAAGTCAGCATTATGTTCCTGAAGTAAATTAAATGAAATTAATCACATCCAGATCAACAGGATCTAGCCTAGTCCAGTCTGAATATACCCTAAGGCCAGCATATAAACATATATCTGAGGCTAGACACAAAATGCTGAAGTAACTCAGCAGGACAGGTGCCAGAGGTTGTGGGTAGAAGGCAGAAGAATGGGGTTAGGAAGGATAGACAAGAGACAATAGACAATAGATGCAGGAGTAGGCCATTTGGCCCTTCGAGCCAGCACCGCCATTCAATGTGATCATGGCTGATCATCCCCAATCAGTACCCCATTCCTGCCTTCTCCCCATATCCCTTGACTCCGTTATTTTTAAGAGCCCTATCTAGCTCTCGCTTGAAAGCATCCAGAAAACCTGCCTCCAACGCCCTCTGAGGCAGAGAATTCCACAGACTCACAACTCTCTGTGAGAAAAAGTGTTTCCTCGTCACCGTTCTAAATGGCTTACTCTTTATTCTTAAACTGTGGCCCCTGGTTCTGGACTCCCCCAACATCGGGAACATGTTTCCTGCCTCTAGCATGTCCAAGCCCTTAACAATGTTATATGTTTCAATGAGATTCCCTCTCATCCTTCTAAATTCCATACTGTACAAGCCCAGCTGCTCCATTCTCTCAGCATATGACAGTCCGGCCATCCCATTGAAGTACTGACACTTTTGAAAAATATAAAAGTGGATAAGTCTCCAGGTCCTGACAGGATATTCCCTAGGACATTGAGGGAAGTTAGTGTAGAAATAGCAGGAGCTATGACATAAATATTTCAAATGTCATTAGAAACGGGAATAGTGCCGGAGGATTGGCGTACTGCGCATGTTGTTCCATTGTTTAAAAAGGGTTCAAAGAATAAACCTAGCAATTATAGACCTATTAGTTTGACGTCAGTGGTGGGCAAATTAATGGAAAGGATACTTAGAGATAATATATATAAGCATCTGGATAAACAGGGTCTGATCGGGAACAGTCAACATGGATTTGTGCCTGGAAGGTCATGTTTGACAAACCTTCTTGAATTTTTTGAAGCGGTAACTAGGGAAATTGATGAGGGTAAAGCAGTGGATGTTGTCTATATGGATTTCAGTAAGGCCTTTGACAAGGTTCCCCATGGAAGGTTGGTTAAGAAGGTTCAATCTTTGGGTGTTAATGGCGGAGTAGCAAGATGGATTCAACAGTGGCTGAATGGGAGATGTCAGAGAGTAATGGTGGATGGCTGTTTGTCAGGTTGGAAGCCGGTGCCAGTGGGGTGCCTCAGGGATCTGTGTTGGGTCCACTGTTGTTTGTCATGTACATCAATGATCTGGATGATGGGGTGGAAAATTGGATAAGTAAGTATGCAGATGATACTAAGATAGGTGGTGTTGTGGATAATGAAGTAGATTTTCAAAGTCTACAGAGAGATTTGGGCCATTTGGAAAAGTGGGCTGAAAGATGGCAGATGGAGTTTAGTTGATAAGTGTGAAGTGCTACATCTTGGCAGGACAAATCAAAATAGTAAGATTAAACGAGAACTTACCAAGTTTGAAGGTTGATCTGTATTTTACGAGGAGTCGCGGTGAGGGATTTCGTGAAGACCCCGCCAGCACGCCTGCGCAGCATCCTTCAAAGCAGCGGTGTGGAATCACAGAACCAACCATGACTAAAAATAGTAAGATGAAAACCGTAGAACTACCTGTTTGACCTGATGATAGAGGGTGGGAGCGGTGGGCACGAAATCCCTCACCGCGACTCCTCGTAAAATACAGATCAACCTTCAAACTTGGTAAGTTCTCGTTTAATCTTACTATTTTACTTCGGAGTCACGTGAGTGACTTCGTGAAGATTTCAAAGCTCTGTGATTTCACGCCCTGAACAACGTCCATGCTTATCACACTGCCGCCATTCTGATGGAGTAAGACTGTTAATGGAGTTCAGTTGACAGTGGCTGAAAAATCAACACAATTTATTAATCAAATAAACAACAAACCCCTAATTCGGGGACTAATATTTACTGAGCAATACCCAGAATAGCTTCTGCAAATGTCGCAGGGGCGGCCAGAGGTTTATTATAGAATTGCTGAAACGTTTTCTCACTGGCCCAGCCCGCAGTGGCGAGAATGTGGTCCATGGGCACCTCCATGGCTCTCGCCGCTGATGTGGATGCAGCTCTGGTGGAATGAAGCTTAAAAATGTCAGTAGCGACCCCTGCTGCATCCAACACTGTCCTGAGCCACCTGGCAATAGTCTGTGTAGTTACTCGACGGTGCGGAGGTTTATGGCTGATGAAGAGTCCCTGTTCCTTCATCCTGATAGCACCAGTAACTCGGATGTAGTAATGGAGATGGGTCACTATGCAGAGTGTGGCATCCACAGGGTACGCCCGAAACTCCAGCTGCAGCCCATGCACCCCTGGCCTGTGCTGTTTTAATAATTCTTTAATAAAAATTTTATTCGATCAGGGGTGGCCACCATGCTGTCCAGACACAGTTTTTGTAACGTCTGGACTCGTTGGGCTGTCGTCAGTGCCATGAGCATCACCACCTTAAGGGTGAGCTGTTTCAATGGTAGCTCATCTATTGGAGCCCAGCTCCTCAGTAGGGTCAGCACAATCCCCACATCCCACGTTACTGTATATCTGGGTCGTGGAGGGTTGGTATTGAATACTCCCCTCATTAATTTAGACACCAGGTGGTGGGAGCCGATACCTATATCCAGGTATGAAGACAGCACACTCCTGGCGCTGTTGATGGCACTGTAGCTGAGGCCAGCATCAAAGTGGAGGCCTGCGAGGAACTCCAACACATCCGGTATTGTTGCCGAGTTGGAGGACTTGTTGTTCCGGGCACCGAAATCTTCCCACTTCCTGATTGGAGTGAGGTATTGTTTCCGGGTGGATTCCCGGCATGATGCTGCAATGAGGTTTATGGCTCTTGACGAGATGCCTGCCCGGATGAGAGGTCTTTTCAGAACCTGCAAGCCAACAAGTTTAAATGACCATGGCAAGGATGACTGATGCCCGTAATAGGGCGAGTAATTAATTTGAGGTGTTTCCCAATCGCCATCCATGGTTGTTTTAAAATTTTCTCAACCATCGGGTACCATGGTTGTGTAGGCCAGTCGGGAATAATCAATATACCAGTTGCAGAGTCCAGTTTAATTTTCTGCAACACCCGACTGATGAGGCAGAATGGGGGAAATGCGTAGCAAAACCATTTCCCCCAATGGCTCGAAAACGCATCCATCGCTATTGCCCCAGGGTCTGGTTCCCATGACACATACGTTGGTATCTGATGGTTCAACCTGGACGCAAATAGGTCAATATCTGGTGTCCCAAAGCGAGCTATAATATCTCCAAAAATTTGGGGATTTAACATCCACTCAATGTTGTCATTAAAGACTCGTGACCTGGTGTCCGCCACTGTATTGAGCTTCCCAGGTAAATAGGTCGCAGTAATCCAAATGTTTCTTTCAATGCACCAGTGCCAAATTGTATTAGCCAATTCATCACAAGATAGCGACCTGATACCATCCATATGATTGATGTAAGCCACCACTGTAGTATTATCTATTCGAAGGCGGACATGTAAATTCTGTGAATTAGTACAGTAAGCCCGCAGTCCATGAAATGCGCCAACATTTCTATATAATTTATCCCATGTGCCTCCAGAAATGTAGCCTCATGAGAATTCCATCTGCCACCACAACTGGACATCGTATCAGTTGCTCCCCAACCTTGTGCGCTTGCGTCAGTTTGTAACACCACATCAGGGTTGCCCACTATGATAGGTTTATGGCATTCTTTAATATTCTCAACCCACCATTGTAGCTCATTTCTGGCTTCTGATGGTAACCGAATTGGCCGATCAAAGTGACCAGCATTTGTTTTTAACGCTGAGATTTTTGATCTTTGTAAATTTCGGTAGTGTAACGGTCCGAATCGTGCAGCTGGGAATGCAGCTACTAACTTCCCTATAACTTTTGCCGTTTGACGAATAGTTGGTACCCTGGCGCAAGCAAGATTGAGGCACTCTTCTATAATAGTAGTAGCTTTATTAGTTGGGATGGTAATGTTCATTGAATTAGTGTCTAGGGTGAACCCCAAATAATCCATAACCCGTACCGGGTGCAATTTTGATTTGTCTGGATGAATTACAAATCCCAGCTTCTCAAACAAATCCTTGGTTGCCGCCACTCCTTTAATTGCCAATTGGAGGGTCGGACCCACTATAAGGATATCATCCAAATACGCCATTACTATATAATTTTGTTGTCTGAGAAGAGCCAATATAGGTTTTACCAATTTGGTAAACAGCCTAGGAGCTGTGGTAATTCCATTGGGCAATGCTTTATACTCCCATAACTGACCCTTCCAGACAAACTTCAAAAATGTCCTACAAGCCTCTGCAATGGGTACCGTATAATATGCATCCTTTAAATCGATGCATGCCATAAAGTACCCTGGGTAAAGCATCTGCTTAGCTGTTTCAAACGTGTCCATTTTGAAATGGGTGTATTGTACAAAATTGTTCAATTCAGACAAGTCTATTATAATACGACATCCCCCATCTTTCTTAATCCTAGTGAATATATTAGACACAAACTCAATTGGTTCATGCTTAGTTTTGCCAATTACCCCTTTTTGTTCTAACCGTATAATTTCAGCTTGTCCTGCCTCCATCTCCTTTTGGGATAGAGTAAATTTCCTACGAGGCGAATGCTGCGTAGGGGGATTTATACCTTCAATGAATTCTATCACATATCCTTGAACACTTTGTAAAATAAACTCATCCGTGGTGACAGTTTTCCAAATGTCCACAAACGCCCGCAACCGCCCACCTATTTGTGCAGGGGGAGATGCTACGGCGTGAGAAGAACCAGACCTCCTTACCTCCAAGGTTAACGGCGGTTCCGGACATACTGTGTTTTGAATGAGCGTTGTGGAGGTTGACGAGCCGGAGGCCGCATTTTCCATGCAGGCCTTTGTTGGCCTTGCCCTAACAATGGTTGTGGCACTTGTTGGTATGGAGGTGGGTTGGATCTCTGTACGCTTTCCGGCGGCCGATTTCTCCATGAGGAAGTAGGCTGCTGCCTGTAATATGGGTGAGGCCTGGTCTGTTGAGGCTTCATGAGGCCGACTGTTTTGGCCTCCTCATCCAGTTCCTTCACCTGTTTGGCTAGGTCTCCGAACAATTGATGCTGCGGTGGAGCGGTTGATGGTCGGCACAACCCTGCGAATTTAGGGTTTAGTGTGGGCTTAATGGAGCTCTTACGCAGGCTGTTGATTTCGTATTGGGCATTGCATAATAGTGCCAGTGCGTCTTGCTGATCGCTCGACACATTATCCCCATCCAGGGTTCTTGCAAACGCCGTGATGCCTGTGGAGAGAACTTTTAATATGCGCTGGAGGCGGACATCCTGCGCCTTGGTGGCCGTGTTTCAAGTGTCCCCCAGATCTGGGCGTTAACCAAGGGCACACTGAGGTTGACGCAGTTTTCGGGCGGTTTGATTTTCTCCAATGTATCACTGAGAACCTGACTCTGGAGTTGATGTGTGGTCAGGTAGTCAATGGTGCCCGCCAATTTGTGGTGCAGAGGTTCACCTGTCTGGGTGGTAGCGGTAAACTTACTCACCACTTCCAGCACATTCTCCTCCTGCTCTGGCTCAGCGGTGACCGGCTGCCCTGGGTCCTCTTCGAACACAGCAGCTGGGAAATCCCTCAAGCTTCCTGCTGGAGATGACGAGATGCTGAGCAGAGTCCTCGCACGGCTGGTAGACGCCCGCGAGTCCCGTTCTTCTCGTTCTCGGTCCCGCTGGAGGAGTTGCTCCACTAAGAGCTCCAACCGCTCAATGCAACCGTCCCTGCGAGATGCAGCGGACAAGCCGACTTCCCCAGGCCCTGCAAATTCACTGGGGCTTCCAAGATCGGACCTCACCCCCTTAGAGTGCGGTCTACGGTCCAATGGCAGGTCGTCGTGACCTACAGCCCAAGTAGGGTCATACGACTCCCGCACGGACTCTCCGCTAGTCTGTCTTCTCCCAGACTGTGGCGGCCCACCTGGCTGATAAGAAGGCAGGTGAGTTGACTCGGCGCCGGCCCCCGGAACCTGGCTCCCCGGAGTCCGTGCAGGCTTACCTCCACACATGCCCATTACTTGACGTGGAGGCGCATGGTCGGTCGCTCCCAGAGCTGAGCTGACCGACCGCTTCCTGCTGCCACCTCCGCCCTTGACCGCAGCCTGACGGTGTGTGTTGTCGGCGGTATCTGCTCCAGCAGGCCTACACGACGCAGCAGTGTTATGCCCGGGCTGCACGATGGCAGATATCCCCGGCTGTGGTACGTATCGGCACTTTGCAGGGCTACCCTGTCGTGCGGCTGTCCCCCGGCCCAGCCCCCTCGGGTCTACTGGAGCTCGGGGAGAGGTGGCTTGCAACAAGCGAGACCCCTTGCCCCGTACCTGCTTTCCCCCTCTTTTCTTGGCGGAGTAGCAAGATGGATTCAACAGTGGCTGAATGGGAGATGTCAGAGAGTAATGGTGGATGGCTGTTTGTCAGGTTGGAAGCCGGTGACCAGTGGGGTGCCTCAGGGATCTGTGTTGGGTCCACTGTTGTTTGTCATGTACATCAATGATCTGGACGATGGGGTGGAAATTGGGTAAGTATGCAGATGATACTAAGATAGGTGGTGTTGTGGATAATGAAGTAGATTTTCAAAATCTACAGAGAGATTTGGGCCATTTGGAAAAGTGGGCTGAAAGATGGCAGATGGAGTTTAATGCTGTTAAGTGTGAAGTGCTACATCTTGGCAGGACAAATCAAAATAGGACGTACATGGTAAATGGTAGGGAATTGAGGAATGCTGTGGAACAGAGGGATCTAGGAATAACTGTGCATAGTTCCCTGAAGGTGGAATCGCATGTAGATAGGGTGGTAAAGAAAGCCTTTGGTGTGCTGGCCTTTATAAATCAGAGCATTGAATATAGGAGTAGGGAAGTAATGTTAAAATTGTACAAGGCATTGGTAAGACCAATTCTGGAGTATGGTGTACAATTTTGGTCGCCTAGTTATAGGAAGGATGTCAACAAAATAGAGAGAGTACAGAGGAGATTTACTAGAATGTTGCCAGGGTTCCAGCAACTATGTTACAGAGAAAGGTTGAACAAGTTAGGTCTTTATTCTTTGGAGCGCAGAAGGTTAAGGGGGGACTTGATTGAGGTCTTTAAAATGATGAAAGGGATAGACAGAGTTGACGTGGATACGTTTTTCCCATTGAGGGTAGGGAAGATTCAAACAAGAGGGCATGACATGAGAATTAAGGGACAGAGGTTTCGGGGTAACGTGAGGGGTAACCTCTTTACTCAGAGGGTGGTGGCTGTGTGGAATCAGCTTCCAGCAGAAGTGGTGGAGGCAGGATCGATTTTAACATTTAAGAGTAAAGTGGATAGGTATATGGACGTGAAGAGAATGAAGGGGTATGTATGGTCTGCGTGCAGGTAGATGGGACTAGGGGAAAACAAATGGTCGGCACGGACTGGAAGGGCCGAGAGAGCCTGTTTCCGTGCTGTAATTGTTATATGGTTATATGGAATTAACCTTGTAAACCTTAATGATTTGGACGAGGGAATTAAATGCAACATCTCGAAGTTTGCGGATGACATGAAGCTGGGGGGCAGTGTTAGCTGTGAGGAGGATGCTAGGAGGCTGCAGGATGACTTGGATAGACTGGGTGAGTGGGCAAATGCATGGCAGATGCAGTATAATGTGGATAAATGTGAGGTTATCCACTTTGGTGGCAAAAACTGGAAGGTAGACTATTATTTGAATGGTGACCGATTAAGAAAAGGGGAGATGCAGCGAGACCTGGGTGTCATGGTACACCAGTCATTGAAAGTAGGCATGCAGGTGCAGCAGGCTGTGAAGAAAGCGAATGGTATGTTGGCATTCATAGCAAAAGGATTTGAGTACAAGGGCAGGGAGGTTCTACTGCAGTAGTACAGGGTCTTGGTGAGGCCACACCTGGAGTATTGCGTACAGTTTTGGTCTCCTAATCTGAGGAAAGACATTCTTGCCATAGAGGGAGTACAGAGAAGGTTCACCAGACTGATTCCTGGGATGGCACGACTTCCATATGAAGAAAGACTGGATAGACTTGGCTTGTACTCTCTGGAATTTAGAAGATTGAGGGTGGATCTTATAGGAACGTACAAAATTCTTAAGGGGTTGGACAGGCTAGATGCAGGAAGATTGTTCCCGATGTTAGGGAAGTCCAGGACAAGGGGTCACAGTTTAAGGATAAGGGGGAAGTCTTTTAGGACCGAGATGAGAAAATCGTTTTTCACACAGAGAGTGGTAAATCTGTGGAATTCTCTGCCACAGAAGGTAATTGAGGCCAGTTCATTGGCCATATTTAAGAGGGAGTTGGATGTGGCCCTTGTGGCTGAAGGGATCAGGGGGTATGGAGAGAAGGCAGGTACAGGATATTGAGTTGGATGATCAGCCATGATCATATTGAATGGCGGTGCAGGCTCGAAGGGCCGAATGGCCTGCTCCTGCACCTAATTTCTATGTTTCTAACCTACGCTGCACTCCCTCAATAGCAAGAATGTCCTTCCACAAATTAGGGGACCAAAACTGCACACAGTACTCCAGGTGTGGTCTCACTAGGGCTCGGTACAACTGCAGAAGGACCTCTTTTCTCCTATATTCGATTTCTCTTGTTATAAAGACCAACATGCCATTCGCTTTCTTCACTGCCTGCTGTACCTGCATGCTTACTTTCATAGACTGATGAACAAGGACCCCCCAGATCCCGTTGTACTTCGCTTTTCCTAACTTGACGCCATTTAGATAGTAATCTGCCTTCCTGTTTTTGCGACCAAAGTGGATAACCTCACATTTATCCGCATTAAACCTCATCTGCCATGCATCTGCCCACTCCCCCAACCTGTCCAAGTCACCCTGCATTCTCATAGCATCCTCCTCACAGTTTACACTGTCACCCAGCTTTGTGTCATCAGCCATGATTGAATGGCGCAGTACACTTGATGGGCCGAATGGCCTAATTCTACTTCTATCACATGACCTTAAGACAGGCAGCATCTCTGGAGAGAAGGAATGGGTAATGTTTCGGGTCGAGACTAAAGAAGGGTAAATCGGCATCTGCAGTCCCCTCCTACACAGTTGTCTGGGGCTGTTAGATTTCAAGAATGGGATGACAAAGACAAAATCTGAAAGAGTACTGCTCTTGCGAAGCACAGAAAAATTCATCAGCCATCTTGAGTAAGCATGAATAGTAATGTTGCTAAAAGTTTTCCTATTCTTTAAATAACCTTCACTAGTTAGAGATAAATGTGCTGATGAAACAGCTGAAATTAGAACCATATGTATGTTGCTTTAAAAAAAGCCTACCTTGTCAAGCTTGCGGGATCGGATAGCGTGGGCAGCTCTGTGGTACTGGGCTGTGAGATAGAGACACTGGGACAGCCAGTAGATATCCTGGGGCTCCTCTACATTACAATCGGAACAAAATGCAACACATAAGTTATCACAAAAGTGGAAACACTCCTAAAGAAAAACTACACACCAAGCAACCCTGGAAAAGCAAGTTGAGAGCCTCCTGCAGAATGGCAAGCAAAAAAGTCTGTCAGTTAACATAATCATCCCCGATGCTTAAATAGCATATCTACACCACTATGCAATACTGCATGCAACTAAAACATTTCAAATTCAACATGGAATTATAATCTATACTGAAACAGTATTTCCATCCTTTAACTCTTACTCCATTTCCATCAAGTGAACTTTATTATTATTTCATCTCAAAATAATTGAAACACCAGAACGCACAATTACAGCTCATGTTCACCAGACAATATTTGCATAATTTAACTTTAAGAGGGCAGAGGTAGCAAATGGGAATCGAAATGGACCCTAAACACAATTGTGTTTAGGTGGCACAATGGCACGGCTGGTGGGGCTATTGCCTCACAGCACCAGACATCACCAGGTTTGATCCTGAGATTAGGTGCTGTCTGTGTGGAGTTTCCCTGCGACCACGTGGATTTTCTCTGAACACTTTGATTTCCTCTCACATGCAGAAGTGCAGATTTGTAGGCACATGTGTAGGGAATGGATGTGAAAGTGGGATAACACAGAACACAGTGGGAAGGGGTGATCAATGGTTGGCGTGGACTCGGTGGGCTGAAGGGCACATTTCCATGCTGTATCTGTAAATTAAACTAAAGCTGGGAAAGTTATAGTGATTAAATTATTGAAATAGCAAATCAGAATCTAAGAATACTGATCTGACAATCAAATCTTATCAAGCATAGCATGGAATTAGAAATTATTATATGTTGAAATTAAGAGCCTCATGAAATCCCATCCAGTTCACTAATAATCAAGTTCGGTATTCCGATAAACGCAAGGAATCATGGGATTTATCAAAGATCATTCGCGATAAAGGAAAAGCAAACAAAACGCTGGCTGTATAAACTGTGTATAAATTCTTATCTTTATTCATAATTTATGTGTAAAAGTATATTTAATCTGTGCAACAGAGGTATCAGGTAGCGGGAAAGAGAGGGGACAGATGCGAGTGGGAGGCAGGGGATAGACTGGATCGTCAGAGAGACATTCTCGGCAGCTGCACGCACACAGACCCGCAGACCCATGCCTCACCTGCAGTCAGGATAGAATCTGGGTCCCTGGCGCCACAAGCGCTGCCGAACCGCACACCCCCCCACCCCCCCCCCCCCCCCCCCCCCCCCCGCTCCGGGCCGGTGTCCCATTGGTCTGGGGTCGCCCCGTACTGGAGCAGGGATGGTCCCCAGGCCGACAGCCAGCACAGAGAAGTAGTGCCAACCCCAGCTCAACTCCGCCTGCCCCGCAGGGCCAACTGACAGCCCTGGACCGACAGGGCATCTGCCCGGAGCAGCGGCGGCCCCAGGCCCACAGCCAGAGCGGAGAAGAAGTGGCAACTCCAGCCCAACCCGCTCCGACTCCTGAGGAACCCGCTCCCTGAATGGCCAGGGACCGCCAGCCACACCGCCCACCCCACGCCGGGGACCGCCAGCCACCGGCCAACCCCCCCCCCCCCCCCCCCCGGCACCGACGAAAGCCGAGCACCAGCCATCAACGAAGACACACACAAAACGCTGCAGCAACTCAGCGGGTCAGGCAGCATCCCCGGAGAAAAGGAATGGGTGACTTTTCGGGTCGAGCCCCTTCTCCAGCGATGTTGCCTGACCCGCCGAGCCAATGCAGCACCCCGTGTGCATCCCCGCCGATGACCGTCGCTCGGCCCACGGCTTTCCCCTCCCCCCCCGCGCTGGTTGCAAGCCCCGGGTCGTCATCGCTCTGGGACACCCGGGAGGGAACGAGGACGGCCCAGCAGCAACTCAACAACGCCCGCAGTGCCGGAGTCCCGGGCCCGACCCGGACCACGGACGAAACGCGGGCCTGCCTAGACGCAGCAGCACAGCTGCCGAGAATGTTTATCACAAGTGACCTATGACCTGGGCATGCGCAGTCGGAATACCAAAATCACCTTTTCTCTTCTGGTGTGCAAATCCGGCCTGGCGTTTATAACTCCAGACCAAGTGCACGAAGTCTCAATTGTCCCCTTAGATGGCCAAGCAAGCAACTCAGTGCAGAGACATTAAATGTCAACCTTGCGAACATTACCAAAAACCCACGAGTTACAAAGGCCAAAGGGTTGACAGAAGATGATCTAAAGGGCATGTAGAAACTTGGAAAAAGAATTCCAAGTGCCAATTTACAAAAAAGTGCTGGAGTAACTCAGCAGGTCAGACATCATGCCAGGAGAATATGGTTTGGTGACATTCCAGGTCAGCACCCTTCTTCAGACTCAATAAGCGAGTTCAGAATTACAACTGCGTATGCCCAGATCATGGGTCATTCGGGATAAACATTCTCGTCAGCTGAGCTACTGTACGTATACTGATCTGCGTATTAATTTCAATGAGATTTATAAATACATTTATCCGTCAAATATGTCAGCAGTAGGCCACAGCATACTGCACGCTGCACAAATCCACAATTGTATTTATTTAAATTATTGCCTCAATACAGCACCATCCTTGAAAACGCAAGTATGCCTGGAAATAACCTGTCAATTATCAAATCCCTGGCATTAGCCCGAGTCACAGCCATTGGATATTGATTTACACGAATTACAAGCTGTGTGGTCAACAAGTTTGAGACAGTCCTTACATTCCTATCTAAACAACCTTCCTGGATTGAGGGAAATGAGGAGAATGTGCTGTGTGGGGGGTAGGTTGGAAAGTTCAGATTGGATTCAAACAGGCTGGTTAAACTTTCGAGGTGGGTTGGCTTAAATAAAGATGCTGTCGCTTTAACCTCTGGGGTTGGTTCCAGTCTGCCAGGGCATACAGTTGGGAGCCGGGTCTGGGTGACCGGGCGGTGATAATTATGAGAATTTGCAGCCATTTAAACCGCAGCCAAACTGGAGGCTTCACTCAGGAGTGGGTTGCAGCTCCCCAGCTGACGGGATCAGTTCTCGCTCTCTTTGAAGGAGTAGCCGCCCGCCCCAGCGCGTGGGCAAACGCAGAGCCAACGCGTAATATGAGTGGGAGCATTCTCTCAGTCAGACTGTGTCGACAGTTGGGGTGGGGGATCTGGGAGAGAGAGCTGGCGATGCCGCATAGATGGAACAGTTTAATAACGACCCATTAAAATCCGCCCTTCGGGCACTCGCTAACCTGGGCTGATATGATCTGACAGCCCTCTCACTAGCTCACTGCATGCCCGATCCTAATGCAGAACTCCACAAAACCTTTGGGCTTTGGGTAACACCTGAACAAAGAGCCTCTGCTAACAAGGGCTGGTGAACTGTGCTGGTCAACATGCACTGAGCGAGATGGCTGGGAGAAACGCACCACTACCACCGCAAACTTGGAACAGCAGAGACCCTCCACTCAATCTATCCAATATTAAAGGGCAGGCATTACACAGTTAAATGTCTTATATCGGATTGGCGGCTCCTTCACAGGGCCAACCCTGTACTCAGATTTCCTCGGAGATGAATCTTTGCCTTAACGGTACATTCACACCGTCTGTAGGTAAAGCATCAGCCCACATCACACTGATACAGTCGCTGCCTGCCTCAGATTAAATATATTTTACACATAAATTATGAATAAAGATAAGAAAATGTTTCAAACGCATGTAATATTTTCTTATTTCAGTAACACATTAAGGATTAAATGAAAATATTAAATGCTTTAGCCAATGGACAATAGACGATAGGTGCAGGAGTAGGCCATTCGGTCCTTCGAGCCAGCACCGCTATTCAATTTGATCATGGCTGATCATCCATAATCAGTACCCCATTCCTGCCTTCTCCCCACATATCCTGACTCCGCTATTTTTAAGAGCCCTGTCTAGCTCTCTCTTGAAAGCATCCAGAGAACCTGCCTCCGCCGCCCTCTGAGGCAGAAAATTCCACAGACTTTTTGAATATCTCATAATTGCAGATTAATGAACTGAACTAGAACTGGGACTGTGTAGTGTGTGAACAGCAAAACAAGAAAGGAAGCTATTGAGTTGACAGAATTCCAGATTAATTCCTTGGTAGAAAAGTTAACAATGTATACGCATTTTACACAGCGTTGCGTTAGTTTATTTTAAAATCCTGAATTACCGTTGACAAACCCCATCATTCCTTGCGTTTATCGAGATACCGAACACGCTTATTGACAAGGTTGGAGGATGTGGAGGGGAGATCGCCATAGGTTTTGAGATCAGAAAGTGTCTGGGAGATAATGACGGCCTGGCCGTCCTCCGTGGGGTCATGGCCAAGGGGTAGGTGTCCAACAGTTGGAGGTCTGTTGGACACCTGGAGCTCAGCATGTTCGAGGTCTGCCTGCCAGACTACAAAGGACCTCCCTTGTCAACAGGTTTAATAACAGAGTTGGGGGGGATTGTTGCTGAGTGAGCGGAGGGCTGTGTCTTCAGAGGGGGTGAGATTGGAGTGGATAAGGGAGTGGGAACATCAAGATGGTTGATGTTGACGGGGGGAGTTGGAAACATAGTCCTGGCAGTGTGAATAGAACCTGGTTAGGCACTGACCCTCTAGCAGCATCCTGACCACCAACATGCAACTTGAAGGAAGGGAAATGGGCTCACCATGCGAGAGAGAGGCGACCTTATCAGCCCAGAAGAGAGCACTTTGGTATTGTTGCTGCAGGAAACCAAACAGTTAAACTGTTATAAACTGTGTGGGAACACAAAGTCACGATGCAAAAAGAGGGGGAGAGGGGGGCGCCGCTGGAGGGATGGCCACAGGAAAGGGGGACGCCGAGGGATCATCGCATGAGGGAGCGCTGTGCCACAGAATAAAGGGCCTGTCTCACCAGCATGTGATTGCATGCTTCTAACGCGACCAAACGTGGTCGATGAGGCGTACGGCCGCGCGGGGCCGGTCCCACTTCCAACCGCGGAGGCGTCTGGAGTTGTGCAGGGCTGGTCCCGACATCATACTCACCAATCAGCTGGGCAGGAGGCGGACCGACTGAATTTGGACGTCGCACGGCGTCGGGCGGTGACGTCATCGTGCAACGTCATGCCGGACATCATGACATCATTGCGCAACGCGACGCGCTAGACGTACGCCGTCAAGACGCTGTGTACGCCTTCGAGACACTGCGTACGCCCTCATTGAGCCTGCGGGCCCACGGGCCGTTGCCGCGCGGGATTTTTGAACAGTGTCAGTTTTTCGGAGCCCCGCGCGATGTCGGGACCGGCCCCGCGCGACTCCACACGCCTCCGCGCTTGGAAGCGGGACCGGGACCGGCCCGTACGCCTCAAGCCACCACGCCAGACGCTTGCAAGTGGGACAGGCCCCCCTCACGGGGGCACGGGGGGGGGGCGGGGGGGGGGGGGGGGAGCGCCCCGGGAGGGGAGCGCCGCTGGAGGGAGCGCCGCGCCACAGGGGAAGGAAGCGCTGACCGAGGGAGCGCCGCGGGAGAGGGGGAGCGCCGACGGAGGGAGCGCCGCGAGAGAGGGGGAGCGCCGCGGGAGGAGGGAGCGCCGACTGAGGGAGCGCCGCGGGAGAGGGGGAGCGCCGCGGGAGGAGGGAGCGCCGACTGAGGGAGCGCCGCGGGAGAGGGGGCGCCCGGCCCACCGGCCCCACCGGCCCACCGGCCCCACCGGCCCCACCGGCCCACCGGCCCACCTGGTCCAGGTAGAGCCGCACCCGCCGCCGCAGCCGCTCCCGCTCGCGCTCCCGCTCCCCGCGCTCCTTCTGGCTCATTGTCTCCGCTCCGGCGCCACTTCCGCCTCCCCGCCGCACAGCCGCTCCCCCCCTCCCCTCCCCTCCCATCCCCTCCCTCCCCGGAACGCCGCGGCCCGGACAAACGGTCCCAGCCTGCAGAAGGCGCGCACCCTCCAGCCTCAGTCTCGGGGCGACCGCCCTGCCACCGCACGGGCAAGTCCGGGATACCGAGCACACAAGGGCCGTGTGCTTTACCACCCACTGGCGTTTGCAGCGCTCCAACCCTCCGAAATACCTGAGATAAGAGGTAAAGAGGCCCGAGTCAGTTGCCAGGGCAACGCTCCAGAGGCCTCAGCGAAACGGAACTTTATTTTTATGCAGATTCAGAGTGTGATCGGTTTCTGGCAGCGTGTGGGGCCAAGGTGGAGCAAGGCCAGGGACAAACGTGTGTGGCAAGTATTGGGGGAAAAGTCTAGGTGGAAATGTGTCAGACTCGATAGCAATCAGCACGGGAGCACCTCAAGGCTGCGTGCTCAGCCCCCTGCTGTACTCACTCTATACTCATGACTGCGTAGCCGGTCACAGTGGGAACTCCATCATCAGGTTTGCTGATGACACCACTGTTGTGGGACGTATAACTGATGGGGTTATATCAATGGGTCGATGGTGGAGAGGGTCAAGAGCTTCAAATTCCTGGGCGTGCATATTTCTGAAGAGCTCTCCTGGTCTGAGAACAATTATTAAGAAAACACAGTGTTTCTACTTCCTGAGAAGATTACAGAGAGTCAGTATGTCAAGGAAAACTCTCTCTAACTTCTACAGGTGTACAGTAGAGAGCTTGCTGACTGGTTGCATCGTGGTTTGGTTCGGCAAATTGGGCGCCCAGGAGCGGAAAAGACTACAAAAAGTAGTAAATACTGCCCAGTCCATCATCGGCTCTGACCTCCCTACCATCGAGGGGCTCTATCACAGTCGCTGCCTCAAAAAGGCTACAGCATCATCAAAGACCCACACCATCCTGGCCACACACTCATCTCCCCGCTGTCTTCAGGTTAAAGGTACAGGAGCCTGAAGACTGCAATGTCCAGGTTCAGAAATAGCTATTTCCCCACAACCATCAGGCTATTTAACTCAACTGAAACAAATCTCTGAACATTAATAGACCATTATCTGTTTATTTGCACTTTATCTGCTTATTTATTGATGAGTGTATATCTATCTTATATTACTAAAAAGTAAGATCTTGACCGCTTTTGATGCACTGCGATTTGATTTCCGAGGGAACGCCACCACTTACGGCCGTCATTTTTGGCCACCTCGCTCAGAGCCCCCTTCCGCCGGACTGGACCAGATGAATTTTCCCATCAATGAAAAATAAGAGCAATATTAATGTTTTAATAAAAATTGCCATTCTCTCTGCTGCCCCTGTTGGTGGGAGGGGGGAGGGACTATAAACCCGGAAGTGGTGTGCCTCACTCAGTCTCTGCAAGATGGAGGAAGCCAGAGGGTCTTGAGTGCCCTTAATGTGGTTTGAAAATGAAAATATGGTTGGTTTGAAGTAAAAAGGCACTGCATGCAAATGGTTGTTTTGGGGGTTTGGGTTGAAGTAAAAAGGCACTGCATGCAAATGGTTATTTGGGGGGTTTGGGTTGAAGTGAAAAGGCACTGCAAAGGGTTGCTTGGGGGGTTTGGGTTGAAGTGAAAAGGCACTGCATGCAAAGGGTTGCTTGGGGGTTTTGGGTTGAAGTGAAAAGGCACTGCAGATGGTTGTTTGTCTAAACTTGACAACTTCCTGTTTGCATTGACTCTTGGAGTTTACCCTCTAAGAGTCAAGAAAGTTTTATCGTCATGTGTCCCAGATAGGACAATGAAATTCTTGCTTGCTGCAGCACAACAGAATATGTAAACATAATACAGAACAGGAGATAACAGTTCAGTGTGTCTATATACCATAGACCATATATATGCACAATAAATAAACAGATGAAGTGCAATAGGCTGTTGTTTAAGAAGGAACTGCAGATGCTGGAAAATCGAGCTTCGATTTTCCAGTATCTGCAGTTCCTTCTTAAACATTTTGTCTACTCCATTTCCTTCATAGATGCTGACTGCCTCACCCGCTGAGTTTCTCCAGCATTTTTGTCTAAGTGCAATAGGCTGTTATTATTCAGAGTTTGGAGTTTGGTGGTGCTGGGTCCACTCCTGTTTAAATTCCATTTGGAGTATTTTTGGAGGACCAGGAAACCAAGAAGCAAGAGTTACTACAGGGAATTACTGCGGCTCCAGGGAGTGATTCTGCGTTGGTTTTCAGCGGTCGCGGCGAGGCGGCGACCGGACAGCAATGGCGGCCAGATCTCCCACAATGCAAAAGGCCTGTTTCCACACTGTATCTCTAAACTAAACTAAACTAAAACTAAATATGAACAATAAAATCAGGCACGGAACTCGCTATCAAAACATGGAGGGGACGGGGGGCACACAATTTTTTGGCGGCCGCGCACGCACGCGCACACTCACACACACATGCGCGAGGCTTCGGAGGCTCAATCCAGCGCTAAATGCAGCTCAACTCTGTCTGTCTCGCCGGGTTAACCTACAGCCCTGACTGGACTGACGGGACACCAGCGCTGCTTCTCCGCGCTGCCCATATTTTTCACAAGCCCAGGCAGGTTCACCTGGCAGGACAGGCAGAGTTGAGCTGGGTTTAGCGCTGCTTCTCTGCGCTGGCTGTGGGCCTGGGGGTACAGGTCGCGTCTGACTCCCGACCTCTCTGGTCACCCTTGGGGGGGGGCACTCGGGTGGGGACGGGACAGCGCCGGAGACCCGGCCGGGATCGATCCTGGCTGTGGATGAGGCGCAGGTCTGTGCCACGTCTCCCTCCTCCAATCACCGCACTCTATCCTCAGTCCCACCACCCCCCACTCCTCCCTCCTCCAATCACCGCACTCTATCCTCAGTCCCACCCCCCTCCACTCCTCCCTCCTCCAATTCATCGCGCTGAATCATCATGTCCCGCCCCCATTGCCTGCTGACCGACGTCTCTCTCGTCCAATCGGTGCCCTCGATCAGCAGTCCCACCTCCACTGTCTCGCGAAAAGCGGAGATTTTAAAATCCGGATGACAAAATCTTGGGGGGGATGTCCCCCACCTCTCAAAACATGGGGGGGGACGTGTCCCCTCTGACCCCCCCCCCCCCCCCCCCGGGTTTTCCGCCCCTGATAAAATACATGCTTATACTTTCATGCACTAGCCCTAACCAGCAGTCATTCTCAAGTGTCGAATATCTCGCAAATTATGGTGGTTATATCTTACCACAATACAGGCACTTCAACCTTGACTAATAGTAAGCAGCATTCAGCTAGCTGTTAGCTAGTATTTTACAGTTAGGTCAGCATTATCATAGTTAATGCCACCTAATGCTAAATCTGTAGTTTTAATATTTTTAATTCAGATGAAATGTTAAAAAAAATCTAGCAACTCCTAATCTTAAATTCCTTTCAATTAGGACAGTGCATGTGATCCCAGTAATGCAATTCTTTTTTGACTCTTCCATATTTTCTTTAACACTATTTCCAATGAGATTGCTGAATAATGTCTAAAATTACTATTTCAAATTTCCTTATACAGCTGAACACAAAGTTAGACACAAAAAGCTGAAGTAAATCAGCGGGACAGGCAGTATCTCTGGAGAGAAGGAATGGGTGAAATTTCAGGTCGAGACCCTTCTTCAGACTAGTTAGGGAAAAGGGAAACGAGAGATATAGATGAAGAGCTGTCTGTCTAACTTCCTTATACAACAACTGACCAATACCTGGAATCTCATTTATGTGAAACTCATTATGGATGTATAAAGTTTGCAATTTTGAAACACTTCTATTTTAGGGTAGAAGAGTACACCAACAAAAGTATTGTAAAAACAGAGGACAATAGTAGGTTTAGAGATTATCCATTTATATAACAATCATATCACACGTGTCAATGCACTAATATTTCTATACCTACAAGGTACTAAGTTGGTGGAAGGTACCATACACATAGTAACCATGCTGGACTCTCAGTAAAATAGTCAAGTCAAGAGTGTTTTATTGTCATATGTCCCAAAACGGAACAATTAAATTCTTACGAGCAGCATTACAACAGAATATGTAAACACGATACTCTGTAACAATAATAAACAACAAATGGGAGAAAGTGGCCGACGCCGACCGGTTGCCGTGGCAGTGTGCATGTGCAGGGTGGCACATGCGCACAACCACGGCCGATGATGTGCTGGTCGTGGTTGTGCGCATGTGCAGGGGAAGGATGTGAAGGCCGCGGCAGTGCGCACATGTAAGGTGGCCGGCCATGCCGGCGGATGAAGAGAGAGCGGAGACCCGAGACCCGGACACGGACACGGATGGCGGGCGGAGACGGAGAGTGACAGAGAGAGAGAGAGATAGAGAGGGGGCCCGCTTAGAATTAAACGATAGGTGTCCCGGTTGCTTGCCAAGCCGGGCAAAATGGCAAGGCATTTAGGTTGCCCGGCGGCACTTTAGGTCGCCGGGCAACCTAAATGCAACCTGGTGGTGGAGGCCTTGTCCCGCATGGAGATCGCAGCCGTGCTCAACCCGGCCTTCGGGATAGACTACTCCTTGGTGGCGGCGCAGCTGACGGACGAGGAAATGCCAGTTGACCACACCGTTTTCTGTGGATTGGTGCTGGAAGATGCGTCGTTGGGTTTATGCAACGGTTTATGCAATTTTATGCAACGTGTCCATGGGATAGCTGCAGCCGGTTGTCCCGGCAGCCTGTTGCTGTCGTGTTTTCGAGGTGATCCACGGCCTGGCCCACCCATCGATCTGGGCCACAGTTGCCATGGTAGCGGCAAGATTCACCTGGCACGGTCTGCGGAAGCAGGTCGGTCGCTTGGCATCATCCTCGGCGGAGTTGCTGTATGGCGCTCCGCTCACCGTCCCGTCACATAGAAATTAGCCAGAAAAAGCCGCCTACCAGAGGACTGAGAGAAATTCAGAGTCCAGCAGAGGAGGACAAAGGGCTTAATTAGGAAAGGGAAAATAGATTATGAAAGAAAACTGGCAGGGAACATGAAAACTGACTGCAAAAGCTTTTATAGATATGTGAAGAGAAAAAGATTAGTTAAAACAAATGTAGGTCTCTTGCAGTCAGAAACAGGTGAATTGATCATGGGGAGCAAGGACATTGCAGAACAATTGAATAACTACTTTGGTTCTGTCTTCATTAAGGAAGACATAAATAATCTGCCGGTAATAGCAGGGGAGCAGGGGTCAAATGAGATGGAAGAACTGAGTGAAATCCAGGTTAGTCGGGAAGTGGTGTTAGGTAAATTGAATGGATTAAAGGCCGATAAATCCCCACGGCCAGACAGGCTGCATCCCAGAGTGCTTAAGGAAGTAGCTCCAGAAATAGTGATAATTAGTGATAATTATTCAAAACTCTTTAGATTCTGGAGTAGTTCCTGAGGATTGGCGGGTAGCTAATGTAACCCCACTTTTTAAAAAGGGAGGGAGAGAGAAAATGGGGAATTACAGACCAGTTAGTCTGACATCAGTAGTGGGGAAAATGCTAGAGTCAGTTATTAATGATGGGATTGCAGCACATTTGGAAAGTGGTGAAATCATTGGACAAAGTCAGCATGGATTTATGAAAGATAAATCATGTCTGACGAATCTTATAGAATTTTTCGAGGATGTAACTAGTAGAGTGGATAAGGGAGAATCAGTGGATGTGTTATATCTGGACTTTCAGAAGGCTTTCGACAAGAAATTAGGTCGATAAGAAATTAGTATGCATACTTAAAGCACACAGTATTGGGGGTTCAGTATTGATGTGGATAGAGAACTGGCTGGCAGACAGGAAGCAAAGAGTAGGAGTAAACAAGTCCTTTTCAGAATGGCAGACAGTGACTACTGGGGTATCGCAAGGCTCAGTGCTGGGACCCCAGCTATTTACAATATATGTTAATGATTTGGACGAGGGAATTGAATGCAACGTTTCCAAGTTTGCTGAAAACACAAAGCTGGGGGGCAGTGTTAGCTGTGTGGAGGATGCTAGGAGGCTGCAAGGTGACTTGGATAGGTTGGGTGAGTGGGCAAATTCATGGCATATGCAGTATAATGTGGATAAATCTGAGGTTATCCACTTTGGTGGCAAGAACAGGAAAGTAGACTATTATCTGAATGGTGGCCGATTAGGAAAAGTGTAGATGCAACAAGACCTGGGTGTCATGGTACACCAGTCATTGAAAGTAGGCATGCAGGTGCAGTAGGCAGTGAAGAAAGCGAATGGTACGTTAGTATTCATAGCAAAAGGATTTGAGTATAGGAGCAGGGAGGTTCCATTGCAGTTGTACAGGGCCTTGGTGAGACCACACCTGGAGTGTTGCATACAGTTTCTGTCTCCTAATCTGAGGAAATACGTTCTTGCCATAGAGGGAGTACAGAGAAGGTTCACCAGACTGATTCCTGGGATGGCAGGACTTTCATATGAAGAAAGACTGGATAGACTTGGCTTGTACTCGCTAGAATTTAGAAGTTTGAGGAGGGATCTTATAGAAACTTACAAAATTCGTAAGGGGTTGGACAGGCTAGATGCAGGAAGATTGTTCCCGATGTTGGGGAAGTCCAGAACAAGGGGTTACAGTTTAAGGATAAGGGGGAAGTCTTTTAGGACCGAGATGAGAAAAAAAAAATTCACACAGAGAGTGGTGAATCTGTGGAATTCTCTGCCACAGAAAGTAGTTGAGGCCAGTTCATTGGCTATATTTAAGAGGGAGTTAGATGTGGCCCTTGTGGCTAAGGGGATCAGAGGGTATGGAGAGAAGGCAGGTACGGGATACTGAGTTGGATGATCAGCCATGATCATATTGAATGGCGGTGTAGGCTCAGAGGGCCGAATGGCCTACTCCTGCACCTATTTTCTATGTTTCTATGTTCGTCCTGGCCGCTGATGGGTCCCGGGAACTGCCGTCCTCAATGCTGCTGCGCTTGCGGGAGAGGGTCGGCGCCCTGTCTCCCGTCCCGACATCTGGGCACGGCATGGCCCTTTTCCATGTGACACAGGCACTGGTGGACTGCCGTTTCATCTTTCTGCACCACAACGCACACCTTTGCAACGGCCGTATGAAGGTCCCTTTCGACTGCTGCGGCACGGGACAGCGACATTTGTACTGGACATGGGGGCTGGCAAGAGAATGTGTCTGTGGCGCGACTTAAGCCGGCCCATTTGAACTTCAGCAAGCCGGTTCGGTTGGCCCAGCCTCCTCGTTGCGGGCGCCCACCGTCATGGGTTCCTGTATGTTCTTCTGGGTAGGTCAAGGACTCTGTTGGGGCGGACGTGTTTATGCGGTCAGGCCGCCTTGTTCGGCGTCTTGTCCGTTTCACAGCCTCCGGTACTGGGGGCGGTCCTGTGGCAGCACCCGGTGGTTAGGCCACTTGCTACACAAACTCTTGGCAATCGGGGGCAGGGTCACGTCACTGGGCAATGGTGGGAAAGAGTTGTCACAGGGTACAGGGGTGTGCCTTAGTATATAATGAACCCTGGGTCAGCCTTCCCCCTCGCTCTCTTCCTCTTCCGCTCTCTTCCTCTTCCGCTCTCTTCGCATGAGTGTCCTGCCACCTCAGCTCAAGCCCATGAGGCAACAGCCTCGCAGCAGCAACAATGACTTTGTGTTCGGGGACTAAACTTGCATGTATATCTAACGGATAATGCCTGAATAAAGAAACCGTTCATTCACGACATTTGGTGCCTCTACACCAAAAAAGATTTACGAGGATATTACTGGGTCTGGAGCATTTGAGATATGAGGAAAGATTGGCTAGACTGGGTCTTTTTTCCTCTGGAGCATGGGAGGCTGAAGAAATATAGGGTGGGTTGCACATATGGTCTTCAGGTCAAAGAGCGTGATGCATGGAGCAGCTCAATCCATGGCAGCCTATGGCATACACTGTTAATACACGAAACATGTACTTTCTAACCTGTTAAAAACTGCCGCAATGGTCAATTTCTGCACTGTAAATAATGATGGATATCAGGGTAAGTGTGAGAGACATTTATCCTACTTCAGAGTTCCAAAAGTGAGGAGAAATGATGGTAGAGAGAAGCGAGAGCTTAAGGGACAACAACAGCTAAAGATTGGCCATGCAGATATCAAGATTGAAAATATTGGGAATTATCGCATTTGCTCACTGCATTTCATCAACAGTAAGGCAATATTTGTATTTTTTCTTGATTCCTTTGGTATCTACAAAGTTTCAAAAGTGACAAATCTGGCTTTACATTTTATAATTGCCCATGGTTCTCAAGTGGGTTTTTACATGCAAAACGAAAATGCTTCTGAAGCTAAATTTATCATTAAGAAAATAGCAAAACATACTTGGGTTCTGAATGACATTTTACTCAGATGCGAGCCAAGGAATGGCATAATTGTTAGCTGTTAATTGGACATAATCAACCTCAGCAAATTGACAATATCTATGAAAGGCAGTGGGTGTTTAAGCTGTCAGGACATTTTATTATTTGCCAAAATATACATCTCAATTTTTCATGTTTAATGCAGAAATAACATAAATAAGTAATAGCATAATCATAGAAAACTTACTTTTCCACACACCACTCATAAGTCTGGAGAATTATTTGGGATGTATACACTAGTGTCGTGGAACCAACCATTTGCAAACTGATTATAAGCATCAGATGACTTGTAGGCCTGAAAATTCTTTGCTGTGTCTGGACTGGAGGTAGATCATGATGTCCATGGAATTAAGTTCTGACAGGTGGGAGATGTCACGGGATCTCTCAGGCACTAAGTAAGGGTCAATACCAATCAAGCAGACCTTTTGGACACATCGTTCGTACTCCTCAGTTGCTAGATTTGAGGCACACTGCGACAATTGAATGGATACGGGGGCAGAAGATGGCCCGGCTACTTAGGAAGCCATGTTAAGTGCTTACCTGCAGTTCACCGCGTGTACTCTGGTAGGCGTTGTGTTGCAACAGTACGGGTCACGGGTCATGAACTCGAATACCGTGCAACCTCCCTATAGAAACATAGACATAGAAACATAGAAAATAGGTGCAGGAGGAGGCCATTCGGCCCTTCGAGCCAGCACCGCCATTCATTGTGATGATGGCTGATCGTCCCATATTAATAACCCGTGCCTGCCTTCTCCCCATATCCCTTGACTCCACTAGCCCCTAGAGCTCTATCTAACTCTCTCTTAAACCCATCCAGTGATATGGCCTCCACTGCCCTCTGTGGCAGGGAATTCCATAAATTCTCAACGCTCTGGGTGAAAACGTTTTTTCTCACCTCAGTCTTAAATGACCTCCCCTTTATTCTAATACTGTGGCCCCTGGTTCTGGATTCGCCCAACATTGGGAACATTTTTCCTGCATCTTGCTAGTCCAGTCCTTTTATAATTTTATATGTTTCTATAAGATCCCCCTCATCCTTCTAAACTCCAGTGAATACAAGCCAAGTCTTTTCAATCTTTCCTCATATGACAGTCCCACCATCCCAGGGATCAATCTCGTGAACCTACGCTGCACTGGCTCAATCACAAGGATGTCCTTCCGTAAATCAGGAGACCAAAACTGTACACAATACTCCAGATGTGGTCTCACCAGAGCCTTATACAACTACAGAAGCACCTCTTTACCCCTATACTGAAATCTTCTTGTTATGAAGGCCAACATTTCATGAGCTTTCTTCACTGCCTGCTGTACCTGCACGCCAACTTTCAGGGACCGGTGTACAAGGACACTCACTGTGCCTGCCCCTTACCTAACCTAACCCCATTGAGATAATAATCTGCCCCCTTGTTTTTGCCACCAAGTGGATAACCTCACATTTATCTATATTATACTGCATCTGCCATACATCTGTCCACTCACTCAACCTGTCCAGGTCACCCTGCAACCTCCTAACATCCTCTTCACAGTTCACACTGCCACACAGCTTTGTGTCATCCGCAAACTTGCTAGTGTTGCTCTTAATTCCATCTTCCAAATCTTTAATATATATGGTAAACAGTTGCAGCCCCAACACCGAGCCTTGTGGCACTCCACTCGCCACTGCCTGCCATTCTGAAAAGGACCCGTTCACTCCTACTCTTTGCTTCCTGTCTGCCAACCAATTTTCTATCCATGTCAACACCCTACCCCCAATACCATGTGTTCTAATTTTAGTCACCTGTCTCCCATGACCTTATCAAAGGCTTTCTGAAAGTCTAGACCTACTACATCCACTGGCACCCCTTCATCCATTTTACTTGTCACATCCTCAAAAAATTCCAGAAGATTAGTCAAGCATGATTTCCCTTTCATAAATCCATGTTGACTTGGACTAATCCTTTTACTGCTATCCAAATGCCCCATTATTACCTCTTTAAGAATTGACTCCAGCATCCTTCCCACCACTGAAGTCAGGATAACTGGTCTATAATTCTCCGTTTTCTCTCTCGCTCCTTTCTTGAAAGGTGGGATAACATTAGCTATCCTCCAATCCACAGTAACTGATCCTGAATCTATTGAACATTGGAAAATGATCACCATTGCGTCTACTATTTCTAGAGCCACCTCCCTGAGGAGCCTGGGATGCAGACCATCAGGCCCAGGGGATTTATCATCCTTCAGTCCCATTAGCTTACCCAATACTATTTCTCGCCTAATGAAAATGTATTTCAGTTCCTCTACCCCCTTAGATCCTCTGTCCTCCAGTACATCTGGGAGATTAATTGTGTCTTCCTTAGTGAAGACAGATCCGAAGTACCTATTCAACTCTTCTGCCATTTCCTTGTTGCCCATAATAATTTCACCCGTGTCTGCCTTCAAGGGACCCACATTTGACTTTGCTACTTTTTCCCTTAACATATCTAAATAACCTTTTACTGTCCTTCTTTATATTCCTGGCCAGCTTCCCCTCGTACTTCATCTTTTTAGCCCGTTTTGTTTTCTTCTGTTGTTCTATAAAAGTTTCCCAATCCTCTGGCTTCCGGCTACTCTTTGCTGTGTTATACATCTTTTATTTTAGTTTTATTCTATCCCTAACTTCTCTTGTCAGCCACAGTTGCCTCCTACTCCCCTTAGAATCTTTCTTCCTTTTTGGAATGAAATGATCCTGCGTCTTCTGGATTATGCCCAGAAATTCCTGCCATTGCTGTTCCACCGTTATTCCTGCTAGGATCCCTTTCCAGTCTACTTTGGCCAGCTCCCCTCTCATGCCTTCATTGTCCCCTTTGTTCAACTGCATCACTGACACTTTTGATTTAACCTTCTCCTTTTCAAATTGCAGATTAAAACTAATCATATTATGATCACTACATCCAAGCGGTTCCTTTACCTCGCGTTCTCTTATCATATCTGGTTCATTGGACAACACTAAATCCAGAATTGCCTTTTCACTGGTCGGCTCCATGACAAGCTGCTCTAAGAATCCATCTTGGAGGTATTCTACAGACTCTACTTCTTGGGGTCCTAACCAACCTGATTTTCCCAGTCTACCTGCATATTGAAATCCCCCATCACCACAGTGGCATTACCTTTGTTACATGCCAGTTTTAACTCCTGCTGCAACTTACACCCTATAACCGGGCTACTATTTGGGGGTCTGTAGATAACACCAATTAGTGTCTTCTTGCCTTTACAATTCCTCAACTCAATCCACAGTGACTCTACCTCGTCAGTATCTATGTCTTCCCTCGCAAGGGACTGAATTCCATCCCTCACCAGCAGAGCTACCCCCCCTCCTCTGCCCTCCTGCCTGTCCTTTCTATAGGATGTATAACCCTGAATATTAAATTCCCAGGCCCGATCCTCCTGCAGCCACGTCTCAGCAATCCCCACAATGTCATATCTACCAACCTGTAACTGAGCCTCAAGCTCATCTTCTTTACTTCTTATATTTTGCGCATTAATATACAATACTTTTAATTCCTTACTCATCTCCCTTTCACATCGATCCCTATTACACTTGGCCATACTCTCCTATCCCTTTGTGAGCTTTCTTTCCCGTTAATTCTGGGGTCATTAACCATCCCTTTATGGAGGTATATAAAATCATGAGGCCCATAGATAAGAGGAACAAAGTTTTTTCATCAGTGTAGGGGAATCTAAACCGAGAAGGCCAAGGTCAGGGGAAAGGTCTAAGGCAAGGCCTGGGGTGTTTGAGGATATACCTCCAAATACTGTAGTTGCACCATCGGTTTAAGGTGATAGATAAAAGATTTCTAAAGGACATGAGAGGCATTTTTTTTCCATAGAGAGAGTAGTGCGTACATGAAATGAACTGCTAGAGGAAGTGGTGGAAGTGGGTCTAATTACGGGCGTTCAAAAGATACTTGGACAGTTACATGGATAGGAAAGGTTTGGAGGAATATGGGTCAGGTACTTGCAAAAGCGACCAGGTTGATGAAGAATCTTGGTTGGCATAGATGAGTTACATAGAAACATAGAAATTAGGTGCAGGAGTAGACCATTCGGCCCTTCCAGCCTGCACTGCCATTCAATATGATCATGGCTGATCATCCAACTCAGTATCCCGTACCTGCCTTCTCTCCATACCCTCTGATCCCCTTAGCCACAAGGGCCACATCTAACTCCCTCTTAAATATAGCCAATGAACTGGCCTCTACTACCCTCTGTGGCAGAGAGTTCCAGAGACTCACCACTCTCTGTGTGAAAAAAGTCTTTCTCATCTCGGTCTTAAAGGATTTCCCCCTTATCCTTAAGCTGTGACCCTTTGTCCTGGACTTCCCCAACAACGGGAACAATCTTCCTGCATCTAGCCTGTCCAACCCTTTAAGAAATTTGTAAGTCTCTATGAGATCCCCTCTCAATCTCCTAAATTCTAGAGAGTATAAACCGAGTCTATCCAGTCTTTCTTCATAAGACAGTCCTGACATCCCAGGAATCAGTCTGGTGAACCTTCTCTGCACTCCCTCTATGGCAATAATGTCCTTCCTCAGATTTGGAGACCAAAACTGTACGCAATACTCCAGGTGTGGTCTCACCAAGGACCCTGTACAACTGAAGTAGAACCTCCCTGCTCCTATACTCAAATCCTTTTGCTATGAAAGCTAACATACCATTTGCTTTCTTCACTGCCTGCTGCACCTGCATGCCTACTTTCAATGACTGGTGTACCATGACACCCAGGCCTCGCTGCATCTCCCCTTTTCCTAATCGGCCACCATTTGGATAATAGTCTGCTTTCCTGTTTTTGCCACCAAAGTGGATAATCTCACATTTATCCACATTATACTGCATTTGCCAAACATTTTTCCACTCACCCAGCCTATCCAAGTCACCTTGGGTCTCCTAGCATCCTCCTCACAGCTAACAACACTTGTTGCCTTCAATTCTCTCATCCAGATCATTAATATATATTGTAAATAGCTGGGGTCCCAGCACTGAGCCTTGCGGTACCCCACTAGTCACTGCCTGCCATTGTGAAAAGGACCCGTTTACTCCTACTATTTGTCAGCCTGTTCTCTATCCACATCAATACTGAACCCCCAATGCCGTATGCTTTAAGTTTGTATGCTAATCTCTTATGTGGGACCTTGTCGAAAGCCTTCTGGAAGTCCAGATACACCACATCCACTGGTTCTCCCTTATCCACGCTACTAGTTACATCCTCGAAAAAATTCCACAAGATTCGTCAGACATGATTTACCTTTCGTAAATCCATGCTGACTTTGTCCAATGATTTCACCACTTTCCAAATGTGCTGCTATCCCATCTTTAATAACTGACTCTAGCAGTTTCCCCACTACCAATGTTAGACTAACTGGTCTGTAATTCCCTGTTTTCTCTCTCCCTCCCTTCTTAAAAAGAGGGGTTACGTTTGCTACCCGCCAATCCTCAGGAACTACTCCAGAATCTAAAGAGTTTTGAAATATTATCACTAATGCATCCACTATTTCCGGAGCTACTTCCTTAAGTACTCTGGGATGCAGCCTATCTGGCCCTGGGGATGTATCGGCCTTTAATCCATTCAATTTACCCAACACCACTTCCCGACTAACCTGGATTTCACTCAATTCCTCCTTTGACCCGCGGTCCCCTGCTATTTCCGGCAGATTATTTATGTCTTCCTTAGTGAAGACGGAACCAAAGTAGTTATTCAATTGTTCCGCCATATCCTTGTTCCCCATGATCAACTCACCTGTTTCTGACTGCAAGGGACATTTGTTTTAACTAATCTTTCTCTTCACATATCTATAAAAGCTTTTGCAGTCAGTTTTTATGTTCCCTGCCAGTTTTCTTTCATAATCTATTTTTCCTTTTCTAATTAAGCCCTTTGTCCTCCTCTGCTGGTCTCTGAATTTCTCCCAGTCCTCTGGTATGCTGCTTTTTCTGGCTACTTTGTACACATCATCCTTTGCTTTGATACTATCCCTGATTTCCCTTGTTATCCATGGATGCACTATCTTCCCCGATTTATTCTTTTGCCAAACTGGGATGAACAATCTTTGTAGTTCATCCATGCAGTCTTTAAATGTCTTCCATTGTATATCCACTGTCAACCCTTTTAGAATTAATTGCCAGTCAATCTTGGCCAATTCACGTCTCATACCCTCAAAGTTACCTTTCTTTAAGTTCAGAACCATTGTTTCTGAATTAACAATGTCACTCTCCATCCTAATGAAGAACTCAACCATATTATGGTCACTCTTGCCCAAGGGGGCACGTACAACAAGACTGCTAACTACCCCTTCCTCATTACTCAAAACCCAGTCTAAAATAGCCTGCTCTCTCGTTGGTTCCTCTACGTGTTGATTTAGATAACTATCCCGCATACATTCCAAAAAATCCTCTTCCTCAGCAACCCTGCCAATTTGATTCACCCAATCTATATGTAGATTGAAGTCACCCATTATAACTGTTTTGCCTTTGTCGCACGCATTTCTAATTTCCTGTTTGATACCATCCCCAACTTCACTGCTACTGTTAGGTGGCCTGTACACAACACCCACCAGCGTTTTCTGCCCCTTAGTGTTCCGCAGCTCTACCCATACCGATTCCACATCCTCCAAGCTAATGTCCTTCCTTTCCATTGCGTTAATCTCCTCCCTAACCAGCAACGCTACCCCACCTCCTTTTCCTTTCTCTCTATCCCTCCTGAATATTGAATATCCCTGGATGTTCAGCTCCCAGCCTACGTCACCCTGGAGCCATGTCTCTGTGATCCCAACTATATCATAATCATTAATAGCTATCTGCACATTCAACTCATCCACCTTATTACGAGTTAGCCAAAGGGCTAGTTTGTGTTACATGGTTTATATTCTATGACCATGATTATGTGAATTGGTTTATATTCTATAGCTCCATGATTCTGCGACATGGTTTACATCCCTCTATTTTGTCCAATCGAGCCAATTAGTGTGCCTGTCTAAATGCCTCTTCAACATTGCTATCGCTATCTGCTTCCACCACTTTCCGTGCCAACGTTCGCAAAACACCTATCTCTCTCTGCAACAAAAAAGCTTGTCATAAATTTCTTTAAACTTTCCCATCTTATCCAACACTTTGATGATTTTTCAGATTTTTCAGGCGACTGTCGGCAACTGTTAAGTTGCCGGGTGCAAAGCCAAGGTGATACAGACACACCCTGCGATGAACAGGAAGGTTGGAGCTGTAATTAAGACCAAAGATCCTATAGCGGAGCGCTCGGCTATAGGATCTTTGATTAAGACGGCTAAAGCACAGTGTATGGTAAGTCCTTTCAAAGAGGGGGGAGAGGGGAGAAGGAGTGGAAACTTTTAAGAAGCCAGACAACTTTTAAGAACCCAGAGATACACGGCTGGGAAGTTCGACGGATATTTAACATTACCGGTCAGTTATCCTTGGTTCTGTAAACTACAGCTTACGTTTGTTTCCCCCAATGAACCAATGAAATTCACTACAGCCTACTAGAACCTATGGGAACCTTCAACCTCCTGGCAACCCTGCATGCTTACTTTCATAGACTGATGAACAAGGACCCCCAGATCCCGCTGTACTTCCCCTTTTCCCAACTTGACGTCATTTAGATAGTAATCTGCCTTCCTGTTTTTGATACCAAAGTGGATAACCTCACATTTATCCGCATTATACTTCATCTGCCATGCATCTGCCCACTCCCCCAACATGCCCAAGTCACCCTGCATTTTCATAGCATCCTCCTCACAGTTCACACTGCCACCCAGCTTTGTGTCATCTGCAAATTTGCTAATATAACTGTGCTAATGTCACGACCACACCCGCGAACATGTGGTGACCATGTGGCCACTGCAAAGTCTCCTGCAGTGGCCTAAAAAGTCGCCTGAGTGGAACAGGCCCATAAGTCTTCACATCCTTCCTATAAAGTGATTAGAACTGCACACAAAATGTGTCCTAACCAAGAGTTGCACAGCTGCGACTTGACCACTACTTTTGTATTCAGCAGATCGATCAATGAGATAAAGTATGTTATATGTCCTCTTTACCATCCTACTTTAATGTTGCAACTTTCTCCACTTACGGACACATCCTAGGATCCCTCTGTACATCAGTGCTCCTAAAGTTCCTCTCATTTGCAGTATGTTGTTGTTAATTGGCACAAACCAGTTCATCTATTACCCAAATTAGATATATTGTGATTGATGAATATGAAGAAACTATTTCTATTGTGTGTGCCAAATTAGTTAAAAGCTGTTTTGATTGGGAAATGGAGAGCCACTTAAAAATTGCTTTGAAAATGGATAAACAGAAAAAAATGCTGTCGTGGAAAGAAAACAGTCCAGAGGGAAAAAAGCTGTTCCCATGTAACCTTTCCATAGTCATCAGACACCATTGTCAGTTACACCACAGGTGGCCATAGAAATTGACGATTAATTGTTTCTTTCGACACATGATACATGCCATGATATTCCATTAAGCAACATATTATATACAGTAGCCTTTAGTATTTTTAGTTTGCTGCTAGACCAAGTGGGACCATTGGGGCCAGTCCCACAACGCAATATTCCAGCAAACTGCGCAGGCGCGGCTGACGGGTTCCCGTTGCGACACCAGAGATCCCCGTTGTGACGCGAGTCACGGCAACCGTCCCCCAACTGCGCAGGCGCGGACGGCAAGTGGAAACACGACTGCGACGTTCTTTTTTTCTCTTTTTTTATGTTTATTTTATTAGAAGCAATTGTACAAGAATAAAGCAATCGGCAGAGCAATTATACAATTTTCGTACAGCTTCATTTTTAACATCTTATAAACTGATAAGAGAATCGGGAGAAAAAAAAGTAAAAAGGAAAGAATGAAGAGAAAAAATTCAAAAAAAGAGAGAACAAAAGACCACTGTCCTTCCCTGCCCCCCCCCCCCCCCCGGCTCACCCATCCCAAGCATCGGTTTTAAATTTGTGTTCGACCATTCTATTGTTGAAGAAATTCAGAGAAAGGGGACCATGTTTTGGAGAATTGGTCTGATTCATCAGCCAAAACAATCCTTACTTTTCTTTTTTTTTCTTTTTTTTAATTTTTTTTTTATTATAGAAACAAAGTAATGACAAAGTACAATATTTTACAGTAATAAAAAAATTGAATGATTAATTCATACTGTTGATATTATTTGTATTATTATTAATTATACATTTTAAGGTTGTTTATTTTATATAATTGGGAATACATGGTATTAATGATACATTCATAGTATTAGCAATATACTCATACTACCCATGATATCCATATTGTCTCTGATTTCCAAATACAGGTCCCAATTTTTTGTAATTAATAATACGCAATATTAATAAAACTTCTATGATATTCATTATATTTTCATAATGTTAAGAATGTTTGTATTATTATTGACTTTAAATCCAAAAATTATTATATAATTGAAAATACACAATTTTATATAATTGAAAGTACACAACACTAATAATATTTTCATATAACCAGTGATATCTATATTCGTACTAATATTAAGAATTTAAGATAATGTGTTTTCTATACTTTTTCCAATTTTTTATATAAGCATAGGAAAATAGAAAAGAGAGTATGGAAAGTTTGATGGAGAATGGAATATTACTCGTTAATCTGTCGGAGATATATTCATGATTTATTATATATATTTCTTCATCTATTCAGATATTCAGGCCTCAGTCAAGTCCTCGCGCCGAACCATTATGACCCTGTAAATATTTAATATATGGAGACCAAATCCCTCTGAAGAGATCTAACCTGTCCATGAGGACAAGCCTCAATCTCTCCAAATGAAGTGTCTCCGACATTTCTGTATTCCACATTTTGATTGTTGGGGATGCAGGGCCTTTCCAAAATTTAGTATTAATTTTTTCCCAATTATTAAACAATAGTCGATAAAAATTCTTTGGTTCATTGTTATTAGTTGGTCAGTTTCAAGTATTCCAAGTATTATTAATTTTGGATCAGAAGTCATAGTTATATTGACAACATTCGAAATTATCTTAAATATTTCGTTCCAGTATTCTACAATTTTTATACAATTAGTAAAAGAATGTGACAAATTTGCTTCTGAGATTTGACATTTATCACATATAGGAGATAATTTTTGAAATATATTATGTAATTTAGATTTGGAATAATGTAATCTATGTAGAATTTTAAACTGTATAAGGGAATGTTTAGCATTTAACGAGCAATGATGTATGTGTTGTAAGCTTTCATCCCATATTTCTGGTCTTTATTATTTGGCCTAATTCATTTTCCCAAAACTGTCTATGTGTTTCTGTTGATGGGATATCACTTTCCAATAAAAATATTGTATATATATGATATCTGTATTTGGATGTTTATTCAAGCATTCATCTAAAATTTCCGTCTTTCTATTTCTAAGATCTTGTGTAATTTGCAGAAACATAGTTTCTGATTTGTAGATATCTAAAATATTCATTGCTGTGTAGTCCATAAGTTTGTTGTAACTTGAAATGAGAGAAAAGAGTTTTCCTTATAAAGATCGCCCATCTTAAAGATTCCTTTATTTTTCCATTGTAAAAAAGCCTTATCCATCATTGAAGGTTTTAAACGTAAAATTATTGGCAATGGTAAGACCTAATGGTATAAATTTTAGTTTTAATGTTTTCTTTATTGTTTCCAAATGCGGATTCCGTTTTCTATTATCGGATTTTCACTATAAATTTTCTTAGCTACGTTAGTGTTAGCAAATATTATAGAACTAATTTCATATGGAGAACAATCTTCTTTTTCCATTTTTAACCAGTTTGGTTTGTTATCTATTTCTTCTAGCCAAAATTCATATTTTTTAATATTAACTGCCCAGTAATAAAACATAAGATTTGGTAATGCTAATCCCCCATTTATTTTAGATTTACATAAATGTTTTTTATTTATTCTATGGCTCTTATAATCCCAGATAAAGTTAGTAATTAGAGAATCTACTTTTTTTAAAAAAAATTTTAGGGAGATATATCGGAATTAATTGAAATAAATTATAATAATTGTGGAGAAAAAATCATTTTTATTGCATTGATTTTACCTAACATTGAAATAGGTAAGCTTTTCCAGTATAAAATATTCTTATTTAATTTATTCAGTAATGAAGGGAAATTAAATTTAAATAAAGAATCAAATCTTTTTGTAACGAAAATCCCAAGATATTTAATATTTTCATTTGTTATCTTGAAAGGAAATTGTTGTAATATATGTAAATTATTCATCGTTATTGGCATAAGTTCACTTTTATTCCAATTGATACTGTATCCTGAAATTGATCCAAATTCCGTTATTAGTTTTAACAAATTTTGGATACTTGTTTCCGGTTCAGTGATGTAAAGTAATACATCATCCGCATATAAAGAGATTTTATTCTTAGTACTTTAGTATCATATCCATGTATTTCTGGGTGTAATCTCACCCTCTGGGCGAGAGGTTCTATTGCTAGCGCAAACAATAAAGGTGATAGAGGACAACCTTGTCTACAACCTCGAGATAAACTAAATTTAGTTGATAACATACGGTTTGTTGTTATTCTACTTACTTTTTCTAAATGTAGTGTCTCGGTCATTTCTGTGACCCACATCTTCATTGTGGGAACTGTTATCTTTTTCCAGAATTTGAGTATAAGTTTTTTCGCGGTTATGAAGCTGTAGTCAAGGAAACGTCTTTGGAATGTCGTTAACTTAGAGCAGCCCTCTGACATTCCTAATTATTAATTTTGCATCTGACTCCAATTGAATTTTAAGTGTTTTAGAGATGATATTGAATATTCCCATCCAGAAGTTTTGTATTTTTATACAGGATGCAAAGGAATGGGATAAGGTAGCTTCTTGGAGATGACATTTGTCACAGATAGGGGAGACAGTTGGAAAAATCTTATTCAATTTGGTCTTTGAATAGTATGTTCTTAAAGCTCAAAATGGCAATAACCTGTAAAATATAAGATGAATGTGAACGCATCTGACTCTCTTCAATCCCCTATTCCCCTCCTCCACTATCCTCCTTCTCCCCACCCTCCAGTAACCCCCCTCTGCTTCCTCCCCTCACCCCCTCCCTCCCCTCCTCCCTCTTCCCCCTCCCCTATTTCATTACCTTGCCATCTCTCTTCTACCCCTATTCTCCTCCATTCCCCCTCATCCCCGGCACTCCCCCCCACTCTTCACCCTCCCTCTTTCCCCTCTCCTCTTCCCCTCCCAACTCCCATCCTCACCTCTCCCTCCCTCTCTCATTTCCCCTACCCTCAGTCACTCCCTCCATATCCCCTCTCCCCTCCCTACCCCCTCCTCCCCCCTTTCTCCTGATCCCCACTCCTCCCACCTTCCCCCTATCCCATCCCCCATAATGAAATCGCGCTTTTTTTCAAATGAAACCTCCCCGCTATTCCACCCCCTCCAATGAAAATTGCGATTTTTAAAAAAACTTAGTTTTTTTTCCAGTGTTTTTTAATGTAAACGGAATCCTCCCACCTATGCCACCCCCGCCCCAACAATGAAAATCGCAATGTTATTTTTTTAAACTGAGTTTTGTTTTTGTTTGTTATCAAATGAAACCTCCCCCCTATCTCACCCCCCTCTCACAATGAAAATCACGATTTATTTTAAATGAAAGCTCCCCCTACCCCACTCACTCACGATTTTTTATGTAAATGAGTTTCGGGATCCCATTGCGATGTCATTTATAGAAACATAGAAACTAGATGCAGGTGGAGGCCATTCGGCCCTTCGAGCCAGCACCGCCATTCATTGTGATCATGGCTGATCGTCCGTATCAATAACCCGTGCCTGCCTTCTCCCCATATCCCTTGACTCCACTAGCCCCTAGAGCTCTATCTAACTCTCTCTTAAATCCATCCAGTGACTTGGCCTCCACTGCCCGCTGTGGCAGGGAATTCCACAAATTCACAACTCTCTGGGTGAAAACGTTTTTTCTCACCTCAGTCTTTGACGCGATGATGGACAGGGCAAGTGGAAACATGGTTTAAAAGTGTTTTTTGTAAAGTTTAAAATGACAATAACTTGTAAAATATGGCGTCAATGTGAACAAAACTGGTTTAATTTACATCACATGACAATGGTGAGCAAGGTGGGCCAAAACTGTAGCGCTATGGTGTACTGTTTTTGCGCAAATATAGGTACAATCTGGCACACATAGAAACAAACAAACAAATATAGAAACAAGATGAGAGGTTTAGTAATATTTAGTAATGAGGGTTTTAGTATAAACCAAGTAGGACCCGTTGGGCCCCATTTCCCCAACACAATATTCCACCACTCACCCGTTCCCATTGTGACGCGAGTCACGGCAACTCTCCCCAACTGCGCCTCGCCATCCCTCTTCCTACTCCTATCCTCCTCCATTCCCCCTCATCCCTCATGCACCAGGTTGGAAGATGTGTCAGTGAATTAATTGCTGCCTCAACTGGAGAGACTTCATGTCTCGGATGGTGGGGAAAGGTAAAAGGAACTGTGCTGTACCTCCGGTGGTTAATGAGAAAGTGTCATAAGATGGGGAACGGTTGGTGAGGACAAAAGAGCGGACTGGGAGTTGTGAACAGTGTGATACAAAACACACAAAGGGGGCGAGGAGTATGTGTCTGCTGGTGGAATCTTGTTGAACCTAGCAGAAATTGCAATGGATTGTCTGGTTGGATGTTTTGGGGTTTTTAATGAAGCCACATCCTGCACTACCAATTCCTGACATTGGATGGCAGTGTTGCCCAAGTTACTGAGGAAGTATGAAACACGAGCACTCTAAACTTTTCATCCTTGGCCACACAATCTCTTCTAATGAGCTCATCTATCCAAACACAAACTCTCCCAATAGGCCCATCCCTTCAAATGCAAACTCCCCCATTGAACTCACCCACCAAACAGAAACTACCATTGAACCAGGGACGTACGGTCAGCGGAGGCAGGGGAGGCAGAGCCTCACCTGTCATACTCCCAATGAAAATAGCTGTTAAGAAAAGTAAAGAAAAATAATAATAAAATAAAATAAATATAAAGATTTTTCCACTGATCTGTGTTATAAATGTAATATCTATATAAATCTAATCATTTTTTAACGTAAAAATTGCAAAATTTTCGCAGCTCCGCTGCAAATACAGGGTGACATGAGAGGTGAGGCAGCGGCGAGCTGAGCCTCCCCTCTGATTGCACAACTCCTTGGAAACTGCATGGATCGCGGGCAATAAGCATGTGCCTGTTACCACCTCTATGTATGTCACCAAAGTAATGTGTATAAACCCCTTCATTACATGTCCTTACCTTCCATAGTCCAGGTAACGTATTTCACATATAAAGATATTAAATTTGTGCTAGCTACTCACATAAAACTGCATTGAAGAAGCTCCAGGGGAGGCAGCGATCGCGTCTGCCTCACAAGGGGGCGTGTGTCTTGAGCCCAATGGAGGAAGAGTGTGCGTCAATTACATAGGCTCAGCTCACGTAATTGACGCTACCTCACTCTCCCTCCACGTTAGCGAGCTTCAGCAGCAGCGGCGTTGACCAAAGATCATGGAGCAGAGCAAGATATGCCACTTGGGAAGGTAGACTTTGTCGGTACATTAGAAAGTTATTAGATTTTTTTTTAATAGATCTATACTTATCACAATAATAAAGTCATACATTTTTGTACTTCTGTACATTTTTGTTTAGTTCATGTAAGGCAGGAGTCTCCAAAATATGTCCCATGGGACACATCAGGCCCACCACCTGATTTTTCAAGTTCAGATTCGAGTCGACGAGCGCGGCGGCCCGGGGCGTCTCTTACTGTTGTTACCAGTTAGATCCCTCGAATTGTCAGAGCTGAGACATCACTGGGCCACCGTGAAGAAGGGTGCAGTGGAGGGGTTAGATTGGGACGGTTGCGGGTTATAACGTGCCATCGTTCCTCTCTCCTTCTCTCTCTCTCTCTCCCCATTCTCTCTCTCCCCTTTTTTCTCTCTCCCCCCATTCTCTCTCTCTCCCATTCTCTCTCTCTCTCCCCTTCTCTCTCCCCTTCTCTATCTCTCCTCATTCTCTCGCTCTCTCCCCTTCTCGCTCTCTCTCCCTATTCTATCTCTCCCCAATTCTCTCTCTCTCTCATTTTCTTTCTCTCCTCTCTCCCCATTCTCTCTCTCTACCCATTCTCTCTCTTCCTTCTCGCTCTCTCCCCTCCCTTCTCTCTCTCTCCCTCCCTTCTCTCTCTCTCCCTCCCTTCTCTCTCTCTCCCTCCCTTCTCTCTCCCTCCTCTTCTCTATTCCTCCCTTCCAGCCACGGCTCCACCCCTCTCTCTCCTCAGGGAGACGCAGTGATCGATACAGGGAGGGCCGGGCCACTGATACTAGCCAGTGCCTCCCCAGCCATTGACCTCACCGCATGTCACTGCATTGAACCTGCCCCTCCAAAAATAGACTATCCCAATGACCTTGTTCCTCCAAACACTGGAACATGCCCCTCTAAAATAAATTCTCCCAATGCGCCCATCATCCAAACACAAACTCTCCAAATGATTAATCGCTCAGGCTATTGTGAACCTGATTTTGCCAACTGTGGTTCTGCCACAGACCCAGTGTAGGAAACTACAGTTGATTGGAGGTAGTAACCTAATAAGTGGGTGCTACTATCTGAAAACCGGGCTCGAATGGATAGATGTGTGGTCCCCGAGAGCTATATTCACATCAGAAGATGGTCAGGCTGTAAGCGAAGAGCTCTAAACAGATCATTCAATGGAATCTGGCAATACATGCAAATTGTTTTTAATTGACCTTACCAGACCAGTTGAGGTCAGTCAAGAACATGATTCCACCATCTTCCACTGTTGCTGATAGGCCCACTACATCCAATTCTCACAGGCATACAACTCATGGCATCATTGAATCTTCAGGTCTTTCTGTCTGAGGCAGAAGTCCCACTCTGTCTGCTTTTATTCCCCCACTGCTGCAATTAATTGCTTCCCAACTTTGCGTCCATTTGCCTTTTGGAAGCTACTATTGACGTTGCACCCATTCCCCTCATACTCTCTAACTGTCCGCACTTAGTTTGCAGAAGAAAACCTCCGCACACAATTACCACCTTGAAGAGTCATAGAATTATACAGCATGGAAACAACCCTTCAGCCCAACTCATACATGCCGACCTAATATACACCCTGCACTGGGGGCCACTGGTCTTTTTTTTAGATTTAAAGATACAGCTGGGTTCTATGTTATCCCACCCCCCCCCCTTCGTATCCATCCCTACATATTATCTCTGGCGCCACTTGCCTGTGAGAGTAGGAATGGGAAATTGTGGGTGATTAATGTATGGCTGAGGAGCTGGTGCATGGGGCAAGGATTCAGGTTCTTCAATCATTAGGATCTATAATGGGGCAGAGGTGACCTGTACAAGAGGAATAGGTTGTACCTAAACTGGAGGGGACCAATATCATGGCTGGGACATTTGCAATAGCTATGCTAGGGGCCACTAGGGGCGCTGCATTGAAGGCGCCTCTGCCTACAGCCTGTCTGTTTTTTCCTATCATTTTTATTTTAGTTTGTCTAAACAATTTTGTTTTGGGGCTTCTTTAGTTTTTCTTTGTGGGGGAGGGGGGGAGGGATAAGGGGGAAACTGCTTCCCAGTCGCTTCCTGGCGAGGATGCGACTATTTCTCCGAGTGGCGTCCCCGTCCCCCACCTCGCAGCCGACCATATGGATTGGCACAGCCTTTCCTGCCGGAGACCGGGGGCCGGACCAGAGCTACCTGGATCGCCGTTTGGAGCTCCGGAGCGTTGGGCCCGCTGCTCCAACATCGCGGGGCTGTGGTCCACGGAGCTCCCAGCGCGGGCGGCGCTGACCGTCATCGCGGAGTCCTGGGGCCATTTGCCGAGGGCCGCCAGCGTTGAATCTCCGCCTGGCGCGGCCTGGGGACGTCGGGAGCTGTGGACTCCGGTGGGAAGCGGCCGTTTTGGAGGTCCAAGCCGCTGAGGTTGGCCTCCCGTTCCGACGTCAGAGAGCCAACATCCCGGCGAGCGGGCCTGAGCGGCGGCTGCCCGTAGCGGCGACTGCGGGGGGCTCCGGAGGCCCCGGCCACGGGGGAACATCAGAGGGAGATGACTGACTTTGGTGCCTTCCCACACAGTGGGAAACTTTTGATTCTGCTGTGTGGGGATGTTTTATGTTGAACTCTATCGTGTGTTGTGTTCTTTATTTTATTGTATGGCTGTATGGTGAGCACACACTGTGCCATCTGGCACATATGCCAAATAAATGTATCTTGCATCTTGTATCTTGCAGGAGTATTTAAACTAGTCTGGCTGGGCGTTGGGACTCAAAGCAGTAGTGTGCCAACTCTGTCCTGTATACCGAACATGCTCTCTTTATTTTCTGTATGTTCTGGGGCCAATAAAGAGTGAAAGTTCAGTAGACTATCCAAGCAGAAGCATGGCAGAGAGCAAAGGAAGATTGAAATTGCTTTTATTTCCATGTTTCTATGACCATGTTCCCTGGATCTAGCTACCTCCATTGAGCATTTTTCAACATCCACCCTTTCAAATATTTCAATAAGATTACCTCTCATTCTTGTAAACTCCAGTGAGCGTTGTGGCCATTGAAATATATTTGTAAGCATTCTCACTCTTATTAGGATGGAAACTTCTTTGCAATATTGTCAGCGAACACATACCTTAAATAAAATAAGAGCTAACCGCGCGCGGTACAGGATGGGTGGGGTTGTTTTTCAGTGTGGAGGTGCAACTGCATCTGAGGTGTGCCCTTGCTGTGAATTACTTCAGAAATAAAGAGGCACAAGTTATCTGTTGTTTGATCAGTTCCTGTGAAGTGTGGTTCACAGTGGCCGGCGATGGAGAGGGTGGAGTTGGGTTGGTGAAGTAAACTCAAAATAAAAACATGTCCTTTTGCACTAGTGCTAGAGTTCAACTGGTGTAGGAGCACAGCTGCCTGTGCAGCCAATCACCAGCAGACAGCAGATAACTGTAAATGGGCAATTTTCCCTCCTGCTAAATGTGTGATCTCACACACACTGAAGTTCACTGATGCACGCACATTAGAACTGTTCCTACAAACCTACTGAAATTCAACCGTCCCGAAGCAATCCACATCAAATAGAAACGTAGAAGAATGGGTCGGCCATTCGCTCCTTCGAGCCAGCGTCGCCATTCAATATGATCATGGCTGATCACCTAAAATCAGTACCCCGTTGCTGCTTTTTCCCCATATCCCTTGATTGCATTAAAGTGATTTGGTAGAAAACATAATCATTTTGGTAGACAAAAGTGCTGGAGAAACTCAGCGGTGAGGCAGCAACTTTGGAGCGAAGGGAATAGGCAACTTTGGAGTGAAGGAAATAGGCAACGTTTCGGGCCGAAACCCTTCTTCAGACTTTGGTGATCATTTTGAATCCTGGCCAGATAATCAGCTTTTTCTCAGTAATGTTACTTAAGGGGTGGTTATTGCCATGGCACCCGAGGTATTTCACCAGCTTCTCTTCAAAACTGGCATTGAATCATCTGAATCCATTTGAGACACCAGACAAGGCCATACCCCTGACAGTGTGCATTTCCTCAGTCCCGCTCTGGCACTGTGATACAGCGTTAGAGACCCGAGTTAGATCCTGACTATGGGTGCTGTCTGGGTGGAGTTTGTACGTTCTCCCTGTGACTGCATGGGATTTCTCTGGATTCCTCCCAAATTCCAAAGACGTGCAGGTTTGTAGGTTAATTGGGTTCAGTCAATTGCTGTTAGTGCATAGGATGTAAAACTGTGAAAACATAGAACTAGTGTATGGGTGATCATTGGTCAGCGCAGACTTGGTGGGCCGAAGGGCCTGTTTCCACACTATGTCTAAAATCTCTTAAAATAACTGGAGCGTCAACCTGGAATTCAGTGGCTTTGAAACTGTGGTTGCATGAAAAAGGTGAGAATTCTGCCCATTGATCCAAAACAAATATCAATGCCTCTACTTTCTTGGAAGTTTAAAGAGATTTGGTATGTCTCCACATACTCCAACAAACGTTTACAGATGTACTGTAGAAAGTATTCTAATTGCTTGCATTGTGACCTGATATGGCAATCACAACACACAGGAATGCAAGAGGCTGCATAGACTGCTGGTGGACTCAGCCCGATCAATTATTGACACAACCCTCCCCTCCGTTGAAATCATATACATGAGGTGCTGCCTCAATGGCGGGTCATCATCCGGGTCATGCACTCTTCCCACCGCTCCCATCGTGTAGGGAGTACAGAAGCCTTATGTCTAAGGATCGGGAACAGCTACTTTCCTACCTAGTTTAGTTTAGAGATTTAGTGCGGAAACAGGCCCTTCTGCCCACCGAGTCCTTGCCGATTAGTGATCCTCACACACTAACACTACCCTACACACACTGAGGACAATCAGCCTAAAAACCTGCACGTTTTTGGAGTGTGGGAGGAAACAGGAGCACCCGGAGAAAACCCACGTGGTCACAGGAAGAATGTATAAACTCTGTACTGACAGCACCTGTAGTCAGGTTTGAACCCGGGTCTCTAGTACTGTAAGGCAGCAACTCTACCGCTGCACCACTGTGCTTCTGTAGCTCTAAACTAAACTGAACTAAACTTTCCTACAACTATTAGATTCTTGAGCCAATTTACTTAACCCTGATCCTACTTTGACAACAGAGGACTACGGCACACTGCTTGCACCACTGTGGTCTTATGTTTTTGCACATGTCTTGTTTTTTGCAGTTTCTCGTTTAGAACTTGATGTGCTATTTATGGATTTTGCGTAGAACGTGTTTTTGTGTGATTGTCTATGTGTCTGTGATGCTGCAGTCAGATTTATCATTGTATCTGCACATCGTCACACTCGTGCATAACAATACATTTGCACTTTTACTTGAACAGTTTTCAATTTCATGGCCCTGAACCATAAAAAGCAACAACTTTATTTCACTGCAGCTTCCGATAAACACATGGACATACATTGCATTGATGTAATTTCTTGCAAACCCAGCACTCTTGCTCTTGAGGATGTGCATCAATATCACTGGAAATTAGAGAGAGCATGAATGGGGTGTGGCTGATCTCAGTTATCTGTTACTGAAACCATCCCACACAGATACATTTATAATCTAAATCAGGGGTGGGGAACCTGCGGCCTTCTAGGCCATTAAGTGCGGCCTTTTGAATGAATCCAAATTTTGTAGAGCAAATCCTTTTATTTTTATTAATATGTTTTTGTCCGACTTTTATTATTTTTATTCAGTGTGGGTTTGGCGTATCATTGTAAAGTGCGTTGGCTATTGCAGGGACAGGTGTTAGCAACATTTTTATCTTTGCGAGATCAGATAGTAAAATTTCATGACGAACAGAATCAGCAATGTGAATTATTGAAAGAAGATTTCTGTAGAATTACTGCATTTCTGTGTGATACCATGTCAATGCAAAATGACTTGAATTTTTCATTGCAAGGTAAAACTAAGTCTATATATGATATGTGGTAAAAAAATCCAAGCGTTTTGAAAAAAGCTTTCTTTTTTCAAAACTCTTCTTCAAAATGAAATTTTGGAAGAACATTTTCCCCAGTTAGCGAAGGTCATTGATGAGCAAGAGGATTCATGCGAATATTTGAAGAATACACAGCTGTTATAGACTTATTATTTAAAGAATCCAATGAAAGGTTCACTGACTTTGAGAATTATGACATGACACTCAAATTAACATTACAACCTCACCTAGTTGATGTCTCCAAGTCGCCTAAAGAACTGCAGATGGAATTGATTGAGCTCTCAGAAGAAGACATTTTAAAGTCCTTATTTGACGTTAAGAAAGCTAATGGAATGTTGGCCTTCATAACAAGAGGATTTCAGTACAGGAGTAAAGTGGTTCTTCTGCAGTTGTATAGGGCTCTGGTGAGACCACATCTAGAGTATTGTGTACAGTTTTGGTCTCCTAATGTGAGGAAGGGCATCCTTGTGATTGAGGCAGTGCAGCGTAGGTTCACGAGATTGATCCCTGGGATGGCGGGACTGTCATATGAGGAGAGATTGAAAAGACTAGGCTTGTATTCACTGGAGTTTAGAAGGATGAGGGGATATCTTATAGAAACATATAAAATTATAAAAGGACTGGCAAACTAGATGCAGGAAAAATGTTCCCAATGTTGTGCGAGTCTAGAACCAGGGGCCACAGTCTTAGAATAAAGGGGAGGTCATTTAAAACTGAGCTGAGAAAAAACTTTTTTACCCAGAGAGTTGTGAATTTATGGAATTCCCTGCCACAGAGGGCAGTGGAGGCCAAGTCACTGGATGGATTTAAGAGAAAGTTGGATAGAGCTCTAGGGGCTAGTGGAGTCAAGGGATATGTGGAGAAGGCAGGCACGGGTTATTGATAGGGGACGATCAGCCATGATCATATTGAATGGCGGTGCTGGCTTGAAGGGCCGAATGGCCTCCTCCTGCACCTATTTTCTATGTTTCTATGTTTCTATCTAGGAAAAATGCAATAGAATACCCATGTCACCGGCGACATGCACAAAAAATGCTTTCTTGCTTTTCAACCACTTATTGCTGCGAATCTACATTCTGCTACCTAACCCAAATCAAGACGGCCTTAAGGTCACAAATGACGGACACCCATCTAGAAGATCAGCTGAAACTGTGTACCTCCCTGTTGCAACCAAATATTCAAATGCTTTCCCACAAAAAGCAGTCACAACAAAGTATTTAAGAGGTTAGTTAACTTTAAAATTAACAAAATTGGTTCATTTTCTTGATGTCAGTACATAGTAGTTAGATTTTTACAAAATAATGTACATATTGAAGTATATCTAATTGAAGTTTCTATGATGCGGCCTTATTAGAATGCAGCTAACAGATTACAGATTAGATGAGGCATTCCAACATGAAAAGGCTCCCACCCCTGATCTAAATAATCTGCTGAAAGGAAGTTTGCGGTTGATGAGAAGACTGTGATGTTTACGCAAGATCAATTAATAGGAGACAAAGCTGGTACTGAGCTTCACGTTGAGCGGGTGGAATTGAAGACTGAATATTGCCCCTTGCTCTGCTGGTCTTCACGTTGACGTCCTCACTTGTACTCTCTTGCTCTTTTCAGAATTTTTTGCTGATTTAACCTTCCTTGCTTTTGATTTGGGCTGGCAAAGTGTAAAATGAGGATTAGGAAATAACTCATGAATGAGAATTCAAACCAACAAACAAACTTAACCCAATTCTCCTCGAAAAATGGACAAACACACTTATCCTGTTGCAAACTAAACATGAATGTCAGCACGTTCATTAAAAGAAGGCAAGCATTCATTTCCCTAGCATCCTTGTGCTAAAGGCTTTTCAGGCCAATATAGCCTTTTCAAAATGCTTGTTCTAACTGTGATATTGGAATTAATCTGGGAAGAGCAAGAAACATTTAAAATATCAGGATAAAGAGATCACTAGGGATAACCGTAACCATATAACAATTACAGCACGGAAACAGGCCATCTCGGCCCTTCTAGTCCGTGCCGAACACTTACACTCACCTAGTCCCATCTACCTGCACTCAGACCATAACCCTCCATTCCATTACCATCCATATACCTGTCCAATTTATTTTTAAATGATAAAATCGAACCTGCCTCCACCACTTCCACTGGAAGCTCATTCCACACAGCTACCACTCTGACCCCCTAATGTTACCCCAAAACTTTTGTCTCTTAATTCTCAAATCATGTCCTCATGTTTTAATCTTCCCTACTCTCAATGAAAATAAGCTTATCCACGTCAACTCTGTCTATCCCTCACATAATTTTAAAGACCTCTATCAAGTCCCCCCTTAACCTTCTGCGCTCCAAAGAATAAAGACCCAGAAGAATAAAGAATAACTTTCCCATTTTTCAGAAACTCTACTTTGGACCATGTTGCAACTTGACAAAACTTTGCTTGGGCCACATTTGGAGTATTGTTTGCCATTACAGGAATGATGTGGAGGGTGTGAAGAGGATCACCAGGATTCTGCCTGGATTAGAGGTTATCAACTGTAAGGAAATATTGGACAAACTTGGATTGTTTTCTCTGAAGTGTTGGAGGCTGAAGGGTGACCTGAATGAAGTGTATCAAATTATGTGAGGCAGAGACAGGGCAGATATCCCAGGGTGAAACTGTCAAATACTAGAGAGCACCACTTTAAGATGAGAGAGGGAAAAGTTTAAAGGAGATGTGCCAGGCAGGTTTTATTACAGAGAAAGTGGAGTCGTGGGGTAGGGGGGTGTCTGAAGCTCGCTATGAGGGGAAATTGTGAAAGCAGCTACGATAGCAATGTTTAAGATGTATAGGCACATGAATAGGCAGGGAATAGAGGGATATGGATGTGCAGGTAGATTAGTTTAGTGAATTTAATTTATTGTCACGTGTACCAAGGTACAGTGAAAAGCTTTTGTTGCGTGCTATCCAGTCGGCAGAAAGACAATACTTGATTACAATCGAGCCATTTGCGATATGATACGATAGAAATGTATTTATCCCAGGAGGGAAATTGATCTGCCAACAGTCATAAAACACAAGTTACAGAAATTAAAGTGACGACTGGAAAGGGGATGTACAAAAGATTGTGGGGGGGGGGGGGGGGGTGGGAGGGGGAGGGGGTCAGTCTACCCCACGACAGAAAGGGGAGGAGTTGTACAGCTTGATAGTCACAGGGAAGAAGGATCTCTCTCCTGTGGCGTTCCGTACTGCATCTTTGTATAAACAGTGTATAGATAAGATTAGATTGGTGTCACGTTTGGCAAATTGACCAATTTCCCTCCTGGGATAAATAAAGTTCTATCGTATCGTATCGCAAATGGATCGATAAATAAAGTTCTTATCATATCGTATAGGTGTGGTGGGCAGAAAGGGCAGCCTGTTCAATGCTGTACTTTCTATCTTCTAAGTAGGCAGCTAAAACCATGGCTGCCAGCAACAGTAATCCAGGAACATCAGGGGCCAGGAAATGGAAGAATGCAGATTTGTCAGGGTATTGCAGTCAAAGGATATAGGAATTTGTTGGACAGTGTAACGTGGATTAAACTGGCCTGTTGATATGCGGATATCAAGTGGAGGTGGAAGGCAGGCTCCAGTGCTGGAGAGTAACCGTGACAGTGTGGCAGGCCTGACGTTGGCAGGGCAGCTGGGAGCAATTCCTTTAGGACTGAGGGTATTACCTGTAGTCTCTGCACAGTGTACCAGGCACGGGGATAGCGAGTAATGTTGTTCTCGTATTTCTCCGATTTATACCAGTCCTCAAGCCACTTGAGGTGGTTGTACTGTGGCTCGACCAGCTTGAGGCGCTCCTGCATAGCCTGGTTCTCACGAGTGACTCTTTGCATCTCCCGATGCCGCATTTCCCTGTTCAAACTGATTCACAAAAGGAGTTCAGCAGTTTAAGAAACTTTGCATTCAACCAGATCACTGTGCTACCCTCAGGTCATCCATCATCCAGAATTTCTATTGGAAATATTTTGTCCCCCTTCTTCAAAGCAGGTTAACTATCGGCCAGTTAGATATTTGCAGCAAAGCCCAGGATCCACGCTGCATGTTTCCAGACAATTACTACATGAGCAACCACCACAAGTTGCACACAATAAACCCCAATGAGATGAACAACCAGCAGTAGAAATGTACACAGGGCATTGGAGAAAGCCTCGATTTTAATTTAAATAGTCTGATAGCCTCTTGGGTCGACCCGCAGTGTGTCAGTTGATGAGGTTGCGGGGGAACTGCCGTGAGGGGGAGAGGGGAAGGGCAAAAGACCCGCCGTGGGGAGAGGGGGGGACAAAGGACCCACCGTGGGGAGGTGGGGGGGGAACAAAGGACCCAGCGTGGGGAGGCTGCCATAATGGGAGGGGGACAAAGGAGGACCCAATGTTGGGGGATCACCGTGAGGGAGGGGAAGGGGAAGAACAAAGGGGGACCCGGCCTAGGGGAGGGAGGGAGGGAGGGGGGGAGTACAAATGAGGAGGCGGCGTGGGATATCGGAGACTGCGGCTTCAGGATGTTATAGGTCGCAGGCCGGTGGTCGGAGCTCTTCTCCCAGGCTCCGGATGGTATGTCCACGCCACGCCTGCGGCGGGAAGCTCCGTAGACCACAGACCCATGTCACCAGGCCAGCGTTCGGAGCACTCCTTTCTGGCGACCCCCGGCAAGGGTTCGCCCCCGCTCCACAATGGAAAGGTCCCCGCTGCGCCCGCTGCTGTAGCTCTGGGCCCAACACCGGGAAAGGCCGCTCCAATCCAAGCTGCTAGGCCGGGAGAGGGGAGGCGGAGAAGCGACATGGAAAAATTGCCTCTCCATCGAGGAAGTGACTAAAAAATTGTTTCCCCCTTTCTCCCTCCCCCCCCCCCAACCCCCACATAAGCTGTACCGAGAGACACCAAAACAAACACAGTAAAAAAACCATACAGTCAAAATAACGAACACGCTGGTGGCAGGGTAGCCGACTCGCAGCGCCCCCCAACCGACCGAAATAGCAGTGCTTATTTCATACTGTCTCCCACATTGCGTTTGTCCTTCAGTACTGTCCCTTCCACAGTGCAGCACTCCCTCAGAACTATCCTTCCCACGATGTGGTGCTCCTTTAGTAATTTGCTAGGAGATGGATGCTGAACCTGTATAAATCTCTGATCTAACAACTGGAGCACCGGGCACTGTTCCGAATGCATCGCCTTTGGAAAGATATTGCAGCCTGGGAAAGAGTGTGGAGAATGTTTTCTGGAGTGGTCCCAGAGTGTGGGACTCGTTCCACACGGAGTCTGGCAAAGCTGGAATATCACTCTGTGGAACAGGGCATCAGAGGAGTTTACAACACAAGTGTACAACAACTTCCCAGCGCAAGGACTGAGGATGAAACGGGGAAACCTGCAGGCACTAACTTGCATTTGAATAATCATTGTCAGACCACACAGGCCAGATGGAAACGCACCTTTTTGGCTTGTGCACATTTATGTTGTCAACTCGCCCCGTGGTCCTCATGATTGTTGACATTTTCTCCAGCAGCTTCTTGTTATTTCGTTCTATGTTGGAGAGACGCTCATCCTCAAGCTGTGATTAAATGCAAAACAGCAATCAGCACACTTAACCAAAGTGCCAGGTCGGAATACACAAACATTCATGCAACGAGATACAATTGCCTGCCAGGAAGCAGCTGAAGCTTGTGGGAGCTTGTTGAAGCACACAAACCAAACAAAATGGCATCAAAGTCATATCACACAAGCCTTCCATCAGGTTTACTTACAGCTACTGGCAGAGTATGTATGCAGTGGCTCAGTGCAGGTTAGCTCAGTTCTGAAATGCAGGCTGTAGATCCCAATGAAAGACCTCAGCACCAACATCTTGGCTGTTGCTGAGGCACAATACAAAGGGAATGACAGTCTGTTAGAAGGGCAGTCCTGACAATAGCTGCACTGTTGGAGAGGCAATACTGAGGGAGTGCCACACTCATAAGTGATGGGAGTAGCATTAGGCCATTCAGCCCATCAAGTCTACTCCGCCATTCAATCATGGCTGACTATCTCTCCCTCTTTATTCTCATGCCTTCTCCTCATAAGCTCTGACACCCATACTAATCAAGAATGTTATCTATCTCTGCCTTAAATATATCCACTGACTTTGCCTCTACAGCCTTCCTGTGGCAAAGAATGCCACAGATTCACGACCACAATGTGGGAGGGGCAGTGCTGAGGAAGGGTAACACTTGGGGAGTGCTGCACTGCGGAAGTGGAGTACTGAGGGAGTGCTGAACTGAGGGAGTGCTGAGGTGGGAGCATCAGACTGGATGAAGGAGCACCACAATACGGGAGGGGCAGTACTGAGGGGGTGCTGCACGGAGGAAGTACTAAGGCAGGGGCCACGGAACGTTTTTGAAAGTGGGGGGGGGCTGAGCGATCACTCCCTGGCCTCGGGGGTACCCGGTGAGGGAGTGGGAGGGTGGCACGACTCATATCTTTTCTTGTTGCTCAACCTCCAAAAGCTGGGGGATATATAACAGGCCACCCCCCAGCTCCAAAAGTGGGGGGATATATCCCCCATCCCCCCTCTGGCTGATCTATCTCTCCCTCCCAACCCAATTCTCCTGCCTTCTCCCCACAACCTCTGACACCTGTACTAATGGGAAATGCAAATTATTTTTGCGGTTATAAAGTGAGATAACATAGAACTAGTGTGTGGGTGAACAATTGTCGACATGGACTCGGTGGGACGAGTTTCCACTCTGTATATCTAAACTAAACCAAAAGACATTTTTAACATTTTCCATTCCATACTTACATGCACATTACCCAAACAACATTTCACTCCTGCCTGCCATTGTAGTGATAAACAGCAGTGTGATATAATGCGGACCTGGCGTCTGAGATAACGAGGGGTTTGTCGATATCAGTTCTGCATCATTTCCCAGTGTCACTCAATGTCATTAAGGTTTTTCTTAACACAGGCAGATTATGAAAATCAGCTGAGACGGTACTTCCGGCAGACACCGTGAGCAGTGGAGACACAAGGCACGTGGCAAATGTGACGATAACACTTCTGTATGTAAATAAATAGACTTTGCAACTCATAAAGAGTTAATTTACTCACTGCTAGCATTTCTGCCTCACACCAACTTCCTTCCATCCGTCCCCTGTCCCCCTACTATATACATTCACACTCCCCCCAAAACCCTCTGCTCTTTACTGCTGTCCTCCCAGAGACTGGGGAGGGGGAAGTTGCCAATTTTCCTGCTGCCTCGGGAACAAATGTCCTTCTGAAGTCCCAGATGGATTTATCACAGACTGTCAGCCATTCTCTCCTCCATATCATCCCAGGCCAATCATTCTAGCAGGTGGTTTTAAGTAATTATTTTAGCACGGGAGTAACCTCCTGCCCACTTCACCCCATTTTGCATATTTCCCTGGGTTTTACTTAAGGTATTTTTCATTGCAATTACCCTGGGAGATGCCCTGACATGGAGACATAGAAAAGTGCACGATCCTGGGAGAAAATAACCAAACCATGGAGAAGACAAGAATCCGGCATGGCGAGGAAATCATTACCTTAAGCTTCTTAAATTTCAGTTGAAGATGCGAGAAGATTTCAGGAGCATTGTTGTCAACTGTTGGTTTGGCAGCTTGTACCTATGAGAGAATTTGACTGATATTTGTCGAGAATATTTTACCAATGAGTAGAACTTGTATTTTAAAATCAAGAAGATATTTATATTTAAAAAAATTAAATATAAATATTTACTCAGAGCACTATTCATCCCCTTGTGGCTTGCCAGGTTGTCAGTGGAACCCGGGCAGATTGATCACGTACTACACTTATCCACCTTGATGTTGTGACCCTAACATTCTTATCCAACAAGGTGAATCAGTCTCGGTTTTATAATATTAATTTAACCTTCTCCGTCATGTTTTGCTTTGGGATGCTGTTGCGGGACGTAAACCTTGCTGTCGAGCAGTTGGCCTAAGGTTCTGTTTCTGTCTAGTGGTTTTGATATTATTCCATGCTAGTTTAGTTTAGGTTAGTCTATTGTCACATGTACCGAGGTAGAGTGAAAATCTTTTACGTTGCGTGCTATCCAGTCAGCGGAAAGATTATACATGATTACGATCAAGCCATTCACAGCGTACACATATAGGATAAAAGGAATAACGTTTATTGTAAGATAACTCCTATTGTAAGGAGTATTGTGTACAGTTTTGGTCTCCTAATTTGAGGAAGGACATCCTTGTGATTGAGGCAGTGCAGCGTAGGTTCACGAGATTGATCCCTGGGATGGCGGGACTGTCATATGAGGAAAGATTGAAAAGACTAGGCGTATTTACTGGATGAGGGGGGGGGATCTTATAGAAACATATACAATTATAAAAGGACTGGACAAGCTAGATGCAGGAAAAATGTTCCCAATGTTGGGTGAGTCCAGAACCAGGGGCCACAGTCTTAGAATAAAGGGGAGGTCATTTAAGACTGAGGTGAGAAAACACTTTTTCACCCAGAGTGTTGTGAATTTATGGAATTCCCTGCCACAGAGGGCAGTGGAGGCCAAATCACTGGATGGATTTAAGAGAGAGTTAGATAGAGCTCTAGGGGCTAGTGGAGTCAAGGGATATGGGGAGAAGGCAGGCACGGGTTATTGATAGCGGACGATCAGCCATGATCACAATGAATGGCGGTGCTGGCTCAAAGGGCTGAATGGCCTCCTCCTGCACCTATTTTCTATGTAATATATCTATGTAATAACGTCCATTAAAGTCCGATTAAAGATAGTACGAGGGTCTCCAGTGAGGTAGATGGTAGCTCAGGACTGCTCTCTAATTGGTGATAGGATGGTTTAGTTGCCTGATAACAGCTGAGCAGAAACTGCCCCATGTATCTGGAGGTTTGCGCTTTCGCACTTCTGTACCTCTTGCCTCTGAGGGGAGAAGAGGGAGTGGCGGGGTGAGACTCTCCCTTGATTATGCTGATGGTCTTGCTGAGGTAGCGTGTGGATTACATGCATTAACCAACAACTCAATGATGATTATGATGGTCTCACTCAACAGGTGGTTCACTGTTGGTTGCATGGGAGCCTCTGTGAGAGTAGTGGAGCTGCACACTGCTACAACATGCCCCCCCCCAATGGATCTAACTGTGCTGTACTGATGCACCCCTGCTAACATTGGCCTCCTGAATGTGTCATGCAAGTGTGCCTTCACGTTCCCTGTCCAAGGCTGCGGGATGCTGTACCTGATTTGCTGCTTTGCAAAATAGATCTCCTGGAGTCAGTGTGGGAGCAGGCTCTACAGCATCAATTACAGCCATACAGCACCAGTGGCCATTTGTCACTCTGTTTGAAAGCTCTCTAATTAGTTCCACTCCCTCACTCTTCCGTCACACCTTGCAGCGTTTCCTTCTAATTTGCATTCAATTCCCTTTCACGACAAATCTCTCTCTCCAAATTCCTGTCACAGTATTATTCAGCATTGAAGAGTCTCCGTCCCACTGAGTCTGTGCCAACCATTATTCATTCACGCTTCCCTACATTTCCAACAACTCCCCCAAGATTCTATCACTCGCCTACACACAAGGGGCAATTTACAGCAGTCAACTAACTTATTGACTTGCGAGAGCATCCATGGGAAATCCATGCAAGCTCCACACAGACAGCACCAGTAGTCAGGAATGAACCCGGGCTGCTGTAGCTGAGAGGCGCTGCCTTTCCCAACTGTGTCACTGAATCACTTCTCATCTCCCTGCTCATTCTTTCAGGTCACCTTCGTTCCTTGGCCATTGATCATCAATGCTTCAATGCATGCAACCATTTTGTATTGTGTGCTCCCATCTCAAGTCTTCTAAGATCATAAGTGATAGGAGCAGAATTAGGCTATTTGGCCCATCAAGTCGAATCCCCCATTCAATCATGACCGATTTATCTTTCTCTCCTGACCTCGGAGGGAAACATTGAAACCGGAGGATTGGAAAGGACTGAATCTACCAATGTTATTTTACTGTTAGATCTGCCCCAAACCTGATCCTGAGATTGGTTGCTATCAACTAACTTTGGATGTTTGAAAATTAGCGTGAACAGGAAGTAAACTGCATATATTGATGTTCCGTTGTTACTCCACCAACATAACGCTTGACCAAACAGACTTGAGCGATATAATCAGTATTAAGAGCCTGTTGTCATGGAGTTTTCACCTTGAGACTAATCTAATCCTTCAGGTTACAGCAATAATTATATGGTCCAACACTCAGCGTACTTAGTGGCACGCCTGTTATCGTGAATCCCTTAACAATATTCTCGCAGATCCCAAAGCATTTGCTCTCCCAACAATCTTGTTGTGAATGCTCATAAAACAACATAAAGAATGGCTATGTATCCTTCTCCTTTGTATCCCCCCCCCCCCACCCGACCTTTCCATATTTGTTTAATCCAGAATCACAACCTCCCAAGTTCTCTGCCTTTCTCCAATTCTGCCCTTTGGACATCCTTGACTGCCATTAGTCAACCTTAGGCAGCTGTGCCTTCATGTGTGTGAGTTCTAAACTCTACAATTCTCCCCAAATGAACATTCACCATCTATCTACCCGTCTCCCCTCCTTTTGAGGCAGTCCATGCACCCAGGGGTCTGCCCAATGGAGAAGGGTACACTCAGATCATCTCCTGAAGTGCCAAAAAAGATAGACACGAAATACTGGCGTAACTCAGCGGGACAGGCAGCATTTCTGGAGAGAAGGAATAGGTGACAGGAATAGGAGAAGGAATAGTGATAGAGAAGTGGTTGGCAGACAGGAAACAAAGAGTAGGGATTAACGGGTCCCTTTCAGAATGGCAGGCAGTTACTAGTGGGGTACCGCAAGGCTCGGTGCTGGGACCGTAGCTATTAACAATATACATCAATGATTTAGATGAAGGGATTCAAAGTAACATTAGCAAGTTTGCAGATGACACAAAGCTGGGTGGCAGTGTGAATTGTGAGGAGGATGCTATGAGAATGCAGGGTGACTTGGACAGGTTGGGTGAGTGGGCAGATGCATGGCAGATGCAGTTTAATGTGGATAAATGTGAGGTTATCCAATTTGGCAGCAAAAACAGGATGGCAGATTACTATCTAAATGGAGTTAATGTAGGAAAAGGGGAAGTACAACGGGATCTGCGATCTTTGTTCATCAGTCAATGAAGGTGCAGCAGGCAGTGAAGAAAGCGAATGGCATGTTAGAAACATAGAAAATAGGTGCAGGAGCAGGCCATTCGGCCCCTCAAGCCTGCACCGCCATTCAATATGATCATATGCTGATCATCCAACTCAGTATCCTGTACCTGCCTTCTCTCCAAACCCCCTGATCCCTTCAGCCACAAGGGCCACATCTAACTCCCTCTTAAATATAGCCAATGAACTGGCCTCAACTACCTTCTGTGGCAGATAATTCCAGAGACTCACCACTCTCTGTGTGAAAAATGTTTTCCTCATCTCGGTCCTAAAGGAATTCCCCCTTATCCTTAGACTGTGACCCCTTGTTCTGGACCTCCCCAACATCGGGAACAATCTTCCTGCATCTAGCCTGTCCAACCCCTTAAGAATTTTGTAAGTTTCTATAAGATCCCCTCTCAATCTTCTAAATTCTAGCGAGCACAAGCCAAGTCTATCCAGTCTTTCCTCATATGAAAGTCCTGACATCCCAGGAATCAGTCTGGTGAACCTTCTCTGTACCCCCTCTATGGCAAGAATGTATTTTCTCAGATTTGGAGACCAAAACTGTACGCAATACTCCAGGTGTGGTCTCACCAAAACCCTGTACAACTGCAGTAGAACCTCCCTGCTCCTATACTCAAATTCTTTCGCTATGAATGCCAACATACCATTTGCTTTCTTCACTGCCTGCTGCACCTGCATGCCTACTTTCAATGATTGGTGTGCCATGACACCCAGGTCTCGTTGCATCTCCCCTTTTCCTAATTTGCCACCATTAAGATAATAGTCTACCCTCCTGTTTTTGCCACCAAAGTGGATAACCTCAGATTTATCCACATTATACTGCATCTGTCATGCATTTGCCCACTCACCCAGCCAATCCAAGTCACCTTGCAGCCTCCTAGCATCCTCCTCACACCTAACATTACCCCCAGCTTAGTGTCATCCCCAAACTTGGAGATGTTGCATTCAATTCCCTCGTCCAAATCATTAATATATATTGTAAATAGCTGGGGTCCCAGCACTGAGCCTTGCGGTACCCCACTAGTCACTGCCTGCCATTCTGAAAAGGACCCGTTTACTCCTACCCTCTGCTTCCTGTCTGCCAGCCAGTTCTCTATCCACATCAATACTGAACCCCCAATACCGTGTGCTTTAAGTTTGTATACTAATCTCTTATGTGGGACCTTGTCGAAAGCCTTCTGAAAGTCTAGATATACCACATCCACTGGTTCTCCCTTATCCACTCTGCTAGTTACATCCTCAAAAAATTCTATAAGATTCGTCAGACATGATTTACCTTTCGTAAATCCATGCTGACTTTGTCTAATGATTTCACCACTTTCCAAATGTACTGCTATCCCATCTTTAATAACTGACTCTAGCAGTTTCCCCACTACCGATGTTAGACTAACTGGTCTGTAATTCCCCTTTTTCTCTCGTCCTCCTTTTTTAAAAAGTGGGGTTACATTAGCTACCCTCCAATCCTCAGGAACTACTCCAGAATCTAAGGACTTTTGAAAAATTATCACTAATGCATCCACTATTTCTGTGGCTACTTCCTCGATTACTCTGGGATGCAGACTATCTGGCCCTGGGGATTTATCGGCCTTTAATCCATTCAATTTACCCAACACCACTTCTCGGCTAACCTGGATTTCACTCAGTTCCTCTACCTTATTTGACCCCCATTCCCCTGCTATTTCCGGCAGATTATTTATGTCTTCCTTAGTGAAGACAGAACCAAAGTAGTTATTCAATTGGTCTGCCATGTCCTTGTTCCCCATGATTAATTCACCTGTTTGTGACTGCAAGGGACCTACATTTGTTTCCTGTCTGCAAGGTTATGAATGTTGGCTTTATAACAAGAGGAGTTGAGTATAGGAGCAAAGAGGTCCTTCTGCAGTTGTACAGGGCCCAGTGAGACCACACCTGGAGTATTGTGAGCAGTTTTGGTCCATTAATTTGAGGAAGGACATTCTTGTTATTGAAGGAGTGCAGCGTAGGTTTACAAGGTTAATTCCCGGGATGGCGGCAATATGCTGGAATATGATCATATGCTGAGAGAATGGAGTGGCTGGGCTTGTACACTCTGGAGTTGAGAAGGATGAGAGGTGATCTTATTGAAACATATAAGATTATTCAGGGTTTGGTCACGCTAGAGACAGGAAACATGTTCCCGATGTTGGGGGAGTCCAGAACCAGGACCACAGTTTAAGTATAAGGAGTAAGCCATTTAGAACGGAGACGAGGAAACACTTTTACTCACAGAGTGTTGTGAGTCTGTGGAATTCTCTGCCTCAGAGGCCGGTGGGGGCCGGTTCTCTGGATGCTTTCAAAAGAGAGCTAGATAGGGCTCTTAAAGATAGCGGAGTCAGGGGATATGGGGAGAAGGCAGGAACGGGGTACTGATTGGGAATGATCAGCCATGATCACATTGAATAGCAGTGCTGGCTCGAAGGGCCGAATGGGCCTACTCCTGCACCTATTGTCTATTGTGACTTTTCGGGTCGAGACCCTTTATTCTAGTCTGAAGAAGGATCGTGACCCGAAACACCAGCCATACACTAATCAAATATTTACAAAGCCATACAAAAAAAAGAGAGAAAAAAAAACGAAAAGGTAAAAGAAAAAACCCTCATGTACTATACAGTATCTCTTAGTCATATATACCACCCATCATCCTACAATCACCCTTCCCAATACAATCAGTATAACAAATATCCCACTCAATCACCTATCCTCATCCCAATATCCTTTTAAAAAAGTGTTTTTGTACATCTTTTTAAAGTGAATTATGTTTGTGCTAAGGTTTATCTCCTGTTCCAGACCATTCCACAAATTCACCCCACAGATTGCTAGGCACATACTTTTAAAAGTTGTTCTAACATTGAGTTTTTTTAAATTAAGTTCCCATCTCAAATTATACCCGCCCTGTCTTTCCATAAACAGTTATTGTATGTTTTCCGGAAGTATTTGATGCACGATTTCCGAGCTCAACCAGGTGTGATTCAAGGAAAGAATCGAGGGAACTCCTCTGTAACTGGGCCGCAACAAAATATTAATTTCATAAAAGGGTCAGATGCTTCTTGAGTTTCTTTCACTTAAATAAAGCAAAGAATTGGAGAGAAATAGGTGATTCTCTGCTGCAAGCATCCACTATAAACAATTAAAAGAGCACATCCACCTCTTCAAGCAGACAGAGGGAGAGGCTGGAGCTCACGGCCATGTCATGAAACTGAAGCTCTTAACTGATTCACTGCATTCATGTTCTGCCAATGTTTACACGGGCTGCAAACCATACCCTCGACCTGATTCAACAATTACACAGCTTTCCACCAACACATGGAATTCATTTAATGTCCCAATATATGCAGCTCTCCACAAGAAATGGCGTTATTCATCTTACCCTATCTATTCCCAAACACATCATGTTTCCATGAAATGTCCTGCTGGCTGCATAAATAGTGTTACCTTCACTTGTCATCTGTCCAACAAGGTTATGAAGTGCAAAATCACAAGTTTTGCCAGTGGAAATCTGCATCTCAAACTACGACAGCAGCACAAGATCGGTCCCAGAGCCATATTTTCAGGCATCGTTGAAAGAGTTTCCAATCAATCCCATCTCCTGTTCTCTACGCCAGGCCGAGAAAATTCTTCATTTCCAATATTTCTCCAGCCCTTTTGAAACTTTCTGTTGAATGTGGTTCCACTGCCATTATAAGCAGTGTGTCTGTGATCACAGCAACTCACTGCAAAAATAATTCCTTACCTTCCCTTTTGGTTCTCCTCCAAACATGCCAATTCCGTGCGCCTTTGAACTCAAGCCATCATCCACTGGAAATAGTTTATTGGGTAAAATTGGTTAATGAGCATCTAGGAGTAATCTTTCCAGTAATTGGAGTCATTCTTTCCACAAAGGAAGATGGTTGTGCTTGTTGAAGGTCAATCAACCCAGACCTAGGATATTGCAGCAGGAATTCCTTCGGACAGTGTCCTCGGCCCAACCATCTTCTGATGCTTCATCAGTCACAAAGTCAATATGAGGAACCTTTGCCGTATATTGCTGAATGTTCAATTCCATTCACAACTCCTCGGCAAGTGACTGCAGGTACTGGACCTGAAGCAGCCTATGCCTGAATGCAGCCAATCTAGACAACGATCTTCAAAGTGGTGATCGTGGGATATTTCACATCCACTGGAGATTAGTGCAGCTTTTGCCTTTTGTATCACCCACATTATGGCACCCCTAATAGTGTGGTAGTTTTCCCATGTGACATTGGAAGTGTCATCTTGTCTGACAGCAGCGGGATTCCAGTGTCTCACCGGATGTACAGACCTGTCTGACAGAGCAGCGCTAACCCAGTTACACTGGATGTACAGGCCTTTGTAACAGAGCAGCAGGATCCCAGTGTTACACTGGTTGGATCGACCAATCTGACAGAGCAGCAGTCTGCCAGTGTTACACTGGAAGTGTAGGCCTGTCTGAGAGCAGCAGGATCCCAGTGTTACACTGGATGGACAGCATTGTCTGACACTAGCAGTCCCCCAGTGTTACACTGGATGTACTGGCCTGTATGACAGTAGCACTACTGCAGTGTAACTAACACTGGATGTACAGGACTGTCTGACAGAGCAGCATTAGCCCAGTGTTCCACTGGAAGTGCAGGATCATCTGACAGAGCAGCACTATCCCAGTGTTGCATTGGATGTACATGACCGGCAAACAGAGCAGCATTATCCCAGTGCTCACTGGAAGTGCAGGCATAACTCCAACCTCAGCAGCCCCCCTCCCCCCAGCCACAATTGGACTATTTATGTGAATGTGAAGAACAAAACATTCTAACTATTTTTATCTGAGCACAACAGGTGGTGGAAACATATCTCAGGGACATAAGCCCCTCTTGGCCTTGAAGGGAGCTAGGTGCTCTATTACACATTATATTGCTCTATTAGGGACTGTCGCCTTAAATATCTCTGCAGCCAATTTTCTTAGTGAAATTATTCAATAGCTGGGTCTATTGTCGAATAATGACATGATAAGCAGTGCAATGTGAATTACATTATGATGAATTGAACAATTGCCCCATTAACCAAAGCATGAAAGGGAATCAGGTTCTTGGAACGTTATTTAAGATAGTTATTGAATGAAATAACTATCAGCACCAGTTCCAACTGTTTCATGTAGTAATTTAATTGACAGATTGACCTTAAAAACTCCGGCTTCTGGCTTAAAACCAGTTCCTTCAGTAAAAGAGAAGCAAAGACGGACTAACTGGGTAAAACACAAAAAGCTGGAGGAACTCAGTGGATCAGGCAAAATATGTGGAGGGATTGGACAGGCGACGTTTCGGATTGGAACCCTTCTTCAGACTAATCAAGGATCATTCTCAACCTCACCATATTCCAAAGCATTTCAAGTATTTTTGATGTGCAGGTGCTGTTGTTACGCAGGGGCGGAGATTGCAACCTTCACGTGGTCCACCCCGTTTCGACTAATGCAATCAACCTGCCGTGCACAAACAAATAGATCAAATACAACAAGTTGACCTGCAACTTTAGGCTGTGCAAGAGAAGAGGTTGTAACGCAGAAACCAGTATATTTGATTCCATCGTTCGATACCGGGAATGGTGCCTGAGGCTATCGGTCAGTTCAGGACAATTCTTCTGTTGATGCTGATGCGGAAAGACGTGAGGTCAGGCTGGCAATAGGCAACAACTCGCCAAAGCTCAGCCCTTCACTCCTGCATCTCTCTCCCAAGATACAAGATACATTTATTTGTCACATGTGCCAGACGGCACAGTGAAATGTGATTACACTGAGTTCCCACTTCCACCTCTGTCCTGGGCCTCCTCTCAATTTCACAGTCAGCTCAAGGAGCAGCACCTCATCCTTCCATCGGTGCATTACAGCCTCTGCACATTTACAAACTCCCCCCCCCCCCCCCCCCCCATCGCTTCTCCCCCCCCACAGACTGAATGCCCTGCAGTGTATTTCCAGCAGCTTCATGTTGCGATAGTTTTCTTATTTTCTCACAACCACCCTTTGATCATTTTTTTTTCACTCCAGCTCTCTCCACCCTGTCACACACATTCCCCTTGTTCTCCCCTTCTCCCTCCAGCCCCCCCCCCCCCCTCCCCATTTAGCTGTGAATTTACTCTGAATTCACCTGACCTCTTAACATTCCCCCAGTTCTGCCCGAAGGCTAGTAAGAAACCTTTCTCCTTCCCCAGTCCTGCTGAATTTTGTTCCTATTTTAGATGTCCAATGTTATTGGGACACAAGGAAACTGCAGATGCTGGAATGTCACAAAGTGTTGGAGTAACTCGGCGGGCCAGGCAGCATCTGTGGAGGAAATGGGCAGAGAAACGTCGCCTAGCCGTTCCCTCCTCGCTGAGTTCCCCTGGCATTTTGCGTTTTACTCCAGTATTATTAATATTTCACTGTTACTTTCTTGGGGAAATGAACAGATTTCCTCAGGCATCAGGAGAATGTTGGCAAGGTTTTTTACCAGGGGACGGGCGGGTCAGCGTTGATGTCCTTGTGCCCTACCTTGCGCCGATGCTCCAGGTAGCAGGCGTGGTCCCACTTCTGCTGCAGGTACTTGTTCCCACAGGGGAGGATGGGCTGGTAGGAGCGGTGCATGGCAGGCAGGGGCTGGTTGCTCTCTGCTGCAGGTGTCGGATGCTGAGCTCCCGTGTGTCTGGGCTCAGTGTTTGCACCGGATCATGTGCCAGTTGCTATGACAAGCAGCCCGATCGCTGCAACAAGAAGTCTTTTGTTCCACAGAGCCTGAGACAACAGTGCTCCTACATCGCGGCCAGCCTTCCTTGTCCATCGGCCTTCTCTTAATGCACGACGTGCCGAGGCTGGAGAATTCATCGGTGCCGGCTCTGATTTCTTTTGAACATTTTCATACCTCAGGTTTCCCTCTTCCCTGACTCTCAGGCTGAAGAAGGGTTTCATAGAAACATAGAAAATAGGTGCAGGAGTAGGCCATTCGGCCCTTCGAGCCTGCACCGCCATTCAATATGATCATGGCTGATCCTCCAACTCAGTATCCTGTACCTGCCTTCTCTCCATACCCCCTGATCCCTTTAGCCACAAGGGCCACATCTAACTCCCTCTTAAATATAGCCAATGAACTGGCCTCAACTACCTTCTGTGGCAGAGAATTCCACAGATTCACCACTCCCTGTGTGAAAAATGTTTTTCTCATCTTGGTCCTAAAAGATTTCCCCCTTATCCTTAAACTGTGACCCCTTGTTCTGGACTTCCCCAACATCGGGAACAATCTTCCTGCATCTAGCCTGTCCAACGCCTTAAGAATTTTGTAAGCTTCTATAAGATCCCCCCTCAATCTTCTAAATTCTAGCGAGTACAAGCCGAGTCTATCCAGTCTTTCTTCCTGCTTTCAAAAGTCCTGCCATCCCAGGAATCAGTCTGGTGAACCTTCTGTGCACTCCCTCTATGGCAAGAATGTCTTTTCTCAGATTTGGAGTCCAAAACTGTACGCAATACTCCAGGTGTGGTCTTACCAAGGCCCTGTACAACTGCAGTAGAACCTCCCTGCTCCTATACTCAAATCCTTTAGCTATGAATGCTAACATACCATTCACTTTCTTCACTGCCTGCTGCACCTGCATGCCTACTTTCAATGACTGGTGTACCATGACACCCAGGTCTCGCTGCATCTCCCCTTTTCCTAATCGGTCACCAATCAGATGGCCCGATTTGGAAATCGACCCGAAACTTCACATCATTTTGTCCAGAGATGCTGCCTGACCCGCTGAATTACTCCAACATTTTGAGTCTATTTTCGATGTAAACCTACATCTAACATTTCTACGTGTTCCTATATCTAACATGTTCCTTTCTAACATTTTCACGAGTTATAGGAGTAGAATTGGGCCATTTGGCCCATCAAGTCTACTCCACCATTCAATCATGGCTGATCTCTGCTTCCTAATCCTATTTTCCTGCCTTCTCCCCATAATCCTTGACATGCGTTCTGATCAAGAATTTGTCTATCTCTGCCTTACAAATATCAACTGACTTGGCCTCCACAGCCCTCTGTGGCAATGAGTTCCACAGATTAACTACCCTCTGACTAAACAGGTTCCTCCTCACCTCCTTCCTAAAATAGTGCCCTTAATTCTGAGGCTTTGACCTCTGGTCTTAGACTCTCCCACCAATGGAAACATCCTTTCCTCATATGCTTTTTATAATTCTGTAAGTTTCAATGAGGTCCCCCCTCAACCTTCTAAACTCCAGCGAGTAGAGGCCCAATGCTGTCAAATGCTCAATATATGCTCGCCCACTCATTCCTGGATTCATTCTTATAAACCTCCTCTGGACACTCTCCATACCCAGCACATCCTTCCCCAGATATGGGGCCCAAATCTGCTCACAATACTCCGAATGTGACCTGGCCAGCACCTTATAAGAGCCTCAGCATTACATCGGTGTTTTTGTATTCCAGTCCTCTTGATGTAAATGGCAGCATTGAATTTGCCTTCCTTGCTACCGTTTCGACTTGCAAGTTAACTTTTTGGGAGGCCTGCACCAGTCCTCCCATCCCATTGCACCTTTGATTTCTGGATTCTCTCTCAATTTAGAAAATAATCCACGCCTTTATTCTTATTACCAAAATGCATGACTCCACACTTAGCTATACTGTACTGAATTTCATCTGCCACTTCTCTGCCCCACTCCTAACCTGTCCAAGTCCTTCTGCAGAGTCCTTGCTTCCCCTCCACCGCCTACCCCTTCACCTAGCTTAGCATCATCTGCAAACTTTGCCACAAAGCCTTCCATCCTCTTATCCAAACCATTAATATACAACGTGAAGAGAAGCGGCCTCAGCACCGACCCATGCAGAACTCCACTAGTCACTGGCAGCCAACCTGACAAAGCTTCTTTTATTGCAACTCTTTGCCTTCTGCCATCCAACCAACCCGCTATCTGTGCTGATATCTTCCCTTTAATACCATGGGCTCTCATCTTCCCTTGCAGCCTGATGTGCAGCACCTTATCGAGGGCCTTCTGAAAATCTAGGTAAACAACATCTACAGCCTCCCCTCTGTCTGTCCTGCTATTAACATCCTCAAAGAATAGCGGACTTGTCAGGTAAGATCTTCCCTTCCCAAAACCATGCTGACTCTGGCCTATTCCATCGTGAACTTCCAAGTACTGCATAACCTCACCCTTTATAATTGACTCTAAAATCTTACCAACCACCGAAGTCAGGCTGACCATATAGTTTCTGCTCTTTTCCTTTGTTCCCTTCTTGTACAGCGGGGTGATATTCGCAATTTTCCAATCTTTAGGGACTACTCCTAGCTCCAGTGATTCCTGAAATATCACAACTAAGGCCTTCACAATCTCTGAGCACCCTGGGGTGCTGTCCATCCAGTCCAGGTGATTTATCCACCCTCAGAGGGGGCAGTTCTAATGGGGAGGGGGATGCGGTTCCAGCTCCTAGACTGTGGAACAGCATCCCCCTCCCCATTAGAACTGCCCCCTCCATCAACTCCTTTAAGTCTAGTCTAAAAACGTATCTGTTCTCCCAAGCCTTTCCTGACATCCTCTGAGCGAGGGCTATTTGTATATATGTATTAAAGATGGAGCTGCAGATGCTGGAAAATCGAGGGTACACAAAAGGCTGGAGAAACTCAGCGGGCGTAGCAGCATCTCCTTCGCTCCTGAGATGCTTCTGCACCCACTGAGTTTCTCCAGCCTTTTGTATACCCTTGTATATATGTATGTAGCCTGCTTGTGTATACTACTCTTATAACAAATGTAAAGCACTTTGGTCAACGAGAGTTGTTTTTTAAATGTGCTATAGAAATAAATGTGACTGACTTGACTTGCTATCCTCTTTTATAATACTGGCTAGCATACATTTGTACTTCATCTTTTCTCTTCGTATTGTTCTTTTAGTTACCTTTTGTTGTTCTTTAAAAACATCCCAATCCTCTGGCTTCCTAATGATAGACAATAGACAGGAAGGACATCCTTGTGATTGAGGCAGTGCAGCGTAGGTTCACGAGATTCATCCCTGGGATGGCGGGACTGTCATATGAGGAAAGATTGAAAAGACTAGGCTTGTATTCACTGGAGTTTGGAAGGATGAGGGGGAATCTTATAGAAACATATAAAATTATAAAAGGACTGGACAAGCTAGATGCAGGAAAAATGTTCCCAATGTTGGGCGAGTCCAGAACCAAAGGCCACAGTCTTAGAATAAAGAGGAGGCCATTTAAGACTGAGGTGAGAAAAAAACGTTTTCACCCAGAGAGTTGTGAATTTATGGAATTCCCTGCCACAGAGGGCAGTGGAGGCCAAATCACTGGATGGATTTAAGAGAGATTTAGATAGAGCTCTAGGGGCTAGTGGAGTCAAGGGATATGAGGAGAAGGCAGGCACGGGTTATTGATTGGGGACAATCAGCCATGATCACAATGAATGGCGGTGCTGGCTCGAAGGGCTGAATGGCCTCCTCCTGCACCTATTTTCTATGTTTCTATGCTTCTATCTATAATAGGTGCAGGGGTAGGCCATTCAGCCCTTTGAGCCAGCACCACCATTCAATGTGATCATACAGTGTTATATGCCTTCTCTTTTGCCATTGTTGACCTTTGTCAGCCATGGTCGTCTAATTCTCCCCCGTAACTCCACCACTGTGCTACCCGAGATCTTTTATATTTGCTGCAGTAGACTGATGGGATCTCAGTTTCATACCTGAAAAGATGGAGTTACGACCTTTCAGCACTCTCTCAGTATTACCCATCGATCGACACAATGCTCCTTCAGTACTACCCCAACAATAGTGCAGCACTCCCTCTGCACTATCCTCCCAACAACACAACAACCCCCCAGTCCAAGCCCCCCAACAACACAGCAATCCCCCAGTCCAAGCCCCCCAACAACACAACAATCCCCCAGTCCAAACCACCCAACAACTCAGCAACCCAGTACTGACACCACCTCCTCTCCCACTGTGCAGTATTCCCTCAGCAGGGCCCCTCCTTTGAATGCCACCCCTCTGCACCGCCCGCTCAAAGATCAGCCTTTATTGCTGCAAGGACCACAATCTCAGCCTGTTCAATATCTATCCATAAACAAAATGCTCGAATCCAGTCAACATTGTGATTCATCTCCTTTGAACTTTCTGCAATACTCCAAAAAAAAGTCTAAACAGTGTTTTGTAAAGTTGCAACAGAATGTCCCAACTTTAATATGTCCCAACCTGTGAAGGCAAGTATGCCATATGCCTTCTTCACCACCCTATCTAGCTTTGTTGCTACTTACAGGGAACTATGGACCTGGACCCAAAGGTTCCTCCATTCATCAACATTCCTTAATGCCGTACCATTTCTTGTGTATGTCCAACTCCTATTTGACTTTCTAGAATGCATCAACACTGATGAACACATTCATCCACTCCAAACCTGCTATCAAACTCGGGAGTGATGAGTCAGAATATAGGAGTGAGATTGATAATCTGATTGATTGATGCCTAACACAACCTCGCCTAACACAACATCAACAAGACCAAGGAGTTGATTGCTGACTTTAGAAGAGGAAAGCAGAAGATCCACAAACCTGCCTTCATCTATGGGTTGGCAGTGGATAGAGTCAACAACTTCAAATTCCTGGGCGTGTATATCTCTGAAGATCTGTCCTGGGCCCAGTGCATTAATGCAATCATAAAGAAAGTCTACCTTATTAGAGAATTATGAGATTTGGTATGTCGACGAATAATCTCGAACTTCTACACTTCTATAGTGGTGAATATATTAACTGTTTGCATCACAACCTGGTTCAGCAACCTAGGATCAAAGGATATTACTAAATGTGGTGGACACTGCCGAGTGCATCAAGGGTATTGACGTCTCCACCACTGAAGGGATCTATAGGAGGGACTGCCTCAAAAAGGCAGCCAGCATCATCACAGACCTACACCACCCTGGCCTTGCTAATTTCTTTCCTACCATTCGTTAGAAGGTAGAGGAGTATGAAAACCTTGAGGACAGGGATCAAGAATCGCATCTTCCCAATAACCAGTAGGCTCTTGAACACTATGCAACATGAACTAAACTATAAACTGTGGACTGTCTTTGGTTGCACTGAGAACTCTGGGGTACTAGTATTGCACACTAGTATTGGGGTTATTCATCTATTAAATTGTGTTCTCAAAGTTATCTATGACTACTGTGTTTACAGGCCTGTTATGTTGCTACAAGTAAGTATTTCATTGTTCCGTCGTTACTACATACGACAATTAAACCTTAATTCTTGATGGGTTGGACAGGCTATGTTTGTAATTGCTGGCATTTGAAAGAATGAATGGGAATATAATTACAAGGATACAAAGGGTACAAAGGACATTTATTATCACATACACCAATTGGTGTAGTGAAATAATATAATTCAAGCATATGATCCTGCAGGATCTTAGCAGGTTAGCCGTGGAGAGAATGTTTCTTCATGGGAGATCTAGTCAAGTCAAGAGTGTTTCATTGCCATATGTCCCAGATAGGAGAATGGAATCCTTACTTGCTGCAGCACAACAGAATATGTAAACATAGTTCATAACGGGACTAAAAAAGTTCAGTGTGTGTGGATATATACACATGCACACATACTCAATAAATAAACAAATATAGTGCAATAATAATAATAGTCTGTTGTAGTTCAGAGCATTGTGTTTAATAACCTGATGGCTGTGGGGAAGAAGCTGTTCCTGAACCTGGACATTACAGCTTTCAGGCTCCTGTACCTTCTTCCCGATGGCAGTGGTGAAATGAGTGTGTGACCAGGATGGTGTGGGTCTTTGATGATGTTGGCTGCCTTTTTGAGGCAGCGACTGCGATAGATCCCTTCGCTGGTGGGGAGGTCAGAGCCGGTGATGGACTGGGCAGTGTTCACAACTTTTTGCAGTCTTTTCCTGGACTAAAAATAGAATTAACTGGTTCAAAATAAAGGGTAGCTTTTTTAAGACAGAGAGCAAGTCAATTTTCTTTCTCTCAGAGAGTTTTGAGTTGTGGAACTCTCCTCCTCAAAGGAAGCAGAGTTTTTAAATAATATTAAGGCAGATGACTAGCAAAAGGATGAAAATGTGAAATGTGAAACCATGCGAGTCACCAGAAAGAGGAATCCAGGCGTCACATCTTACAACATACTTGGTGTCCCCCGTGAAGAATCCAAACAAACCAAGTATCTTGGCATCAAATTGCAGAATGATCTACGTTGGAACGATTAGACTCATCATGCCACAGTGAAAGCAACAGGTGTCCTAAACTTCCTGAGACTCAACTTCCATCATTGTTCAGCTTCTGTCAAGGAGAAGCTGTATTTTACCCTCGTTAGACCTCATCTGGACTATGCAGTTGCAGCTTGGGACCCATACACAGATAACAACATTTCATCCATCGAACGTGTCCAAAGACAGGCTGCTCGATTTGTTACTAACACCTACGAGAGAGAAGCGAGTGTCACCAAACTTCTGAATTCTCTGGGGTGGAACCCTCTCCAAGACAGGCGTGAAGCTCACCATTTGACCTGTTTTTACAAAATGTTAAATGGTCAGCTAGACATAGATCACAAGACCTACACCAACCCCAAACCAATTAGGAGCAGACGAGGGCATTCGATCCAATTTGTGGTCCCAGCCACAAAGACAGATGTGTACAGCAATTTGTTCTCCCCACGCACTATTAAGGCACAGAATAATCTCCACCAAACCACGGTTGCCCAGCCAGATGCAACTACATTTAAAGTGGCACTTTCTTCCCAATAACCCTCTCTGTCTAAACCCCTCCCTTCACCACCTCCAGTTTAAATTCCAGTTGGAATATTTTGGGGACCAAGTAACCAAGAACCAAGAACCAAGAAAAGAGACACAAAATGCTGGAGTAGCTCAGCGGGCCTGGCAGCAACTCATGAGTAAATATACAAATGAGGAAGTAATGAGGTCATGTTTATAATCAGATCCACCATGATTTTATTAAAAACTGAAGACAAATGAAACTGCAGATGCTGGAATCTGAAACAAAAGCAGAAATGCTGGATGAACAGTTAATCAAGTAGCATCAGTGGAAAGGGAACCCAGTCAATGATTCAGGTCGGTCGGGTACTGATCCAAAATATCAACTGTCCATTTTCCTCCACTTTAGATTTTATTTGCTCATGATCCCAGGATCTGCGTGCTTGTATGTCTTCATCAGAGCTGATTGCCTTTCAGGGCCAGTGTGAGGGGCAAGTGACCTCCCATTATTCCTACTTCAGTTCCTTCTTTGTTTCTGTTTAACGTTAATGACCTGTCTCTATCAGAATCAAGACAGACACAAACCGCTGGAGTAACTCAGCAGGACAGGCATCATCTCTGGAGAGATGGAATGAGTGACGTTTTGTGTCCAGACCCTTCTTCAGTATCAAATTTTGTGTCAAGAGAGCGCACTGCCCAAACAATTGGATACATTTAAATTCAACACCCAGGCATTGTCAGAAGATGCAGAACATTTTTCAGACCAGCCTGTTTTCTGAGGATTCAATGTGCTGTATTGCAGAGGTAAGATCATAACGGAACAACATTGCTGCTGATCAGAAGATACCAAGATGAACTGAGACATTTAGTGTGACTCTCGACGGGAGATAGGATCAGAGAGCAGATTGTGTCATCTGCAGCAGGTTATAAATGAGAATGGAAAGCAACAAACAAGAAATGTGCAGCACCATCAGTGAAGCAAGCTGACCTCTTTAACCAGGCTTTTGGCCACACGCCCTAATATTTCCATGTATGGCCAAGCTTACATTTTGTCCAGTAACACTTCTGTGAAGCATTCTAGAATGTTTTGTATTCTTGAAATCGCTATGTTAATAGAAGTTATGGTTGTAACTATGGTTGTAAAGTTATGGTTATAATGCAGAGTATGTACAATTCGTGCAGTTGTGAAATCAATGCAAATTTGGGGACAGGTTTATGTGTCACTGCACCCCTGTGGAACCCTTTCGTTTAAGAGTGAGAAATGCAGGTGTGTTACCTACATGGTCCTGCCTATTCATTGACGATAGTCAGGAGTCTGCCAGACTTCATTCCACAATACAGGAGAGGAATCAATTTGATGAAATTCTTTCTTCAGAGGAATGTGTTGACAAACCTTCCCTCTTTTCTCATTATGTAAACAGTGCTGTGACAAATGGCTCCATTCAGAGGTTCTAATGAGCACTGATATTGAGTAGGAATTATATAACGACAGAACTCCATGCCATGGAAGGCTGCTCTTTGTGCCGGCTCTTCAAAAGTGCCTCCAATTAGTTTCATACCTATGCAATTTTTATATTTTTAAATATTTCCAATTCCCTTTTTGGTGGTGAATCTACTGCCACAAAGCTTTCGGCAGTGAGATCCTGACACTGCTGAAACTTGCAACGATAGAACGTTGCTCTTTTGATTGTGGTGACGTGTTGGAGGTGGCAGGATCTCTGATGGATGATCGATCCATTGTTGCTGTAAGGGGAAACCCAAGGAAGCTGTCCCATTGCTCTGGCTGGGAGGGGAGAGTGAGAACAGATGCGCAAGAAATAGTGGAAGACCTAATGGTTGAGGAAAAGGCACAGTTAAGAACAGAGTAAAACATCTTTTAAAAGTTATTACCTTCAAAAGGATTCTCTTACCAAGCATTGTTTAAGAAGGAACTAACTAACTGCAGATGCTGGAAAAATCGAAGGTAGACAAACATGCTGGAGAAACTCAGCGGGTGAGGCAGGATCTATGGAGCGAAGGAAATAGGTGACTATTCCTTCTTCATACTGATGTGGGGATGGGAAGAAGAAAGGAAGAGGCGGAGACAGTGGGCTGTGGGAGAGCTGGGAAGGGGAGGGGAAAGAGGGAGAAAGCAAGGACTACCTGAAACTGGAGGTCAATGTTCATACCACTGTGGTGTAAACTACCCAAGCAAAATATAAGGTGCTGCTCCTCCAATTTACGGTGGGACTCACTCTGGCCATGGAGGAGGCCCAGGACAGAAAGGGCGGATTCGGATTGGGAGAGGGAGTGGAAGTATGTGCTCAGGGCCCCAGGGATTCCTTATACATAAATTACCAAAAATTAATATGTAGCTTCAAAAAAATTAGGAAGGTGAACACAATATTGTCATTTATTGCATCTGCATTTGAGTATAAGAGTAGAGATGTCTAGCTCCACTTACACAGGATACGATACGATAGGACTTTATTAATCCCAAGATGGAGATTGGTCTGCCAACAGTCATAACACACAAAAAGATACATGAATCATTACATTAAAGTGACGAGTGGAAAGTCCAGGATTTGGGATATGCAAAGATTGGGGGGGGGGGGGGGGGGGGGGGGGGGGGGGGGAGTCAAGTCTACCCCACAATAGAAGGGGGGAGGAGCTGTGGTCAGATAGCCACAGGGAAAAAGGATCTCCTGTGATGTTCTGTGTTGCATCTTGGTGGAACCAGTCTGATGCTGAAGGTGCTCCTCAGGTGGACCAGTGTGTTATGGAGGGGGTGAGCTGTATTGTCCAAGATGCTCCACAGTTTGAGTCGTATCCTCTCCTCCAAGACCATCTCCGGTGAATCCAAGTCCACCCCCAGGACGGAGCCAGCTAATGAGCTTGTTAATTCTGTTGGCGTCCGCGGCCTTCGCCCTGCCACCCAGCACACGACAACAAAGAGGACGGCACTGGCCACCACCAATTTGGTAGAACATATGCAGCATCTTACTGCACTCTGTTGTGCTCCAACTGGTTCAATGGTTATCTACAGACCCCCAAATAGTAGCCTGGATGTGGGGTGTAAGTTGCAGCAGGAGTTAAAACTGGCATATAACAAAGCGAATGCCACTGTGGTGATGGGGGATTTCAATATGCAGGTAGACTGGGAAAATCAGGCTGGTTCAGGACCCCAAGAAAGAGAGTTTGTAGAATGCCTCCGAGATGGATTCTTAGAGCAGCTTGTAATGGAGCCGACCAGAGAAAAGGCAATTCTGGATTTAGTGTCGTCCAATGAACCAGATTTGATAAGAGAACTTGAGGTAAAGGAACCGCTTGGAGGTAGTGATCATAATACGGTTAGTTTTAATCTGCAATTTTAGAAGGAGACGGTTAAATCGGAAGTGTCAGTGATGCAGTTGAACAAAGGGGACTATGAAGGCATGAGAGAGGAGCAGGCCAAGGTAGACTGGAAAGGGATCCTAGCAGGAATGACGGTGGAACAGCAAAGGCAGGAATTTCTGGGCATAATCCAGAAGACGCAGGATCATTTCATTCCAAAAAGGAAGAAAGATTCTAAGGGGAGTAGGAGGCAACCATGGCTGACAAGAGAAGTTGGGGATAAAATAAAACTAAAAGAAAAGATGTATAACACAGCAAAGAGTAGCCGGAAGCCAGACGATTGGGAAACTCTCATAGGACAACAGAAGGAAACAAAACGGGCAATACAGGCTAAAAAGATGAAGTACGAGGCTTCATCTCATATTAATGATTTGGAAGAGGGAATTAAGAGCAACAATAGCAAGTTTGCAGATGACACAAAGCTGGGTGGCAGTGTGAACTGTGAAGAGGATGTTAGGAGGTTGCAGGGGGACCTGGACAGGTTGAGTGAGTGGGCAGATGCGTGGTAGATGCAGTATAATATAGATAAATGTGAGGGTATCCACTTTGGCGGCAAAAACAAGGGGGCAGATTATTATCTCAATGGGGTTAGGTTAGGTAAGGGGGAGGTACAGCGAGACCTGGGTGTCCTTGTACAGGTTGGTGTGCAGGTACAGCAGGCAGTGAAGAAAGCTAATGGAATGTTGGCCTTCATAACAAGAGGATTTCAGTATAGGAGTAAAGAGGTTCTTCTGCAGTTGTATAGGGCTCTGGTGAGACCACATCTGGAGTATTGTGTACAGTTTTGGTCTCCTAATTTGAGGAAGGACATCCTTGTGATTGAGGCAGTGCAGCGTAGGTTCACGAGATTGATCCCTGGGATGGCGGGACTGTCATATGAGGAAAGATTGAAAAGACTAGGCTTGTATTCACTGGAGTTTAGAAGGATGAGGAGGATCTTATAGAAACATATAACATTATAAAAGGACTGGACAAGCTAGATGCAGGAAAACAATTCCCAATGTTGGGTGAGTCCAGAACCAAAGGCCACAGTCTTAGAATAAAGGGGAGGCCATTTAAGACTGAGGTGAGAACAAAACTTTTTCATCCAGAGAGTTGTGAATTTATGGAATTCCCTGCCACAGAGGGCAGTGGAGGCCAAATCACTGGATGGATTTAAGAGAGAGTTAGATAGAGCTCTAGGGGCTAGTGGAGTCAAGGGATATGGCGAGAAGGCAGGCACGGGTTATTGATAGGGGACGATCAGCCATGATCGCAATGAATGGTGGTGCTGGCTCGAAGGGCCGAATGGCCTCCTCCTGCACCTATTTTCTATGTTTCTATGTTCTTATTTTACTGCTCGAGATAACAGAGCCAGACTGGCAGGTGAAGGAGTGTGTAGAAAAGTACTGCAGATGCTGATATATACTGAAGATAGATGCTAAATGCTGGAGTAACAGTGAGTCAGGCATCATCTCTGGAGAAAAAAGGAAGGGTGACGTTTTGGGTCGGGACCCTTCTTCAGAATGAAAATAGAGGGGAGGGAACTGGAGGTGGGAAAAGGCCAGAACAAAGCAGGTTACTGGGGATGAGGTGATAACGAAGGGAGTAAAAATACAGGTCAATGTTGGATTCCGACTTTAACATCAGGGGAAAGGGAGATCCAGAGTGAAAATCGTGTCTATCACTTTCTGCATTCATTTCTCTTGTAATAAAGGTGAACAATTTCCCTCAAAATCACAAATGTCCAGGTTCAGGAACAGCTTCTTCCCTACAGCCATTAAGCTATTAAACACTACAACATCAAATAAGCTCTGAACTACATATAGTTATTATTGCACTATTGTTGTGTTTGTTAAGTGTATGTATGTGCGTGTATATACACACACTGAACTTTTTTTTCCTCGTTTATTCTTTACAGTGTACTATGTTCACATAGTCTGTTGTGCTGCTGCAAGTAAGGATTTCATTGGTCTCTCTGGGACATCTGACAATAAACCATTCTTGACTCTTGGAGAAGCAGGGAATGGAGGGATATGCATTTAGTGCAAGCAGATAAGTCTTGGCATCATGCTTGGCACAAACATTGTTGGCTGCCAGGCCTTTTCTTGCGCTGTTCTGTTCAGTGGTTCTATAACGTCTCTGGTCTCTCCACACTGCTGATGTCCCTCATTCCTGGGTTGGCTTCTGTACCCTCTCAAAAACCTTGAACAATGTGAGATCTCACAAAAGACTGTTTGCACATTACCAATTAATCTTGCACACATTCATATTTTAACATGTTACCCAAGCATGTGAATCAATTGTTGATTGCCAGAAAATTAAATTGAGCTCAACTTTCCAAGGATTGCATCCAAGCTCAAAGTTAGCAAGTTGCTTTTTACTCTTTTCCTTCCAATCCCGCTATACCCTTGGCTGCATTGGAATCATCAGTTGTTCCACAAGAAATGAATGACATCCAGCATGTTACAGGAGCTTGGTTTTAAGAGTCAGAAAGAGGTAGAGATGGAAAGGAGGGTGTAAGGAGAATAGAAGCAGGGAATGTGTTGGGAGTAAAATTATGAGAAAGGTAAAGAGAAACTATTTAAAGAGTGCAAGTAAGTAAGTAAGTTTATTGGCCAAGTATTCACATACAAGGAATTTGCCTTGGTGCTCCGCCCACAAGTAACAACATGACATACAGTGACAGTTACGAATGACTCAGAAAACACTAAACATTAATAATAATAAAACATTAATGATAAAACACCATTGATCAAGCATGTGAACCAACAAAATACCAGATCAAAGGGAGGCTACAGATTTCTGGCTGTTGAGTAGAGCAACTACTCATGGATAAAAAACTGTTTTTATGTCTGGCTGTGGCAGCTTTCACAGTCCAGAGTCGCCTTCCAGAGGGAAGTGATTCAAAGAGTTTGTGGCCAGGGTGAGAGGGGTCAGAGATGATCTTGCCCGCTCGCTTCCTAGCCCTTGCAGTGTACAGTTCATCAATGGAGGGAAGGTTGCAGCCAATAATCTTCTCTGCTGATCGGAGGATTCGCTGCAGCCTCCAGGTGTCGTGCTTGGTGGCTGAGCCAAACCAGACCATGATGGAGAAGGTGAGGACAGACTCTACGATGGCCGTGTAGAATTGGACCATCATTGCCTGTGGCAGATTGTGCTTCCTCAGCTGCCGCAGGAAGTACATCCTCTGTTGTGTTCTAAATCCCAGCATCTGCAGTCTCTTGTCATAGAGAGGAGTTACAGAGAGGTGGTCACTCCAAAACCACAGGAGGCAGACAAGTGGGTCATGGTTAGGAGAGGCAAGGGGCAGAGGCAGGGACTAGAGAGTACCCCAGTGGCTGTACACCTTGGCAATAAGTACTCCTGTTTGAGTACTGATGGGGGGCACAGCCTACCTGGGGGTAGCAAAAGCTGCCGGGCCTCGGATACAGAAACCAGCCCTGTTGCTCAGAAGGGTAAGGAAAAGAAGAGGAGGGCTGCAGTAATAGGGGACTCTATAGTTAGGGGGTCAGATAGGCGATTCTGTGGACGCAGTCAGGAGACCCGGATAGTAATTTGCCTCCCTGGTGCCAGGGTCCGGGATGTGACTGAACGTGTCCAAGATATCCTGAAATGGGAGGGAGAGGAGCCAGTGGTACATATAGGTACCAATGACATAGGTAGAAAAAGAGAAGCGGTCCTGAAAGGAGAATTTAGGGAGTTAGGAGGAGAGTTAAGGAGAAGGACCGCAAAGGTAACAATCTCAGGATTACTGCCTGTGCCACGCGACAGTGAGAGTAGGAATGGAGCGAGGTAGGGGATAAATGCGTGGCTAAAGGACTGGTGCAGATGGCAGGGATTCAAGTTTCTGGATCATTGGGACCTCTTTTGGGGAAGGTGTGACCTGTACAAAAAGGACGGGTTGCACTTGAACCCGAGGGGAACCAATATCCTGGCGGGGGAGATTTGCAAAGGCTACTGGGGAGACTTTAAACTAGATCGGTTGGGGGGAGGGACTCAAATAGAGAAAGCAAGTAGACCGTGTGTGGAAGCAGTCAGACGCAACACGTAGGGGGGAAAAAAGAAAAAAATTCAGAAACACGGGTCCTGAACTTAAAGAAAGGTAACTTTGAGGGTATGAGACATGAACTGGCCAAGATAGACTGGCAATTGATTCTTGAAGGGTTGACGGTGGATATGCAATGGAAGGCATTTAAAGACTGCATGGATGAACTACAAAAATTGTTCATCCCAGTTTGGCAAAAGAATAAATCAGGGAAGGTAGTGCATACATGGATAACAAGGGAAATCAGGGATAGAATCAAAGCAAAAGATGAAGCGTACAAATTAGCCAGAGAAAGCAGCCTACCAGAGGACTGGGAGAAATTCAGAGTCCAACAGAGGAGGATAAAGGGCTTAATTAGGAAAGGGAAAATAGATTATGAAAGAAAACTGGCAGGAAACATAAAAACTGACTGCAAAGGTTTTTATCGATATGTGAAGCGAAAAAGATTAGTTAAAACAAATGTAGGTTCCTTGCAGTCAGAAACAGGTGAATTGATCATGGGGAACAAGGACATGGCAGACCAATTGAATAACTACTTTGGGTCTGTCTTCACTAAGGAAGACATAAATAATTTGCCGGAAATAGCAGGGGATCGCGGGTCAAATGAGATGGAGGAACTGAGTGAAATCCAGGTTAGCCGGAAAGTGGTGTTAGGTAAATTGAATGGATCAAAGGCTGATATCCCCAGGGCCAGATAGGCTGCATCCCAGGGTACTTAAGAAATAGCCCCAGAAATAGTGGATGCCTTAGTGATAATTTTTCAAAACACTTTAGATTCTGGAGTAGTTCCTGAGGATTGGAGGGTAGCTAATGTAACCCCACTTTTTAAAAAGGGAGGGAGAGAGAAAACGTGGAAATACAGACCAGTTAGTCTAACATCGGCAGTGAGTGAAACTGCTAGAGTCAGTTATTAAAGATGGGATAGCAGCGCATTTGGAAAGTGGTGAAATCATTGGACAAAGTCAGCATGGATTTACGAAAGGTAAATCATGTCTGACGAATCTTATTGAATTTTTTGAGGATGTAACTAGTAGAGTGGATAAGGGAGAAGCAGTGGATGTCTTATATCTGGACTTTCAGAAGGCTTTCGACAAAGTCCCACACAAGAGATTAGTATACAAACTTAAAGCACATGGTATTGGGGGTTCAATATTGAGAACTGGCTGGCAGACAGGAAGCAAAGAGTAGGAGTGAACGGGTCCTTTTCAGGATGGCAGGCAGTGACTAGTCAGGTGCTGCAAGGCTCAGTGCTGGGACCCCAGCTATTTACAATATATATTAGTAATTTGGACGAGGGAATTAAATGCAACATCTCAAAGTTTGCGGATGACGCAAAGCTGGGGGGCAGTTTTAGCTGTGAGGAGGATGCTAGGAGGCTGCAAGGTGACTTGGATAGACTGGGTGAGTGGGCAAATGCATGGCCGATGCAGTATAATGTGGATAAATGTGAGGTTATCACTTTGGTGGCAAAAACATGAAAGTAGACTATTATTTGAATGGTGACCGTTTAGGAAAAGGGGAGATGCAACGAGACCTGGGTGTCATGGTACACCAGTCATTGAAAGTAGGCATGCAGGTGCAGCAGGCTGTGAAGAAAGCGAATGGTATGTTAGCATTCATAGCAAAAGGATTTGAGTACAAGAGCAGGGAGGTTCTACTGCAGTTGTACAGGGTCTTGGTGAGGCCACACCTGGAGTGTTGCGTACAGTTTTGGTCTCCTAATCTGAGGAAAGACATTCTTGCCATTGAGGGAGTACAGAGAAAGGTTCACCAGACTGATTCCTGGGATGGCAGGACTTCCATATGAAGAAAGACTGGATAGACTTGGCTTGTACTCGCTGGAATTTAGAAGATTGAGGGGTGATCTCATAGAGACTTACAAAATTCTTAAGGGGTTGGACAGGCTAGATGCAGGAAGATTGTTCCCGATGTTGGGGAAGTCCAGGACAAGGGGTCACAGTTTAAAGATAAGGGGGAAGTCTTTTAGGACCGAGATGAGAAAATCATTTTTCACACAGAGAGTGGTGAATCTGTGGAATTCTTGGCGACAGAAGGTAGTTGAGGCCAGTTTGTTGGCTATGTTTAAGAGGGGAGTTAGATGTGGCCCTTGTGGCTAAAGGGATCAGGGGGTATGGAGAGAAGGCAGGTACAGGATACTGAGTTGGATGATCAGCCTTGATCATATTGAATGGCGGTGCAGGCTCGAAGGGCTGAAGGGCCTACTCCTGCACCTAATTTCTATGTTTCTATGTTTCTTGTGTCTCGAAGACTGGGGGGGGGGGGGGGGGGGGGGAGAGCAGAGATGGGGAAGCAAGAGAGCGTTGGAGAGAGAGGGGGAGTGAAGAATGAGAAAGATGGGAGGACAACAAGTATTGGGGAAGGAGGGGCAGGAGAAAGAAATGAGAGCAGTGGAGTGGGATGGTTTGATGAAAGAGAAATGGATACAGGACCCTAGGATCTGCAACCCAGAGTTTTGAAGAGGTATCTATGACGGTAGCTATGTTCCAAAATTATATATTCAAAAATTGTTTATGTGAATTGGTACGTAGCAAATGTGATTATTTATGAAGTGAGCGAGGGCGTACCCAACCAGTTACTTGCTTGAGGAAATGCTGGAGTTTATAATAAAGTATGTAAAAACAGAACAGCTAGCAAAGAATACACATACAATTGAGCAAAGTCTGCATGGATTTATGAAAGGAAACACGTTGGGCTAATATGCTGGAGTGTGGATGTGACTGGTGGAACAGATAAAGAGGAACAACCATTGGATGTGGTCTATTTGGATTCTCAGATACTTTTTATGAAGCACCACACAGAGCACTAGGTTAGAGCATATAATTTAGATTCTGGTGTAATATATTTACCTGCGTAGAGAATTAATAATTGTAATGGGGGAAAAAAAAATCAAACTTTCTCAGGTGGGAAGGCTGTGACTAGTGGGGAACAGCAGGGATCGGTGCTCAGGGCCCCAGCTAACATCCATCACAACAATGATGAGGGGACCAGGGATTATATATCTCAGTTTACTGATGAGTGTGAGTATGGTGGAAGTTGTAAAGATGCTTTGGGTAATGTGGACATGAATATAATGTCATAGTGGCCTAGAAACAGGGCCAACAAACACCAATTTTGCACCATGCCATTTTATTCTCCCGATATTTGCATGAACTCCCCTCAGATTCTACCAATCCAACACTAGATGAAACTTGCAGTGGGCAATTAACCAGCACATCTTTGGAATGTGGGAGGAAACCAGAGCACCAGGGGAAACTCACGCTGTCACCGGGACACCGTGCAAACCAGCACATGAGATCAAGGTTGAACTCGGAAGACAGAGGCTGCGAGGTCGCAGCTCCACCGGCTGCTCCACTGTGTTGCACAGAAGATAGATCTCTTCTTTGATGCACAAAAATAAAAAAATATTGTTTTTAATAGCGAGAAATGAAGTCGTTTTGACGTTCAAATGGACCTGGGTGTGATTGTACACGTTGCTGAAGGCCGGCACGTTGGCGATTTGAAGGGAAATTGTTCACCTTTGTTCACCTTTATCACAAGAGAATTAAATCCAGGAAGTCCAGTGATAGTCACGAGTTTCACTCTGGATCTCCCGTTCTCCCGATGTCAGTCTGAATCCAATGTTGACCTTTTTACTGCTCCCTTTGTCATCACCTCTCATCCAGCATCCTGCTTTGTTCTGTACTTTTCCCACCTCCAGTTCCCTCCTCGCTATTTTCATCCTGAAGAAGGGTTCCCGACCCGAAACGTCAACCGTCTATTTTTTTGTCTGATGCCTGACCCTCTGAGTTACTCCAGCACTTTGCGTATATCGTCGGTATATATCAGCACATTCAGTTCCATTTTTACACACTCTTTCAGCTGTCCGCCTGGCTCGGTTACAGTGAGCTGTGAAAAAAGAGCCATTGAACCAACCAGCCGGGGCGCAACGGAGTGAAACCCACACTGGATCCACATTCACCAGCCCAGTTCCTCACTGCCTCCCACTGGTACCATTGCACACACTGAGAACGGATGAACGTTCCTAACCAATCTTCACATTTTCATAGGCCAAGATGTCTAATTGCCCCCAGTGTGTGTGGAGTGGTAGAAACAGGGGGAGTGGTAGACTCTGGTGGGGAGAATGAAATGGGATCGGCGGCCCGTCTCTGTGCTGTGTGACTGCCGCCCCATGATGCAGGAGCATGCCGGCCGTCAGGGCAATCCCATCAATTGCACTCGCCGGCTTTCCCCTGTAGCATATCTTCTCTAACATACGCAATAGTATCCCGCTGACGTGTCGGAAAGAACTGCAGGTGCCGGTTTAAATCGAAGGTAGACACAAAATGCCGGAGTGACGCTGCGGGACAGGCAGCATCCCTGGAGAGAAGGAATGGGTGACGTTTCGGGTCGAGACCCTTCAATAGACAATAGACAATAGGTGCAGGAGTAGGCCATTCGGCCCTTCGAGCCAGCACCGCAATTCAATGTGATCATGGCTGATCATCCACAATCAGTACCCCGTTCCTGCCTTCTCCCCATATCCCCTGACTCCGCTATCTTTAAGAGCCCTATCTAGCTCTCTCTTGAAAGTATCCAGGCCTCCACCGCCGAGGCAGAGAATTCCACAGACTCACCACTCTCTGTGAGAAAAAGTGTTTTCTCGCCATTAAACTAACAGGATGTCTGTTAGATCTGGGAGGAAACCGGTGCAAATCTCCACAAGAACAGCTCCCGAGTCCAGGATCGAACCCGGGTCGCTGGGGCAGTGAGGCAAGCGGCTTGACCTGCCCCGCCACCACATTGATGGACGAGCAGAGAGAGGGGTGGCGAGAGGTGGAGATTGGAGGGAAGCGGAGATTTTGAGAGTTATAAGACGAGAGGATGTGACGGCGACACGGACAGGGACCCCACGAGCTTCTTAAACCATTATGAACGCTAAGAATATTCCGCCAACCCATTAAAATATGTCGGTTTCCCGTTATTTAATCGTTTCGAAGCCAGATACCAAAGAGCCCTCGTTGTGCAGAACTGATTCCGTACAGATGGGGGAGTTATCCCACCTGATAACGCAACTCCAAATGTAAATCCTGGGAAGCGGAATCCACTGCATATCTGAGTCGGGGTTTGACCTCAGATTCGGGTTCCGCTTCCTTGGGTTTACATTTGGTGCATGAGTGGGTGTCTGTGGGTTGCCGGTGAGCCTAGAGGGTGGGTCTCTCATTTCGACCGGCGGTTTTGTGTCCGGCAGAACCGCAGCTCTAACTCTCCCGCTGTCAGAAACATTTTCAGAGCAACGTTGCGACCGAGAGGCGACGGAACAGCTGCAGCGGAACCTTGTGGCCAGGAGCTCTCCACGCCCACCTCTCGTAACCTGAGCTCTGACAACCGCACCCCGAGCTTCACCCCCATCCATCTTCACCAGCACTTCCTCTTGCTCTCCCCTCCACCGCCGACCCCCTCGACCCCCCCACCTCCACGCCACCCCACCCAGTCCTTCCTCCCCACCGTGTCACCTCACTCTTCAAAACTCTCAACTGTACTCTCCCCTCTGCCCACACTCTCTCATTCGCTCTTGCCCATCAATCTTTCTCCTCACTCCCCCTTCATGCTCCCTCTCCCTCATTCTCCCATTTATCATTACTCATCGCCAACTCTCCCCTTTCCCTTCCTCTCATTTCCTTACTTGGATAGAGAAGTGTTCCCGGCTCTTTCTCTCCGTCCTTTTATTCCTCCGTGTCCCCCTCTGCCTCTCCAGCTACTTTGCTCCAACCGACCCCGCCCCCCCCCCTTCCCTTCACCCCGTTTTCATCTTCATACCACTAACTCTCCCGTCCAGTCCGCCGCTACTCACTTCAAACACTCTATCCTCACACCTCCCTTAATCTTTCCTCCCATCATTCTACTCGTTTCCATCCTCTGTTATTCCTCTTCCTTTTTTCCTTTCCTCACAACCTTTAATTCATGTTTCGCCCTTTCACCCACATCTGTCATTGACTCCACGATTTCTCCCCATCCCTGCATTCATTCCTTTAGTCCCTCTGTCTCTCTCCTCCCCAACTCCCTTGTCTGTTCACCACCCCGCCTTTGTCTGTTCACCTGTCCCCACCTCGCTGTCTGTTCACCACTCCCCTCATCACCTCTCCTGTCAGTTCACCTCCCCCTCACTACCTCCCCTGTCTCATCACCTCTCCTCTCCCCACCTTCCCTGCCTCCAGTCTCCCTCTTCACCCCTCCCCTCCCCCCTTATCTCTCTCCCTCCTCTGTCTCTCCCTCTCCCTCTCTCCCAGCCCCCTCTCTCCCTCCCCTCCCCCCTCTCTCTCCATCCCCCTCTCTCCTCCCTCCCCCTCTCTCTCCCCTCACCCCACTCTCTCCCCCCCCCCCCCACCCCCCTCTCTCCCCTCCCCACTCCTCTCCTCCTCCCCTCCCCTCCCCCCTCTCTCCCCTCTCCCCCTCCCCCCTCTCCCCCCCCACTCCCCCCACTCTCCCCCCACCCCCCCCTCCCCCCCACCCCAATCCCCCCACCCCACTCTCCCCCCACCCCACTCCCCCTCCCCCCACTCTCCCCCCTCCCCCCTCTCCCCCCCTCCCCCCTCCCTCTCCCCCCCTCCCCCTCCCTCTCTCCAGCTACCCGCTAAACACTGACATGTGCTGAACTGCGGCGCTTGTCCAATCCCCTCCGCGTGGGGCCCAGCCTCCGCATGACAGCCAATCAGCGAGCAGACCGGGTATCGCCCTCAGCCAATGAGACGGCGCTGGACGACAGCCCGCCGACTATTGGGTGCTGGTCTGCAGCGGCGGCCAATGGGAGGCGGCGGCGGGACGGGAGCTCAGCCAATGAGGGTGGGGAGTGCGCGTCGGGCCGGAGGCGGGAGGCGCGCGGACAACGGACAACGGACAACGCGCGCGGGCGGGCGGGCGGGCGGGATGCTGTGAGGCGGATGGTCGCTCACACCCAGGGCACTGCGGCTCGGGGGCAGCATGGCGGTGGAGGACGAGGGGCTGCGGGTGCTGCAGAGCGTTAAAGTCAAGATCGGTAAGCGGCCGAGGGCGGGGTCGGTGAGGGGGGAGGAGAGGGGGTGTCTGATCTCTCCCCCCCTCGCCACACCCAACCCCTATCCGCCCTCACTCCATCACCTCCACCCACACCATCACCGCCTGCCCATCCACTCCATCACTGACACCCTTCATCACCTACCCCCTCATCCACACACTTCACACCCACAACATATCCCCCCACCATTATAGCCCCCATCCCATCACGACCCACACCATCACCCGCCTGCTCATCCACCCCAACACCCCTTCATCACCTACCCCTCATCACACACTTCACACCCACAACATATCCCCCCACCATTATCGCCCCCATTCCATCACCCGCCTGCTCATCCACCTCAACACCCTTCATCACCTACCCCCTCATCCCACACTTCACACCCACAACATATCTCTCCCCCCCCCACCATTATAGCCCCCATCCCATCACCCGCCTGCTCATCCACCCCAACACCCTTCATCACCTACCCCCCTCATCACACACTTCACACCACACCCCGCTCTTTCACACCCACAACATATCTTCACACTCCCTCCCATTATCTCCCCCACTCCATCACCTCGACCCACACCATCACCCGCCTGCTCATCCACCTCAACACCCTTCATCATCTACCCCCATCTCACACATCACACCACACCCCACTCTTCACACTCACAACATATCATCCCCCCCCCCATTATCGCCCCCATCCCATCACCTCGACCTATACCATCACCCACCTTGCTCATCCACCTCAACGCCGACATCCTTCATCACCTACCCCTCTTATCACACCCCATCCCACACTTCACACCCACAACATATCTACCCCCCCCACCATTATAGCCCCCATCCCATCACCTCGACCCACACCACCATCCGCCTGCTCATCCACTCCAACACCAACATCCTTCATTACCTATCCCTCATCATCACACACATCACACCACACCCCACTCTTCACACTCACAAAATATCTTCCCCGACCATTATCTCCCCCACTCCATCACCTCGACACACACCATCACCCACCTGCTCATCCACCCCAACACCCTTCATTACCTACCCCCTTCATCACACTCATCATACCCCATCCCACTCTTCACACGCATCCCGTACCCCCCCCTCACTCTCCACCCCCAATTCCGTCACCTTGACCCAAACCATCGTCCACCTGCTCATCCACTGACATCCTTCATCATCTACATCTCCAGTCTAACACCCCCTCACCCAAACACTCTCAATCCGTCACCCCACCCATCCTATCACTCCCCTTATCCCAATCTCCCATCCCAACATTTCCACCCCCAATAAACTCATACCAACACCCCCTCTCCCAACATCTTCACCCATCACCTCAGCCAACTCATCTTACCCCCATCCATCACCAGTACCCTCCCCATCACAACCCATCCACCTCCCCAATCTATCAACCACACCCTTCAACTCACCAATCACCCTCCCCCACCCAATGATCTGCACTCCATCACCTCCTACCCTTTAGCCATCACATCCCCCTTCTATCCACCCCATCTCGACCTTACATATGGCCACCATAGCCCGTCCCCACCCTTTACACCCTTCCCTTCATGACCCCGCCCTTGATGACCCCGGCCTTGACCCAATCATTAACATTCTTTAATCTCACCCATACTCCCCTCCAGTCATCACCTCCACCCTTCACCCCTCCTAATTTCACCCTATTTCATCACCCCTACCATTCCCCCCCCCCCTCACCATCCACAATCCATCAACACCTGTTCCTCTATCATTCAACCTCCAGCCATCACCCATATTCCTCACTCTCATATCACCCTCATCCACAACTATGACCCTTATACATTACCCACCCCATTCACCCCATCCTTCACATTCATTCCCCATCCCATCACCCGTCTTCCCCACCCATTAATCCCATGCATGAACACCTTCATCCCACCCACATAACTGCAACCCGTCACACACCCCTTCCACCCTCCACTAACATCACTCCTCATCCTTTAACTACACTCCCAACCATTACTCACATTCCCCATCCATCACTCCCCTGCCAATCACCTCCCACCCATTTTCCCCATCCGTCACTGCTCCTACATACACCCACTCCCTTCCTTCATCTACACATCACATGTCCATACCTCACCCACCTTTCTACTTATTCATTGCCCCGATCGCCAGCCCACCATCGAGTTCCAGCCATCTGTAGGAAGCTTCGGAGAGATATAAAACAGGAAAAGTGAGTAGACAAAGACATGGGAGATGGAACATAATGTGGGAATGTGAGGTCATCGAATTTTGTAGAAATGTAGATATGCAGGGTATGTTTTAAATGGTGTGCGATTTAAAGGTGCGGAGATTAAGCATTCTCTTGTGAGAGAAATGAGAGGTGATCTTAATATAACATCCAATATTTTATAGGCTCAACAGAGTAGATGCAGGGTGATGTTTCCCCTGTCTGGGACTTTCTAGAATGAGGGGTATGACCTTGCAATGTGGGGTTGGCCATTCACGACAGAAATGAGCAGGTATCTCTTCACCCAGGGTGGTGAATCTTTGGAATTGCACACCTCAGCTACGGAGGCACAAATATTGAGTCTATTCAGGTTGAAAATCAAATATCTTTATATAATTAAGGGAATTGATAAACTAGTGCAGAAAATGGTCTAACTCGATCACTGATCCAACTTCACATCAGGTACGACATACCCACCATCTCCCAACCCTCGGTTAACCCACCATTACTGTTACCCTTCAACACACAACCCCACCGCATTATTCACCTCCCCCTAGTGCATACCCATTTTTCCCACTATCCTACTCTGTATACTCCATTTCCTCCCTCCAACCCCGTTGTCTCCATCTGGCTTTACATTTCACTCCTCTTCTCTCTTTATCTGATATCCCTTTGTTTTTTCACCTCTAGTATTTGTCACTTCTCCATCCATCTGCCAATCTAACCACCCTCGTCTATATTTATTTATCACCTGCCAGGCTCTGCCCAAATCCCACCTCTCTTTTCCAGCTTTCTATCCCCTACATCTGACTGAAGAAGGATCCTGACTTAACCACAGTCTAACATGCACCCCAAGCAATAATAACTGTTATCCAACCTAACAAATCTCATCCACACCACACCCCAAACCCTTCACTCACATCTAATTTTCCCTCACCCAGCCCTTCACTTACCAATCCCTCCGACCCATCACCTCCGACATAACTCCACGGCCTTACTAAATCATGCACCACACATCCCTGATCCTCCACTACTTCCCAACTCTCATCAATCCATAACAAGGTCCACCATCATTCTCCTGCCCTCTCACATCCTTCTCCTCCATTCCATATCCCATATCCGTATCCTTTCTATACTAGTCCCTTCCTCATACCCTCTATTGCTAACTCCATTGGTCATGCACTCCATTATCTGCTTTCTCCCTCACGCTCCATAGTTTCCTCATTCCCTCACCCTCTTTATCTTTGGCCCCTCAATCCCTCCATTCTCACCCTCACCTGCCTTAGCCCTCCTTAAACCTCCTCCCCTCTCCTCCCTTAAGATGTTCCTTAAAGCCTATCCGTTAACTGAGTTTGAGGATGCCTGCCTAGTCTTTCCCAGCCATGGCTTGACGCTGTTAACACTGTTGTGAAGTGTTGTGGGAGGTTTTGTTATGGTGGTATGTAAATACTGATGCTGTGTTACGTGGTTGCTGCGTTGACGAGCTATCTCTAATCTGCAGCTTTGGTGGGGCCGTCTGTGTGCTGAACATTGCAAGCTGCTGTTCAAAAGGATCAGAGTGTCTCTTTTTAAAAATAAAACATAGCCATAAGGAAGTATTTAGGAAGCGTACATTTTAGAGAGGGTTGGGAATCCATTCTCCAGGGTTGAATGGCTGTGTCTTGCTCAGCTGTGTTATTGTGTCTGTCACTTTGCCATGTGTTTCCGAGATGTGAATGGACACAGCTGCAGTTAACCTTGGCTTGTGTTGAACCTGACGCGCAATGGCTGCATATCCAGCTAGGAGAATCGTTTGTATCCTCAGATCCTTTAGCTCATTTAGTGGGGGGTGGGGAATCTCGGAGAGGATTGCATCAGTTGTTTGCGATGTAACGGTTGTGAAGGTTACTGCTGTTTGGAATGCACAATGAGAATTCCATCATGGCTCCTCTGGGAATTATGATCCCGATGTGGTGATAACCCACATAGACCAGAGTCACCACATGTGTCGGGTTTGCTAATCACAGTTGCCTGTTGGTGAATTGCACTTAGGTATCAAGAGTCTCTCGGGGGAAATGCACCAGGTTTTGCCTCTACCTGCCTCCTGCCTCACTCTTATGACTGGAGGGCAGCTCTATTCAAGGTTTCAGAAGGCAATTTTTCTGGTTAACAACATTGTGAATCATTGTATTCCTTTATTGAGGAAAATATTGAACGCTTTGTATTGCTGGGTGATATATTTAACAATTACAATTATTTTTAATTGTCAGGACGATAGTTAAACCGGTAATAAAACTTGATTTCCAAGCAATTTTATTTTGCATTCAGCACTGATAATGTAAATGCGTCACCTCCTGATCATTTCATGTTGTTTTGAGTGTGCGGGTCCACACACTACCTGTTTACGTGAACTAAAAAACTGTAGATGCTGGTTTAAACCGAAGTTAGACACAAAAAGCTGGTGTAACTCGGCGGGTCAGAGAGCATCTTTGGAGCAAAGGAATAAGTGTCTCAGTCTGAAGAAGGGTCTCGTCCCAAAACGTCACCTATTCCTTTTCTCCAGAGATAATGTCTGACCCGCTGAGTTACTCCAGCTTTTGTGTCTGTTTACCTGTGTTCAGCCTTTAACACAACATTAAACCCACAGTTTGATGAATGTGGTGAGCAGTTGAATGACTGCTTTGTTGATTCTGAATTTTCTATCTGCTGACTCGTTGTTGCAAATGCAATTCCATCTGCAGCTTTTTGAATTACAAGTGTTGTCCTCTCTGGTGTTCTTATCCTCTTGCACCAAGCATTTTGCTCGGAGTATGAACTGTATCAGCTGTTTCCCTGCTTTATCCTACTGTACCACAAGATCCAGTCAATTGGTCAATTGGTCACATTCTGACATTATTGATGAATGTAGAGCCTGGCCGTTTATATAACAGAAATATTCTGCACTGAATAAAATGTTTTATGGGCTGACGGGGTGGGAGATTGCAACCTTCACGTGGTCCGCCCTGTTTCGACAAATGCAATCAACATGGTGTGCACAATCAAATAAGATCAAATAGAACAAGTTGTCCTACAACTTTAGGCTGTGCACGCCACATGCAAGAAGAAGAGGATGGGAGTGATAGGTAACAGTGTTACATCAGGAGACTTTAAGGCATGTGATCACAGGGTTGGTAAAGGTAGTTTCTTGTAGGATGAGAGAGGGAGACGGATGAGCCGATTCAAGGAGGGAATTCTAGAGTTTAGGGGCTTGGGGACTGAAAGCAAGACCGGCAATAATATTGTGACCAGATTTTTCATGTTGGGCTAGAATTTGAGGAGTGCAGAGGCTTCCAAGTTTTCTACAGCTGGAGAGGATACAGATGTGGGCGTGGTGGCACAGCGGTAGAGTTGATGCCTTACAGTTCCAGAGACCCAGGTTAGATCCTGACTACAGGTATTGTCTGTACGGAGTCTGTACGTTCTCCTCGTGACCAGTGAGGCTTTTCTCCGCGAGCTCCGGTTTCCTCCCACATTCCAAATATGTACAGGTTTGTAGGTTTATTGGCTTGGTATAGATGTATATCGTTCGTAATGAGTGTGGGTTAGTGGTAGTGTGCGGGGGTTGCTGGTCAGCATGGACTCGGTAGAACAAAGGGCCTGTTTCCGCCCGGTATCTCTATAAACGAAACAAAACGAATGTAGGGAGGTTGTATATGCACAGGGTGATTTAAAAGTAAAGGGCCTGTCCCACTTGGGCGTCATTTGCACGTCATTTACGTGTCATCCTAAAAATTGGTTGGCTTGTCGTGACGCGCGCGTGACGCTCACATGGTGCGTGGTGAGGCGTGGTGGCGTATGCAGTGACGCGCGGTGCCCCAGGATTTTGGAATGCTCAAAATCCTCATGCGCCACCTGCGTGACGTGTCCCTTGCTCACGCTGACGTACTGATGGCGTACACTGACGTACTGACGGCGTACGTATAGCGCGTGGTGACGCTTGGTTAAGCACGGTGACCCACAAACACATCCTATGCTAGTTTATTATGCGTCACCGTGCGTCAACGTCATTTGCGTGTCATTTGAGCGCCGCACCACGTGACCACCCAGGTAAAAAGCGCGCGTAGTTTTTAATTTTCACTGGGAAAATCCTTGCCACGGAGATCGGACTAAGTACGAATGACATCGCAAATGGCTCCCAAAAGAAACAGGGCCCTCAAGAGCACTTGGCACGCGACTGTCGTACTGCTAAACGATTTTTGCGCGACAATCACTACTGACCTGTCGCATAAATGACGTGCAAATGACGCCCAAGTGGGACAGGCCCTTAAGGGTGGGAATTTTTAAAATCTGAGGCACTGCTTAGCTGGAAATCAATGTAGGTCAGCAAGCACATGGGTGGTTGCTGAACAGGATGGCGAGGTTTGGACATGGCTGAACAACATGGTGAGGTTTGGATATGGGGGCAAACGGAGAATTGAACAGGGAAGTGCATTGAAAGAGTCGAGTCATGAGGAACAAAGGCTTTGAGGAATGGATAAGTTAACAAAGAAACATAGAAACATAGAAAAATAGGTGCAGAAATAGGCCATTTGGCCCTTCGAGTCAGTACCGCCATTCAATATGATCATGGCTGATCATCTAAAATCAGTAACCCATACCTCTTTTTTCTCATATCCCTTGATCCCTTTAGCCCTAAGAGCTAAATCTAACTCCAATTCCCTCTTATGGAAGGGTGAGAATGTGTAGTTACATAGAAACATAGAAACATAGAAATTAGCCTGTCCAACCCCTTAAGAATTTTGTAAGTCTCTATGAGATCACCCCTCAATCTTCTAAATTCCAGCGGGTACAAGCCAAGTCTATCCAGTCTTTCTTCATATGGAAGTCGTGCCATCCCTCTATGGCAATAATGTATTTCCTCAGATTAGGAGACCAAAGCTGTACGCAATACTCCAGGTGTGGCCTCACTAAGACCTTGTACAACTGCAGTAGAACCTCTCTGCTCTTGTACTCAAATCTTTTTGCTATGAATGCCAACATACCATTCGCTTTCTTCACAGCCTGCTGCACCTGCATGCCTACTTTCAATGACTGGTGTACCATGACACCCAGGTCTCGCTGCATCTCCCCTTTTCCTAATTGGTCTCCATTCAAATAATAGTCTACCTTCCTGTTTTTGCCACCAAAGTGGATAACCTCACATGTATCCACATTATACTGCATCTGCCATGCATTTGCCCACTCACCCAGTCTATCCAAGTCATCCTGCAGCCTCCTAGCATCCTCCTCACAGCTAACACTGCACCCCAGCTTCGTGTCATCCGCAAACTTCGAGATGTTGCATTTAATTCCCTCGTCCAAATCATTAATGTATATTGTAAATAGCTGATGTCCCAGCACTGAGCCTTGCGGCACCCTACTAGTCACTGTCTGCCATCCTGAAAAGGACCCGTTCACTCCTACTCTTTGCTTCCTGTCTGCCAGCCAGTTCTCTATCCACATCAATACTGAACCACCAATACTGTGTGCTTTAAGTTTGTATACCAATCTCTTGTGTGGGACCTTGTCGAAAGCCTTCTGAAAGTCCAGATACAACACATCCACTGCTTCTCCCTTATCCACTCTAGTTGAGGTTCATCTCCAATCAGGGACACCAAGGCAAGCAGCTTAGTGCAGTCTCAGTGGAAGTCTTCAACTCCCACTCCCCAGGTACAATGCAGTAACTCAGATGCCTTAGTTGCATCTGATGATCCTGTTTGGTTGCTTAAATGCCTCTGACATAGTGAGTTTCCTGCTTAGTGTTTGAATTGTCACTGTGTTCAGCAATTCCTAAAGGACTTAGTGACTTTCCTCTATTGAAATAGACACTTTTTCTGATATGATTAGAATTTCAGAATTGAATTTGATTGTCATCCAAGAATAGATGTGTTTACTCCATATTTGAATTTTCGCTTTAGTACTATGATAATAACAGTAATAGTTACATGGAACTTCATAGAAATCAGAGTAAGGCACAGGTTTCCAGCCCCTGGGTGCATGCCAGCATATGTCAGACATGGCTCCTGCCATCTCTCCCATTTTTACCTATCAACTTGCCCTTCTAGTGATTTCTCCCACATATTTATTCAACTTCCCATTAAACCCTTTCTACCATTCACCACAGCCATTCTCAGCAGTGGATTCAACATTATCAATGTTCTTTTTGTAAAAACATTTCCTTTGAAATCCATATGCGTGGGAAGGAACTGCAGATGCTGGTTTACACTGAAGATAGACACAAAACTCAGCGGGACAGGTGTACACTGCAAGGGCCAGGAAGCGAGCGGGTAAGATCATCTCTGACCCCTCTCACCTTGGCCACAAACTCTTTGAATCACTTCCCTCTGGAAGGCGACTCCGGACTGTCAAAGCTGCCACACCCAAACATAAAAACAGCTTTTTTCCACAAGTAGTAGCTCTACTCAATAACCAAAGATCTGTAACCTCCTTTTGCTCTGGTATTTTATTTAATTCACATGTTTAATCAATAATGTTTTATTATTTAATGTTTAATGTTTTATGTATCATTCTTAACTATCACTGTATGTCATGTTGTCACTTGCGGGCGGAGCACCAAGGCAAATTCGTTGTATGTGAATACTTGGCCAATAAACGTATTCATTCATTCATCTCTTGATAATAGGAATGGGTGACGTTTCGGGTTGAGACCCTTCTTCAGTCTGAAGAAGGCTCGCGACCTGCCCCGCTGAGTTACCCCAGCATTTTGTGTTTGTACTTTTAAATCCATACTGTATTTCTTGGTATATTTATTGGTATATTCTTGGTGACTATATAATATCTATGGGTTTGGGTTTTTAATTCCTCCATACAGTAAAGGGCCTGTCCCACTTGGGCGACCTAATCTGCGAGTTCTGGTGAGTTTGCCCTCGACTGATACTCGAAGCATGGTCGACACGAGGTCCTGGGAGGTCTTCGTAACTCTCCTTCATGCTCGAGAGTGGTCTCCGCATACTAGAGGCCTCAGCTAGGCCGCGGCGGTTTTTCAATATGTTAAAAAATGCCCGCAAGTAATAAAAGGTCGCCATGGAAAAAATTGATTTTTTTTTTAACTCGTAGGTTTAGTCATAGTAGGTCGGCATGTTACTCGTAGGTAATCGACGGTAGTCGAAGGTAGTCGTAGATAGTCTTCATCATAGACGAAGGGAGGTCGAAGGAGATCGAAGGAGGTCGTCTTCACTCTCCACTATTCGGTGTCTAATTTTCTCGAAGTTAGTTGTAGCTAGTCGAAGCTGGTCTTCAAAATAGTCGAAGGAGGTCTTCTACATAGTCGAAGGAGGTCTTCAACATGTCATTTTTTCAAACTCTCCTAAACTCTTCTAAACTCGCCAATTAGGTCGCCCAAGTTGGACAGCCCTTTTAGAAGCATCGCTTTTTAATACCCACCTTCTGAGGTTGTGAAAGGAAGTATACAAATTTAAAGAATTTACTTCAAAGATGTACAGATATGTAGGTTAATTGGCTTGGTGTATGTGTAAATTGTCTTTAGTGTGTGTAGGATTTGTTAATGTGTGGGGATCGCTGGTCGGTGCGGACTCGGTGGGCCGAAGGGCCTGTTTCCACGCTGTATCTCTAAACTAAACTAAACTTACAGTGCCCTCCATAATGTTTGGGACAAAAACCCATCATTTATTTATTTGCCTCTGTACTCCACAATTTGAGATTTGTAATAGAAAAAATCACACGTGGTTAAAGTGAACCTTGAATCTTGAACGTTGTCAGATTTTAATAAAGGCCATTTTAATACATTGTGGTCTCACCTTGTAGAAATTACAGCTGCGTTTATACATAGTCCTCCCCATTTCAGGGCACCATAATATTTGGGACACATGGCTTCACGGGTGTTTGCAATTGCTCAGGTGTGTTTAATTGCAGGTGTAAGAGAGCTCTCAGCACCTAATTTTTCCTCTAGTCTTTCCATCACCTTTGGAAACTTGTATTGCTGTCTATCAACATGAGGGCCAAAGTTGTGCCAATGAAAGTCAAAGAAGCTATTATGAGACTGAGAATCAAGAATAAAACTGTTGGAGGCATCAGCCAAACCTTAGGCTTACCAAAATCAACTGTCTGGAACATCATTAAGAAAGGGAGCACTGGTGAGCTTATTAATCGCAAAGGGACTGGCAGGCCAAGGGAGACACAGTTGATGACAGAAGAATTTTCCCCATAATAAACAAAAATCCCCAATCACCTGTCCGACAAATCAGAATTCATGAACAGAAATACAAAGGCAACTCTTTAGAGTCTGGAGTAGTTCCTGAGGATTGGAGGGTAGCTAATGTAACCCCACTTTTTAAAAAGGGAGGGAGAGAGAAAACAGGGAATTACAGACCAGTTAGTCTAACATCGGTAGTGCGGAAACTGCTAGAGTCAGTTATTAAAGATGGGATTGCAGCGCATTTGGAAAGTGGTGAAATCATTGGACAAAGTCAGCATGGATTTACGAAAGGTAAATCATGTCTGACGAATCATATTGAATTTTTTGAGGATGTAACTAGTAGAGTGGATAATCGAGAAGCAGTGAATTTGTTATATCTGGACTTTCAGAAGGCTTTCGACAAAGTCCCACACGAGAGATTAGTATACAAACTTAAAGCACACGGTATTGGGGGTTCAGTATTGATGTGGATAGAGAACTGGCTGGCAGACAGGAAGCAAGGAGTAGGAGTGAACGGGTCCTTTTCAGGATGGCAGGCAGTGACTAGTGGGGTGCTGCAAGGCTCAATGCTGGGACCCCAACTATTTACAATATATATTAATGATTTGGACGAGGGAATTAAATGCAACATCTCGAAGTTTGCGGGTGACACGAAGCTGGGGGGCAGTGTTAGCTGTGAGGACGATGCTAGGAGGCTGCAAAATGACTTGGAAAGAATGGGTGAGTGGGCAAATGCATGGCAGATGCAGTATAATGTGGATAAATGTGAGGTTATCCACTTTGGTGGCAAAAACAGGAAGGTAGACTATTATTTGAATGGTGACCGATTAGGAAAAGGGGAGATGCAACGACACCTGGGTGTCATGGTACACCAGTCATTGAATGTAGGCATGCAGGTGCAGCAGGCTGTGAAGAAAGCGAATGGTATGTTGGCATTCATAGCAAAAGGATTTGAGTACAAGAGCAGGGAGGTTCTACTGCAGTTGTACAGGTTCTTGGTGAGGCCACACCTGGAGTGTTGCGTACAGTTTTGGTCTCCTAATCTGATGAAAGACATTCTTGCCATAGAGGGAGTACAGACAAGGTTCAGCAGACTGATTCCTGGGATGGCAGGACTTCCATATGAAGAAAGACTGGATAGACTCTGCTTGTACTCGCTGGAATTTAGAAGATTGATGGGGGATCTCATAGAGACTTACAAAATTCTTAAGGGGTTGGTCAGGCTAGATGCAGGAAGATTGTTCCCGATGTTGGGGAAGTCCAGGACAAGGGGTCACAGTTTAAGGATAAGGGGGAAGTCTTTTAGGACCGAGATGAGAAAATCGTTTTTCACACAGAGAGTGGTGAATCTGTGGAATTCTCTGCCGCAGAAGGTAGTTGAGGCCAGTTCGTTGGCCATATTTAAGAGGGAGTTGGATGTGGCCCTTGTGGCTGAAGGGATCAGGGGGTATGGAGAGTACAGGATACTGAGTTGGATGATCAGCCATGATCATGAGATTCAAAGAGGAGGAAGTACTGACACTTTTGAAAAATATAAAAGTGGATAAGTCTCCAGGTCCTGACAGGATATTCCCTAGGACATTGAGGGAAGTTAGTGTAGAAATAGCAGGAGCTATGACAGAAATATTTCAAATGTCATTAGAAACGGGAATAGTGCCGGAGGATTGGCGTACTGCGCATGTTGTTCCATTGTTTAAAAAGGGTTCAAAGAATAAACCTAGCAATTATAGACCTATTAGTTTGACGTCAGTGGTGGGCAAATTAATGGAAAGGATACTTAGAGATAATATATATAAGCATCTGGATAAACGGGGTCTGATCAGGAACAGTCAACATGGATTTGTGCCTGGAAGGTCATGTTTGACAAACCTTCTTGAATGTTTTGAAGCGGTAACTAGGGAAATTGATGAGGGTAAAGCAGTGGATGTTGTCTATATGGATTTTAGTAAGGCCTTTGACAAGGTTCCCCATGGAAGGTTGGTTAAGAAGGTTCAATCTTTGGGTGTTAATGGCGGAGTAGCAAGATGGATTCAACAGTGGCTGAATGGGAGATGTCAGAGAGTAATGGTGGATGGCTGTTTGTCAGGTTGGAAGCCGGTGCCAGTGGGGTGCCTCAGGGATCTGTGTTGGGTCCACTGTTGTTTGTCATGTACATCAATGATCTGGATGATGGGGTGGAAAATTGGATAAGTAAGTATGCAGATGATACTAAGATAGGTGGTGTTGTGGATAATGAAGTAGATTTTCAAAATCCTCAGAGAGATTTGGGCCATTTGGAAAAGTGGGCTGAAAGATGGCAGATGGAGTTTAATGCTGATAAGTGTGAAGTGCTACATCTGGGCAGGACAAATCAAAATAGGACGTACATGGTAAATGGTAGGGAATTGAAGAATGCTGTGGAACAGAGGGATCTAGGAATAACTGTGCATAGTTCCCTGAAGGTGGAATCGCATGTAGATAGGGTGGTAAAGAAAGCCTGGCCTTTATAAATCAGAGCATTGAATATAGAGTAGGGAAGTAATGTTAAAAATTGTACAAGGCATTGGTAAGACCAATTCTGGAGTATGGTGTACAATTTTGGTCGCCTAGTTATAGGAAGGATGTCAACAAAATAGAGAGAGTACAGAGGAGATTTACTAGAATGTTGCCAGGGTTCCAGCAACTATGTTACAGAGAAAGGTTGAACAAGTTAGGTCTTTATTCTTAGGAGCGCAGAAGGTTAAGGGGGGACTTGATTGAGGTCTTTAAAATGATGAAAGGGATAGACAGAGTTGACGTAGATATGTTTTTCCCATTGAGGGTAGGGAAGATTCAAACAAGAGGGCATAACATGAGAATTAAGGGACAGAAGTTTCAGGGTAACGTGAGGGGGAACTTCTTTACTCAGAGGGTGGTGGCTGTGTGGAATGAGCTTCCAGCAGAAGTGGTGGAGGCAGGATCGATTTTAACATTTAAGAGTAAAGTGGATAGGTATATGGACGTGAAGGGAATGGAGGGGTATGGTCTTAGTGCAGGTAGATGGGACTAGGGGAAAACAAATGGTCGGCACGGACTGGAAGGGCCGAGAGGGCCTGTTTCCGTGCTGTAATTGTTATATGGTGTTATATGGTTATCATATTGAATGGCAGTGCAGGCTTGAAGGGCCGAATGGCCTGCTCCTGCACCCAATTTCTATGTTTCTATGTAACACTGCAAGAACACTGGTTAGCTGCAAAAATAGGCTGGCCAGGCTACAGTTTGCAAAGAAGTACGTAAAAGAGCAACTACAGTTCTGGGAAAAGGTCTTGTGGACAGATGAGACGAAGATTAACTTGTATCAGAGTGATGGCAAGAGCAGAGTATGGAGTAGAGAAGGAACTGCCCAAGATCCAAAGCATACCACCTCATCTGTGAAACACGGAGGTGGGAGTGTTATGGCCTGGGCATGTATGGCTGCTGAAGGTACTGGCTCACTTATCTTTATTGATGATACAACTGCTGATGGTAGCAGCATAATGAATTCTGATGTGTGTAGACACATCCTATCTGCTCAAGTTCAAATAAATGCCTCGAAACTCATTGGCCGGCGGTTCATTCTACAGCAAGACAATGATCCCAAACATATTGCTAAAGCAACAAAGGAGTTTTTTAAAGCTAAAAAATGGTCAATTCTTGAGTGGTCAAGTCAATCACCCGATCTGAACCCAATTGAGCATGCCTTTTATATGCTTTTTTTAAATTTTATTTTTATTTTTTAATATTTTTATTTATTAGAGGTAAATACTTCACATATATATTGTTACAATCATTGTACCCCATAATTTTATGGCTTTTAAAGAAAAAGAATAGAAAGGGCGTGAAAGAGGTGAAAAGAGTTGTGATAGTGAAAGAGCGTGCCAAAGGGGAGAAGAAACCCTTGGTCAAAGAATTAGAGAAAGGGGGTTAAGAGATAGACCCCAAAAAAAAGGGCAAGGGAAAAAAAAGCCAGTTACTATGTTATATATATCACGCAAAAGGAATCCACCAACTCGATAGTTTCTCATCCCCCCCTAAATATGCTTCAAGCAGCCATTGCATGCAAAGGATATGCAACAAAATACTAAACATGACTACTTTTATTTACATGACATAACTGTGTCCCAAACAATATTGTGCCCTGAAATGGGGGGACTATGTATAAACACAGCTGTAATTTCTACAAGGTATAAAATGTATAAAAATGGCCTTTATTAAAATCTGACAATGTGCACTTTAACCACATGTGATTTTTTTTTCTATTACAAATCTCAAATTGTGGAGTACAGAGGCAAATAAATAAATGATGGGTCTTTGTCCCAAACATTATGGAGGGCACTGTAAATATGTCATGCAAATATTGTACAGCATTGAAGGATTATTTGTTTCATTGTGATTCCAAGTGTAGTTACATTTTATTGTAATGTAACCTTTCTTTGTACTTTCGGTTTGTTACACAAATCTGATATTGATGTGCGATGGGAAGGAAACCCATTGTGGTTGAGTACATCTGTATGAAACACCCAATATATCCGGCATAATATTTTTATTTCAATTTACTGTCATATATTTGGAGAATGTTTGCCGAGAGAGAAAAGGGGGAGGGAGAAATTGTGCTGTGGGAGCTTTTGCATCCATCTGAGAGAACAAGCAAATCCTTGTTTAATATCTGCTGCAAAGTGTGGCACCTTTCACTGCAGTTATTCCAGTGCATCTTGCAGGTAATCCTCCATTGCGGGATGTGACTTCTCTTGTTTTGTGAGTAAATTTGTGTTTATCAATGCTTCATCTACATAAATAAGATAATGACCATTAACCTCCTTATGTGATGTTTGGGGGACAATATTGACTGTACCAGGGTGAATTCCCTGTTCTTCTTTGAAATAATACGGTGAGATATCCTTCCTTGGGGTTTGGAATCACATGAGACCTTGGCTTAATGTCATCTCTGACAGTGCAACACTTCCTCAGTACCACACATAGAATGCAGTCTGAATTCAGGTTAAATATTCTTTCTGGTTGAAAATCGTGTGGAAGAAGCAGTTCTTAAATTTGGACGCCTGGCGTTTCAGGCTCCTGTATCTTTCCACAGAAGGCAGAGAAAAGGGAATGGTTGGAGGGGGCAGGCATCCTTCATGATACTTCCAGCCTTGATACAAAGCAACAAGAAAATAGACGGAAGGATGTCATATGAGCCTGTGATAGACTGGCTAGATGGAGAGGATATAGTGCCTTCCGCAACATCTCCCCCCCTGTCTGCCTTCCGCAAAGACCGCTCCCTCCGCAACTCCCTTGTCCATTCTTCCCTCCCCTCCCACTCTACCCCTTCCCCGGGCACTTTCCCTTGCAACCGCAAGAAATGCAACACTTGTCCCTTCACCTCCCCCCTCCACTCCTTTCAGGGACCCAAGCAGTCCTTCCAGGTCCGACAGAGGTTCACCTGCACCTCCTCCAACCTCATCTACTGCATCCGCTGCTCCAGATGCCAGATGATCTATATCGGTGAAACCAAGCGGAGGCTTGGCGATCGCTTCGCCGAACACCTCCGCTCGGTCCGCAATAACCAACCCGACCTCCCGGTGGCTCAGCACTTCAACTCCCCCTCCCATTCCACATCCGACCTCTCGGTCCTGGGCCTCCTCCACAGCCAGAGTGAGCAACACCGCAAGCTGGAGGAACAGCACCTCATATTCCGCTTGGGGAGTCTGCATCCTTTGGGCTTGAATATTGAATTTTCTCAATTCTGTTAACCCTTGCTGTCTCCTCCCCTCCCACCTCTCCCTCAGCCCTCGGGCCCTGGCATTCCCTCCATCTCCATCTCCCTCCCCCACCCCAGTCGCACCAGCTTCTCATTTTCACACCACAAACAGCTTACAATGGCTTGTTCCCTTTATCACCGATACTTCTTTGCATATCTTTCACTCATTGTTCCTTATCTCTCCACATCACCGTCTATATCTCTCGTTTCCCTGATCCCTGACCAGTCTGAAGAAGGGTCTCGACCCGAAACGTCGCCTATCTCCTTCGCTCCTTAGATGCTGCTGCACCCGCTGAGTTTCTCCAGCTTTTTGTGTACCCTCGATTCTCCAGCATCTGCAGTTCCTTCTTTAAAACTAGGGAATATGTCTGATGGGTGATGCCAGAATTGCCCAGATGATGCTGATATTTACAGTTTTCAAAGGTACTAGACTAGAGAGAGAGAGAGAGGATAAAAAACAAAGGAACATTCAAAACTGTGAAATACAGGGCTGTTGTAAGAAACTGAAACTGAAAGGGAATCATTGGAAATGCCCAGGATGCCAGGCAGTGTCCATGATAAGAGAAGATATTAACATTGCAGAAAAAATAATTTGACAATAGAAGTGACCACTTTTGATAAAGTGAAACACAAATGACCTGGAATTGTTGACATTGATAGATTCTTAGAGTTACAGGCTCTATGACCCAACTCATCAAACTAGGATGCTCATCTAAGCCAGCCCCATTTGCAAACACTTGCCGTATATCCCACTAGACATCTCCTATCCATATGCCTGCCCAAATACCTTTTAAATGTTGTTATTGTACTTGGTTCAAGTCACTCTTTCATATACGCACCATCCCCTGTGTAAAGAAGTTGCCCCTTGGGTCCCTTTTAAATATTTTATCTCTCGCCTTAAACCTATGCCCTCTAGTTTTGTATTCTCCTTTCCATAAACTCTGGCTGAACCAAGATATTTCTACCAGCTGAGGGCTGGATCTATGGCGTTTTGGATCTGGTGATCCAGAGTCATACATGAAGTATAGGTGAAATCTTATGAAGGCCATCGCGAACATGAAGAGACAATTCTGGAGTATACTGGGGTCACAGATGGACGCTCGGCAACTGTGGCAGGGCCTGTGCACAGTTACCTCCTACAACATGAAATGGGGTAGCACAAGTGGCAATACCGCTTTGCTTCTGGATGAGCTCAATGCCTTTTATGCACGATGTGAAAGCGATGGCAATGACACACTTACACGAGCCCCCCAGCAAACATGATCTCAGTCTCTGAGGCCAACGCCAGAGCATCTTTAAAGAGGCCCAGTTGACATAACTGGCTGAGGTCCTGAAGACTTCTTTGAACCAACTGGCCGGAGTATTCAGGAGATAGACACAAAAACCTGGAGTAACTCAGCGGGACAGGCAGCATCTCTGGAGAGAAGGAATGGGTGACGTTTTGGGTCGAGACCCTTCTTCAGGACATCTTCAACCTCTCACTTTTGTGGTCTGAGTTTCCCAGATACAGCTACTTTCCTCCAACCATCAATTTCTTCAACCGACTGCGCAATCCTAATTCTGCCTCACCAAAGGCATAGTGTGATCACTTGCACGGACTTGTTTTCCAATTGTGTTTTGGCACTAATGTGTTGTTTTGCTCAGTTTTTCCTTTAACTATCTTGCATAATTTATGTTTTCTGTATTGTCTGAAACTCTGTGTCTGTGATGCTGCTGCAAGTAAGATTTTCACTGTACCTGTACCTCATCATACTTGTGCATATGATAATAAACTCAGTTTGATTTTACTTAACAGACACTGCTCCTTAGGTTTGTATTGGGCCTCATTGGAACAGTACAGGAGGCCATAGACAGATCGGCCAGGATGCCAATGGGACAGAGAATTAACGTGACAAGCAGTAGGGAGCCCAGGTTCACTGTTGCTGACTGAGGGAAATAATCTGCAAAGTGGTCCCCTGGTCTGAGTTTGGTTTCTTATAAACAAGATCACATTCTGAGCATCAAATGGCCATGTTAGAGTAACTTCACTCGAGATTCAAGATGGGAGCCCTTCTAATGATCCCCTTATTTAAAGAGGAATATCCTTGCATTGAAGGCAATTGAGGATAATTGACTAGATTGATTCTTAGGAAAAAGAGGTTTTTGAGGATTGACTTGTTGGTATTAATGTTTAGCAAAATGAAAGAGAAAGTTATTGACGTGTATTAAATTCTAAAGGGTATTGACAAGAAGATTGCTGAGGTGATGGTTCCCCAAATGGCGATATCTAGAATTAGAAGGTAGACACAAAATGCTGGAGTAACTCAGCCGGATAGGCAGCATCTCTGGAGAGAAGGAATGGATGATATTTCGAGTCGAGGGTCTGAAGAAGCGTCTCGACCCATAAAGTCACCCATTCCTTCTCTCCAGAGGTACTGCCAGTCTCGCTGAATTACTCCAGCATTTTGTGTCTGTCTTCAGGCCATTGATGTATGGACAACTTGGCAAGTCTCTTCAGCATTGAGCACACTCCAAGAAGGAATTAAAATTTAATGATAGCATGTCATTTCCTCTTTTATCACAAACTAATTGGAATATTTGTTTCCCCGCTGGCACCTTGCAAGCCAGGGCCTTAGGAAATCTGATAGGTGGGTAAAATTATGCAGCTTCTTCTCCACCTCAGAGGTCCTTTGCAAAGCAAATGTTTTGACATGGGAGGGAGGATTTTGTCATTGGCAGAGGCAATTGGAAGGTTTTTCACAGCGAGTGGATCATTAGCCTGGGCTGCTTCCCGGTAGTTTGAAATAACTTTCAAAGTTTTATTCAGTATATAACAGTGCAAGAGTCTGAGTCTGAGATCTTTATTTAGCCATTTTTGTTTCAAGCTTGTTGATATGGTACATCTGGAATCTTAGTGAAATTCCTTTCATTATTCATCATTTCCTGTGGAGCTGCAATGTTGCTTTTGATTAAAAAAAACGTTCTCAGTCTGTGTACCACCTCCCTGCCACCCCCCCTCTCTGTCCCAAATCACTGCCCCCATCTTTGCCCCCTCTGCCCCCTAACCCTTCTCTGCCTCCTCCCCATCTCTCAACCGAGCACACATCTCTCCTCCCCATTCCCCGTCTCTCTCCCCGTCTTTCCCCCAACTCACTCCCCCAACTCTCTCCCCCCAACTCTCTCCCCCCACTCTCTTCCCCCCCCGAACTCTCTTTCCCCCGAGACTCTCCCTCCCTCTCTCCCCCCTCTATCTCTACTCCTGTGCCCTCTCATCTCTCTCTTCAGTATTTTTTTCTGCTTCTCACTGAAACCTACCTATCTCTGTCTTTGAATTTAGTTCTCTCAGTGCCTACCTGTCTCTGCATCTCCCCCCCTTGCTCTCCCTCTCTCCCTCCATCCCTCTCTCCCTCCCTCTCCCTCCCTCTCCCTCCCTCTCTCTCTCTCCCTCTCTCTCCTCTCTCTCTCTCTCTCTCTATCTCTCTCTATCCCCCCCTCTCTCTCTCTCTCTCTCTCTCTCTCTATTCCCCCTCCCTCTCTCTCTCTTTATCTCCCTCTACCTTCGTACTTCTCTCTCTCTCTCTCTTTATCTCCCTTTCTCATTTGCTTTTCTCTCTCTTTCTCTCATTCTTTTTTCTCTATCTTTCTCTCTCTTTCTCTTCCTCACCCTCCCCTGTTTCCTGTGCTCATTTCCTTTTTCTGCCTATTTACATCTTTCTATTTTTGCCCTCCTGCTCCACCCTTTTCACTTTGCTGTTACATTCCTTTATAATGTGGATTGTGTCCTTTTTGTATAGTCACTTATTAATTCTGCATTAAATTTGTAACTGGTGCCCTGCCAGAGAGGGGAGGTGGTGGGGGTGAGGGTGGGTGGGAATGGCAATAATAGACTGCAGTGTTAAGGAGGGTTGGTGAACACTGGCCTATTGATGCACTCTACACTGGGTACTTTGCGAGGTTTGTTTCTTAACTTGCAGGGCATTTGATGACCCACAGAAAGTGTCAGCGGAACAAAATGGTGGGGAAGTACTGTTTCTTGCTGTGATGTATTTGGCAGGCAACAGGGAACATTGATATGCAGCTCTTTGGGCCAGTGATTGCACCAAGTGACCAAGGAATTGCACTACTGCTTGGGGTGGACGGAGATAGTGAAAGGTTTCCCGCACAGTATCACAGGCTGAAAGTTTATCAAAGATAGACACAAAATGCTGGAGTAATTCAGCGGGCCAGGCAGCTTCCCTGTAGAAAATGGATAGAAGTCATTTCAGGTTGGGACCCTTCATTGGACTGATTGTAGTAGGGAGAGTGAGGGTGGAGGGGATGGGGGACGGGACTGTAGGCAAAGAAAAAAATGGGGTCGGCAACAGATGACCGTAAGCATGTTCCCTGATAAGCTGACTGTTGGCTTGGGACAGATGTGAGCCCAAGAGGGATACATAGTTGTGAAGTATTGAACTAGTTCAGGGGTCGGCAACCTTGTTCTGCATCAGGGCAAGGACGCATGTCTGTGAGCAGATGGCGGGCCACACCTATCACGTGTACATATGGATCCCGCCCCTTCGAGGACACCACTCATACTCACTCATCCCCGATCCCGACCAAAGAGCGGATCTATGATCCCGACGGTGAAGCCCATACACGGAAGGTGCAAGGCCGTGCCGGCGGCTTTGCGCAGGATGCGGTACAGCCGGAGCTCAGTGCTGCTCGGTGCTCGCCACTGCTCTGTGGCACCGCCATTGGCCGCAATGGCGGCCGCCTTGGATCCTTGTGTCACCGTGCCTGGGCACCGCGACCTCGGGCCTGGGAGGTATCGGAGATGATGGATGTCGGCGGGCCGGATAATTACGGAAAAAATATACTCCTGCTGGGCGGATGACATAGAAATACATAGAAACATAGAGAATAGGTGCAGGAGTAGGCCATTCGGCCTTCGAGCCTGCACCACCATTCAATATGATCACGGCTGATCATCCAACTCAGTATCCCGCACCTGCCTTCTCTCCATACCCCCTGATCCCTTCAGCCACAAGGGCCACATCTAACTCCCTCTTAAATATAGCCAATGAATTGGTCTCAGCTACGTTCTGTGGCAGAGAATTCCACAGATTCACCACTGTGTGAAAAATGATTTTCTCATCTCGGTCCTAAAAGACTTCCCCCTTAAGCTTAAACTGTGACCCCTTGTTCTGGACTTCCCCAACATCGGGAACAATCTTCCTGCATCTAGCCTGTCCAACCCCTTAAGAATTTTGTAAGTCTCTATAAGATCCCCCCTCAATCTTCTAAATTCTAGCGAGTACAAGCCGAGTCTATCCAGTCTTTCTTCATATGAAGACCAGGAATCAGTCTGGTAAACCTTCTCTGTACTCCCTCTATGGCAAGGATGTCTTTCCTCAAATTAGGATTCCAAATCTGTACGCAATACTCCAGGTGTGGCCTCACCAAGACCCTGTACAACTGAAGTAGGACCTCCCTGCTCGTATACTCAAATCCTTTAGCTATGAATGCTAACATACCATTCACTTTCTTCACTGCCTGCTGCACCTGCATGCCTACTTTCAATGACTGGTGTACCATGACACCCAGGTCTCGTTGCATCTCCCCTTTTCCTAATCGGTCACCATTCAGATAATAGTCTACTTTCCTGTTTTTGCCACCAAAGTGGATAACCTCACATTTATCCACATTATACTGCATCTGCCATGCATTTGCCCACTCACCCAACCTATCCAGGTCACCTTGCAGCCTCCTGGCACCCTCCTCACAGCTAACACTGCCCCCCAGCTTCGTGTCATCCGTAAACTTGGAGATGTTGCATTCAATTCCCACATCCAGATCATTAATATATATTGTAAATAGCTGGGGTCCCAGCACCGAGCCTTGTGGTACCCCATTAGTCACTGCCTGCCGTTCTGAAAATGACCTGTTTACTCCTACTCTTTGCTTCCTGTCTGCCAGCCAGTTCTCTATCCACATCAATACTGAACCCCCAATACCGTGTACTTTAAGTTTGCATACTAATCTCTTATGTGGGACCTTGTCGAAAGCCTTCTGAAAGTCCAGATATAACACATCCACTGGTTCTCCCTTATCCACTCTACTAGTTACATCCTCGAAAAATACTATAAGACTCGTCAGACATGATTTACCTTTCATAAATCCATGCTGACTTTCTCCAATGATTTCACCACTTTCCAAAAGTGCTACTATCCCATCTTTAATAACTGATCCTAGCATTTTCCCCACTACCGATGTTAGACTAACTAGTCTGTACTTCCCCGTTTTCTCTCTCCCTCCCTTTTTAAGGTTGCCGACCCCTGAACTAGTTCACTGACATTTATTGGGGGGGGGGTGGGGGGGGGGGGGGGTTGTGGGGAGAGCGAAGGCAATGGTGAAGGAAGTTTTTGTAAAAGTTACCTAAAATTGTAGAATTTGCTTAGGGCCTCACTCTGGCAATTGAGGAGGCCCAGGACATAAAGGTTAGTGTGAGAATGGGAAGGGGAGTTAAAGTGGCAGGCAACCAGAAGATCCAATAGGCCTTGATGCACTGAGTGCAAGTGTTCAGCGAAATGATCGCTGCGTCTACACTTGATCTTGCCAATGTACAGGAGCCCACATCAGGAACACCTGATGCAGTGGATGAGGTTAGACGAGGTGCATATGAATCTCTATCTCACCTGGAAGGAATGCTGGGATCTGTGGACGGAAATAGGGGAGGAGGTAAAACAGTAAGTGTTACATCTCCTGTGGTTACAGCGGTACGTACATGGAGAGGGAGTGTTTTTTTCAGTGGGAAAGGATAATTTAACCAAGGAATTGCGCAGGGAGAGTCTCTGCGAAAGGCAGAAAGGGTGGAGATGAGAAGATGTGATTAGTGGTACGATTACGTTAGAGGTGATGGAAATGTGGGAGGGTAATGTGTTGGATGCAGAGGCTGGTGAGGTGAAAGGTGAGGACCAGGGTCTGGGGTAGGGGGGAGTGAGAGCAGAACTACGTGTCTGGGGGGGGGGGGGGGGGGTAGAGAGTGAGAGCAGAACTATGGGACACAGAAGAGACGCATGTGAGGGACACATCTATGACAGAAGGTTTATGAAAGTTTCTCAACTGGTTATTGTAGTATTCTTCCAAGGGTTTCGGCTTAAACATAATCTCGCACGATTTTATCAAGCAGCAGAAGGAGTCAGCCATGGTCCCATGAACTGGCAGAGCCATCAATAAGATCACCGCACACCCTCAACCTCAACATTTTAGGCTTATGTGCTTTTTGTATGAGCTTGCTTTGTGCGAATTTGCTGCATTAACTTCATAAGTAATTCACTTGTTTAAATTGAGCTCTTGGAGTAAATATACAAATTGAAATAGTCAAGGAAGTAGTTTCAATAAACTAAAGTGCAAGCCTGGCTTAGATGCACAGAAATGAAAGCTTGAGGAAGTATAGTTGACTCCTTTGTGCTGCTTATTCTTTCATTCTCTTTGCTTTAGTTCGCCTGCAGACATTGACTGCATGTGCTAATGTTCAGCTTCTGCACATTTCCATCTCATTCTCCCAGCTTATCCTGTTCTGGCAGTCAACAACAGTGCATCTGGCATGTCCTTCTTGTTTTCTTTAACCAGTATTAATCTCCACTATTGTTGACAGGACTCCCAACCATACCTGATCCATCTCCCACATTTCCACTCTGACCATCTCTCCTCACTCCCAGAGCAAGAGTAACGTCATGTCATCACCTACTGTGGCACATGGTGCAGTAGGGCAGCACAGTAACGTAGCAGTAGAGTTGCTGCCTTGGAGCGCCAGAGACTTGGGTTTGATCCTGACTACGGGCGCTGTCTGCACGGAGATTGTGCGTCCTCCCTGTGACTTTATGGGGTTTTCCAGGTGCTCAGGTTTCCTCCCACATTACAAAGATGTACAGGTGTGTCGGTTAATTGGCTTCAGTAAATAGTCCCTAGTGTGTAGTGTACAACTAGTGTACGGGTGATCACAGTCGGCATCGGCACGGACTCGGTAAGCCATATCCCCAGTCGAATCAATGGTTTTCAATTGATCCAATCAATCCATGCATCGACATACCTTTACCAACCAACCATGTGGTCCTGATAAGCTCCCTGGTCTAATATTAGCAAAATGCCTTTATTGCCCGTGTTCCGGCTCCTCAGGACAAATCTCACTTGCACGTGATTACCCTTTCACTACTTGCCTATAAGAAGGAATGAAGAAGGGTCATAATTGGGAAGCTGTGGAATTAATGGAAAAATAGGATCTCTACGATGTCGTTCAGGATCAGGGTGCCCAGTTGCAAAGTATGGGTCATAAAAGGTAAAACATGCTTTGTAGACACACTGAAGAACTCACCTCTTTAATCCAGCAGATCTTGCCGCCTTTCAACTGCTGGATTTCCTGAGGCCCAGGAAATGTGCCAGCAAGGATTACATCTGACACGGCAATGAAAGCTGAGGCAGACACTTCTACCATACTATTTAAGTGACCATCCATTAATCCTGTAGATAAGACACAAAAAGCTAGAGTAACTCAGCGGGACATGCAGCATCACTAGAGAGAAAGAATGGGGTTTTGAAGAGTCCTTTCTTCAGAGGTTGATTTGTGGCAGGGCAAATCTTAGTTTTAGAGATTTTTAAAGATTTTAACATACTACCAACTTTTCAGAGTTGGTGTTCTTTGATCATTGCCTCTCTGTACCCACTCTCACTTTGCATGAGAATGTGCAAGGCATGATTAGCAAGTTAGCAGATGACACTAAAGTAGGTGGTATTCAAGAATCACTGCAGGATCGTGATCAGCTGGGCAAGTGGGCTGAAAAATGGCTAATGGAGTTCAACACAGATAAATGTGATGTATAAGAAAGAAATGTGATGTAGTTGCATTTGGGAAGTCAAACCAGACAGGACCTTCACTGTAGACAAAAATGCTGGTGAAACTCAGCGGGTGAGGCAGCATCTATGGAGCGAAGGAAATAGGCAACGTTTTGGGTCGAAAGAAGGGTTTTGACCCGAAACATTACCTATTTCCTTCGCTCCATAGATGCTGCCTCACCCGCTGATTTTCTCCAGCATTTTTGTCTACTTTCGATTTTCCAGCATCTGCAGTTCCTTCTTAAACAAGGACCTTCACAGTGAATGGTAGGGCCATGAGGAGTAAAGCAGGGGAATCTAGGAGTACAGGTGCACAGTTCCCTGAAAGTGGCATCACAGGTAGATAGGGTGGTAAAGAAGGCTTTTGATACATTGGCCTTCATCAGTCAGGGCATTGAATATAAAAGTTGGGCATTCTGGTGCAGCTGTAAAAAATACATTGATGAGGTCGCATTTGGACTATTGTGTTCAGTTTTAGTCATCATGATAAGGATGTCATTAAGCTGGAAAAAGGCAAAGAAAGGTTTACGAGGATGTTGCCAGGACCCCAGGGCAAGAACTATCGGGAGATGTTAGGCAAGCTCAGACTTTATTCCTTGGAGTGCAGGAAGCTTGGGGGTGATCTTATGAGGGTGTATAAAATCACGAGGGGAATTGATGCACAGAGTAGGGAAATCAAGAACCAGTGACATAGGTTAAAGGTGAGAGGGGACAGATGTAATCGGAAACCTGAGGGACAATGTTTACACTCAGAGGGTGGTGGATATATGAAATGAGCTGTCATAGGAGGTAGTTGATGCAGATACAATAACAACATTTAAAAGACACATTGACAGTTACATGGATTGGAAAAGTTTAGAGAGATAGGGACTAAATGCGAGCAACTTGGTGAGGCATGTTGCTTATATGCATGTTGCATCTAGCTTAGATGAGGCATGTTGGTCGACATGAACATGTTGGGCTGAAGGACCTATTTACATGCTGTATGACTCTAGGCACCCAGTCTTACTTTGCTCCAATACTTTTGAGTCATGCCTTCAGCCCAGCTGCCTTGATCTAATTTTCATTATTTAAACTCTCTCCAACATTCAGTCCTCCTTAAGGCCCCGTTTTAAAGCTTTCCTATTTGATCAAGGCATTAGTCACTTCTTTGCCTTGGCATCCACTGCGGTCCTGTGCATTGCCTTGGGATATTTTTCAACACTGAATACCGGCTTTTGTTTCTGCAGTTCGATAACCCTAACCTCTCTCATTTTAGCTGCAGGCCATTATTGTGCACTCTCACATCAACAAGCTAGGAACAGGCATTAAATGTTGCTCCTGCCAGCCATGTCCTTATGCAGGGAATGAATTGCAGATATCTCTGATGGTCTGAATCGGCGGTGGGGGTGGGGGGTGAGAATGAGGTGGGGGTGGTGTTGAAACAATTTACCCATGGGAGTGAGCAGTGAACCAAAGACAGACTGACGGATTCCACATAAAGAAATCTGGATCAGGAATTGGTTGGCCGGTGAAAGCATGAATTGAGATCAATTATATTAATGGGGAGAAATAGGAAAGGGGGATTGTGTCTGGAGCCAATTATATGAGGAAAACATCAAATACAATTGTAAATGGCAACATAGAACAATAGCAACTATTGTCCAGTGTCTTTCATAGTCAAATGTTATCAGGACGCTTATAGGAGTTTTATCAAGTAAAAATTAACACCAACCCACATTGGAGTAGATTATTCTTGGAGAGGGAGGTGTTACACAGTGTCTTAAAGAAATAGAGAGTGGTGTAGAGCTTTAAGAGGGAATTCCAGAGATTTTGCCTATGTTATTTTAAAGGCTACGGAACCCATGCATGTTTGAAATGTTTAAGCTGCTCACACGGGGAGGGACTACTGGGACTGGTATTTTTAGCAAGCTTGAGGAAGTATTTTTTCCACAGAGGATGAACAACAGGTGGAAGAGATTGCTGGGTCACGTCAAGAGTCAAAATATATTTAATTGTCTGATGCACAGCGAACAGAACAATGAAATCCTTCCTTGCAGCACCTTTGCTGACCCTATAGCGCAATAACACAACAAGTAAGTATACACGAATCAATAATACAATAAATTAATAATCAGTAATACTGCGTAACCAGACCACATTAGTGCAAAACCGAAGTCCGCAGTGGATAGACACAAAAAGTTGGAGTGACTCAGCAGGACAGGCAGCATCTCTGGAGATGAGATGGTGACATCCTGGGTCGAGATCCTCCTTCAGACACGGATCATTGCTAAGGTGTTTAGGATGGTGCATTGTGGAAAGTTAAAACGGGGCAGGGCCGTCACAGTGAAACGTAGTGCCCTGGGGAGTGTGTTGAGCAGAAGAATCTTGGTATACAACCAATTTTTTTTCCCTGAAAGTGGCATTGCAGATACATAGGGTGCTGAGGAAGGCTTTTGACACGTTAACCTTCATCAATTGGGGAATCGAGTATAGAAATCGGAACATTATGTGAGGCATTGGTGAGGCCGCACTATGAGCATCGTGTCCAGTTTTGGTCATCTTGCTAGAGGACAGATGCCTTTAAACTGGAAAGAGTGCAGAGAAGATTTACCAGGACTCGAGGGCTGAACTACAGGGAGAGGTTGGGCAGGGACTGAGGATCTTATAGAGGTATTTAAAATCACGAGCGGAATAGGAGTTTGCACAGAGTCCTTTTCCCAAGGTAGGGGAATAAAGAACCAGCAGGAATAGGTTTAAGGTGAGATTTAATAGGAACCCTGAGGGGCAACCTTTTCACACAGAGGGTAATGGATATGAGCTGCTTAGGGAAGTAGTTGAGGCGGGTACAGTAACAACATTTAAAAGACATTTGGACAAATACATGGAAATCAAAGGTTTAGAGAGGATATTGGTCAATTGCAGGTAAATGGGACTAGCTTAGATGGAACTTCTTGGTCAGTGTGAACGATTTGGGCCAAAGGGCCAGTTTCCATGCTGCTTGATTCCAGGGGTCGAACACAAATAGATATGCATTTGCGGGAATTTGAAGCAATTGCCTCTCTCCAGTGCTGTTCTGTTGATGAAGACAGATTCATGGGTCTTCTGACATAAATCGGAAATTTTTCAGGTTGATGATGATAAAATCCTCATTAAAGTTATTAACCTGAAACATTAATTATTTATCTCCACATGAATGCAAGCTGATCTGCTGAATGGCTCCTGTATGTTCTATTTTTCTCCATTCCTTGTCCTTCCAATCTAAACCTGGGTTAAACACTAAACTTCTCAAAACTATTATTAGAATGTGGATGCATTTTCTGTCTCACACATTCTAATTCTGGAAGTGAATCCTGCAACCTCACGACTTTCTCGGTCTGGAGAAGTTTCCCCTGCCTTCTGTGATAAATATGTAGTCCCATGATCTGGTTTCTCAATGTCTGGAAACCAGTTTGCCTATGAGCCAAGCTACAGAGGGAATCCCAGAGGAACCGTTGCTATTGCTGCTGGCCCCAAAGCTGAAGCAGCTTGCCTTTATCTGTGTTTCTGACTCATTAGCCCCTGTTGATCTGTCTGCTGAGCCTTAAAGGCTTTGACTGTGCATTCCTTAGTTTAAGATCACAGGTCAGTTTGTCCTCAGAGACCAGCCTGCACAGTGACAAATGGGTTTTTCTTCCTGTGAGTACCCTGACCTCTCGCCTCGAAAGAGCAACAGGTTGGAATTCCATTCGAGGGAGGGAGGCAGAGTCGGGGTAGCAGTGAATCGGAGCAGCTGCCCCTGTTCAAAGTCATCCACCATTTCTTTAGACTTTAGATTTTAGAGATACCGCATGTAAACAGGCCTTTTGGCCCACTGAGTCTGCAACGACCAGCGATCACTCTGTACATTAGCACTATCCTACACGCTAGGGACAACTTACAGAAAGCCAATTAACCTACAAACCTGTACGGCTTTGGCACGTGGGAGGAAATCGGAGTACTCAGAGAAAGTCATCGTGGTCACAGAAAGAACGTACAAACTTTGTACAGAGAGCACTGGCAGTTAAGATGGAACCTGGGTCACTGGCGTTGTAAGGCACCAACTCTACTGCTGCACCACTGTGCTGCCTCAATTCTGGGTTCTGCAGAATGGCAGGGTTAAAAATCAAGCCTATAATTTCTCAATATACAGTAACATGGGACCTACCAGAAAACACCCTCAAATTAACACTTTTTAAACTTTGGAATTGTGATCGTAAACTTGAAAACATGCAGGCATTGGGGAGACATTGCAGCAGTGAGATTATTTAAGCATTGTTTTCTGAATGCTTCGCCCAGAACTGGGAGCCTTTCTGGACACCGCAGTCCAAGGAAGGTATATCAGACAAAGAAAAAGCATAGCTCAGATTCACCAATATGATACCTGGGCTCCAAGGGGAGATCCCACTATTGTATTCCCTGGAATTTAGAAGATTAAAGGTAAATTAAATTGAAGTTTTCAGGGGGAGCTGATAGTTTCTGTCTTCCAACTGTATTCTTGTTGATTGGGAATCTGGGACATGACGTTATTTGAAAACTAGAGCCAGGGTTTCAGGAACAAAGTCAGGAAGCTCTGCACTAGCCAGAGGATCAGGGAGGTTTGGTGCTTTCTTTCACAAACAGCAGTTGGCATGAGATAATTTGTTAACTTTATTAAACGTTTTCTTGCAAACAAAGACATTGAGCGATCTAGGGAAAGTCAAGTAGAACAGCCAGAATGTAATTGTGGGATGGGTCAGACTCAAGGGACTGAATGGTCTCCTCCTGTTCCATTCCCTGTCTCTGTTATAGATATTGAAATAACATGTGCTTCTTGTATCAGGACCAAACACTGATCTACTTCCTTAATCTATTCATATAACTGAGTGACTTCAGTTACATGAATACTTGGGGCCATTCCAGTAAACCTCCTCTATGCTCTATCCAAGGTTTTGATATCCTTCCTAGAGCGAGGGAGCACAGAATTTAACTGACAGACCATTTTGTAAAAAAAACAAACTTGCTGAAGGAACTCAGTGGGTTGAGCAGCACTTGTGGGGAGAAATAAATTGTCACGTTTCAGGTCGAGACCTTTCATCAGGACTGAAGGTGGAGAGTGAAGATAGGGGAGAAAGGGAATGGGTGGGGGAGGGGGGGGGAGACATGGGCCAGTGAGATGTGGTCCCAGGAGGGGTGAAGACTGACAGATGCATGGAGCCAGGTGGGGAAGGGGTGGAGTTAGGAGACAGAGGCAGCTAGGTGATAGGTGGAAGCAGGCAGATAACGAAAAGCCTGGGTTGTGACAGTGGTGTGATTACAACAATCCTGGTGATGCAGAAATGTTTGTTTAATCGTCAAGGGTTCCAATGTGCCTCCATGATAAATTGTGGAAGGTTTAATAATAATTTCAGTCTGGTGAATGTTTGTCTTGTTAATGTGGTTTCATTTGTGATAGGCAGAACCATATATGTCCTGTCGATTAGTGTTTCTCCAGCTGTGGTCATTCTTATCAGACAATGTCATTACTCAGTCAATTTTGCTGTCTGTGTCTTGCATATCTACTTTTTGTTATGACATTGAGTTTGTCTCAAGGCGCTGCTGTAACCAGGCTGAAGCTACTTGTGTTATCACTGTAGGTCTTTAGTTGAGGTCATGTCTGAGGGGCATTCTTCAGAATTTGAACCTGGCCTTTAAATATCCTAGTGGTTTGGCCAATTGCAGGTGATTGGAGCGTAAAATGATTCAGTTCCAGACATGATATTCCTGACTCATTTACAGTTTTACAAGCATTGTAGCAAGCGAGTCTCTCTCAATTGTACATTTGAATGCATGGTCAAGGATGGTTGAGTTGGAGTCAGATCAGTGGATAACATTTAGAAAATAATACCTGAAAGCTGTTTCCTATTCCTGGATAGACACAGAATGCTGAAGTAACTCAGCGAGTCAGGCAGCATCTCTGGAGAAAAGGAATTGGTGACCTTTCATAGAAACATAGAAAATAGGTGCAGGAGTAGGCCATTCGGCCCTTCAAGCCTGCACCACCATTCAATATGATCATGGCTGATCATCTAACTCGGACCCGTCTTCAGACTGAGAGTCTGGGAAAGGGAAACTAGAGGTATTAAAAGGAACAAAACAGACCAGAGCTGGCATCGATGATCAAGGACACCACGATGGTCCATTGTTGGCTGTGGAGGGGGTGATAACGAAGTGCTATGAACAGTGAAACTAGCAGGACAACTAGGGTGGGGGAGGGACGGATGGAGAGGCAATGCAAGGGTTACTTGAAATTAGAGAAATCAATATACGTACTGCTGGATTGTAAGCTGCACAAGCGAAATATGGGGTACTGTTCCTCCAATTTGCGTGTGGCCTCACTCTGACATTGGAGGAGACCCAGGACAGAAAGGTCAGAATTGGAATGGGAGGGGGAGTTAAAATGTTTGGCAAACGGGATTGCGTAGGCCAAGGCAAACTGAGCGTAGGTGTTCAGTGAAACGATCGCCAAGCCTGCGCGTGGTCTCGCCGATATATAGGAGTTCCAATTCCTCGAATTTGGGGAGTAGAGAAAGAGGATTAAGGAGGCAATCTGCTCCCAGGAGAACTGGTAATTTAAGCATGTTTGAGAGGGAGACCTGTGATGTAGGTTGCTGGAGGCCGATCATCCTGGGTGGCTGGGATTGCCAGGCAATGGGAAGCCAGGCAGTTGAATGGTGAGCATTGCTTTGGGGAAGAGGTAAAGGATTTTGTACCACTCTTTGTAGCCCATGTGGAACAGGAGTGTCTTACCCAGACAAAGTTCACATTTGATCTTAGAGAAGTTTACAAAATCATGAAAGGCAAAGATAAGGTGATTGGTCGCTTGCAGTTAGAAACAGGTGAATTGATCATGGGGAACAAAGACATGGCAGACCAATTGAATAACTACTTTGGTTCTGTCTTCACGAAGACATAAATAATCTGCCAGAAATAGCAGGGGACCGGGGGTCAAATGAGATGGAGGAACTGAGTGAAATTCAGGTTAGCCGGGAAGTGGTGTTAGGTAAATTGAATGGATTAAAGGGCGATAAATCCCCAGGGCCAGATAGGCTGCATCCCAGAGTACTTAAGGAAGTAGCCCCAGAAATAGTGGATGCATTGGTGATAATTTTTCAAAACTCTTTAGATTCTGGAGTAGTTCCTGAGGATTGGAGGGTAGCAAATGTAACCCCATTTTTTATAAAGGGAGGGAGAGAGAAAACGGGGAATTACAAACCAGTTAGTCTAACATCGGTAGTGAGGAAACCGCTATAGTCAGTTATTAAAGATGGGATAGCAGCACATTTGGAAAGTGGTAAAATCATTGGACTATGTCAGCATGGATTTATGAACGGTAAATCATGTCTGATGAATATTATAGAATTTTCCGAGGATGTAACTAGTAGAGTGGATAAGGGAAAACCAGTGGATGTGTTATATCTGGACTTTCAGAAGGCTTTCGACAAGGTCCCACATAAGAGATTAGTATGCAAACTTAAAGCACATGGTATTGGGGGTTCAGTATTCAGTATTCTTCAGGAAGCAAAGAGTAGGAGTAAACAGGTCATTTTCAGAATGTCAGGCAGTGACTAGTGGGGTACCGCAAGGCTTGGTGCTGGGACCCCAGCTATTTACAATATATATTAATGATCTGGATGAGGGAATTGAATGCAACATCTCCAAGTTTGCGGATGACACGAAGCTGGGGGGCAGTGTTAGCTGTGAGGAGGATGCTAGGAGGCTGGAAGGTGACTTGGATAGGTTAGGTGAGTGGGCAAATGCATGGCAGATGCAGTATAATGTGGATAAATGTGAGGTTATCCACATTGGTGGCAAAAACAGGAAAGTACACTATTATCTGAATGGTGACCGATTAGGAAAAGGGGAGATGCAACAAGACCTGGGTGCCATGGTACACCAGTCATTGAAAGTAGGCATGCAGGTGCAACAGGCTGTGAAGAAAGCGAATGGTATGTTAGCATTCATAACATAAGTATCGGAGTAGGGAGGTTCTACTGCAGTTGTACAGGGTCTTGGTGAGACCACACCTGGAGTATTGCGTATAGTTTTGGTCTCCTAATCTGAGGAAAGACATTCTTGCCATAGAGGGAGTACAGAGAAGGTTCACCAGGCTGATTCCTGGGATGTCAGGACTTTCATATGAAGAAAGACTGGATAGACTTGGCTTGTACTCGCTAGAATTTAGAAGATTGAGGAGGGATCGCATAGAAACTTACAAAATTCTTAAGGGGTTGGACAGGCTAGATGCAGGAAGATTGTTCCCGATGCTGGGGAAGTCCAGAACAAGGGGTCACAGTTTAAGGATAAGGGGGAAGTCTTTTAGCACCGAGATGAGAAAAACATTTTTCACACAGAGAGTGGTGAATCTGTGGAATCCTCTGCCACAGAAGGTAGTTGAGGCCAGTTCATTGGCTATATTTAAGAGGGAGTTAGATGTGGCCCTTGTGGCTAAGGCTATCAGGGGGTATGGAGAGAAGGGATACTGAGTTGCATGATCAGCCATGATCATATGGAATGGCGGTGCAGGCTTGAAGGACCGAATGGCCTACTCCTGCACCTATTTTCTATATTTCTATGTTTCTATGTCGCAGTCTTTTTCCCAGGGTAGAAGAGTCCAGAATTAGATGGCATAGGTTTAAGGTGAAAGGGGAGAGATCTTAAAAAGGACCTGAGATACAATTTATTCACACAGAGCGTGGCGGGTGCATGCACAAGTCAGAGGAAGCAGTAGGGGTGTGTACAATGGGGACATTTAGACTAGTACATAGGAAAGGCTTAGAGGGATTATAAATCCACACACTGGCAAATTCCACGTATCATTATAAATCCTGGTCAGCATGGACCAGTTGGGTCAAAGAGCCTGTTTCCATGCTGAATGATTCGGTGACTCTGTGATAAAAACTCTTGCTCAAATAAAAGCATGGAATCGATAAATAGTGTGTTTCTTTTTCAAGTAAAACACGTAGAAAATGCGTGCTTCAAACCTTTTGGTAGGCCATGACGCAGGTTTATCTCATGAATCACATAGTGCTATCTGAAGTCATTGTATTGCTTCACAGAGACAGGGAGAGGCCATTCATTTCCTCAGGATTGCCCCACCTTCCAATTAAATCGCAGCTGGTCTATGTCTAAGCTGCAAATCCCCATTGGGATTCCCCAGCCATCCGTCTCGAGCCCTCCAGTGCTGGTTCCTGATGCCATCTCTGAACAGCCAAGCTCATATTCTAACATTCTAACAAGTGGCGGCATGATGGCGCAGTGGTAAAGCTACTGCCTTACAGCGACCCGGGTTCGATCCTGATATGGGTGCTTGTTTGTACGGAGTTAGTACGTCCTGCCTGGGGTTTCTCCGAGATCTTCGTTTTTTCCCCACACTCCAAAGACGACCAGGTTTGTGGGTTAATTGGCTTGGTATAAAATAAATTGTCCCTGGTGTGAGTAGGGTAGTGATAATGTGCGGGGATCTGCTGGTCGGTACGGACTTGATGGGTCGAAAGGCCTGTTTCCGTGCTGTATCAAAACTAAACTAAAGTAACATCACTCTGGTTTGCGTTGGGGAGTGCAGCACATTTCACATCCCACTTCAACCAGTGGAAGTAGTTTTTTTACTTACTTGTTCTACTATTTTTAATTTAATTAGACAATCTCCCAAATACAAAACCAGAAAGCTTAATCCATTCTGGTTTAATAACTTAACTCTTTTAGCTCTAGTGAATCTGTACTCCACCCCCAATCATGTGCCTTTACAAATCACCAGGAACTTGCAATTGGCAGACGAGTTAGGCGCATTTATCCTTGAATTAAGCACATGTACGTGCATGATTTTGAAGCGTATTATAATTTTGTATCCCTGTTATGAAAGGGAAAAATGCCAAGTGTAAAATGTCTGGTGCCAGTGAAACTGAGTTCCAGCACTAAAGAAAGCAAGCAAACGGAAGGCTTTAGGAGAACAGGTAAGTTAGCACAGGTGTGGGCGGCACGGTGGCGCAGCGTAGAGTTGTTGCCTTACAGCGCTTCCAGTACCAGAGACCCCGGTTCAGTCCTGACCACGGGTGCTTTCTGTACGGAGTTTGTACTTTCGCCACGTGTCTGCGTGTTTTCTCCGAGTTCTTCGGTTTCCTTCCACACTACAAAGCCGTACAGGTTTGTAGGTTAATTGGCATGGTATAAGTGTAAATTGTCCCCAGTGCGTCAGGGCAATGTTAATGTGCGGGGATTGCTGGTCAGTGTGGACTTGGTGGGCCGAAGGGCCTGTTTCTGCGCTGTATCTCTCAACTAAAAAAAAGATGGGGGTTCATGTCTATCAGGTGAAGATGATGGTTAGGGATATGTACAGACATAACTTTTGGATGAGGCGGAGAGTGGAGGTTAGGAGACCAACGAGGATGGGGTGGAGGAAAGTTGCATCAGTACATCTGCTGATAAAGGACCAGATCAAATATTTCCAAGAATACTTTTAATATTAATTCACAGGATGTGAGTGTGCCTGGCAAGGTCTGTATTTAATGTCCATTCCCCATTGTTAAACTGGCTGGTTTACTGGGTTATTTCAAAGCAGCACTACCACGGTGGTGTCCGTTAACAATGCGGCACTCTCTCAGTGTAGCACTCCCTCAATACCACCTCTCTGGTTGTGTAGCACTCCCTCAGTACTGACCTTCTTGACTTTGCGGCACTCCCTCAGAAACTCTCCTTGACTTTGTGGCATTCTCTCAGCGCTGCACCTGTGACAGTGCAGCACTCCCTCAGTACTGCCCATCTAACTGAGAAGCCCTCCTTCAGTGTGTAAGAAAGAACTGAAGATGCTGGTTTAAATTGAAAGCAGACACAAAATGCTGGAGTAACTCAGCGGGTGAGGCAGAATCTATAGAGAAAATCAATGTGCCACGTTTCGCGTCAAGACCCTTCTTCAGACTATGTCTCGCCTGACATCAGTCTGAAGAAGGGTCTCGACCCAAAACGTCATCCAATCCTTTTCTCCAGAGATGCTGCCTCACCCGCTGAGTTACTCCAGCATTTTGTGTCAGCCCTCCTTCAGTACTGTTCTCCTTGACTTTGCAGCACTCCCTCAGCGCCGCACCTCTTCACAGTGCAGCACTCCCGCATCACTGTCCCTCTGACGGTGCAGCACTTCCTCCGTGCTGCTCCTCTTCCTTGTTCCTTCGCTGGGATCTTTTTAGTTTACTTGATAAAGTTTCTGTAGCCAGACATGAACCACAATGCTCTGAATTGAAGATTCATGTTGGCATTCTGACACAGGCTGTGGAAGCATTGACTGTCACGTTGTGGTGACTGTGCCTTACAATGCAGTTCTACACAGAGGGTTTGTTGTCTGTGCAATGCAGTGAGGTAATGCGCCCATCTCCCTAGCCAAGTAACTGGTTTTCAGCTGTAGTTTCATACAATGGTATTCAGTTGGTTTTCTAACATGATGCACAATTTGAGGGCTCCCGATCCAATGCCTCGTCAAAGCGGCAATCTTTAAACACTTACCCCCAAAATCAGGAACATTTACTTGTCCTATGTTCTGTCATATTGATCATGCTCTGTTATTTTGCACAGACTATGTTTGGAAATGCCCAACTCACTGTGACCTTTCACTGTGTTTTATTTTTCTTGCCTTTGAAATAAATGGGAGAAAGCTTCTATCAGAAAAAGATGGAAACAGCTGGACTCCACTGATGGTGAGGACACCAGTACCCTTGACGGACTGGGTGGTACCCACTATTTTTTGTAATCTCCTTTGCTCCTGGGCATTCGAGTTGCCGCGATGCAACTAGTCAATGTGATCTCTGCCATAAACCTGTAAAAGTTCAAAAGAGTATTTGTCGACATACTAAATCTCCTAAATCTTCAGAGATATACACTTCCAGGAATTTGAAGATTTTGACTCCACCGCTGACCTGTCGATGAAGACAAGTTTGCGGATCCTCGGCGTCCCTCGTCTAAAGTAAACGGTTGTTGTTCTGGCACAATTCAATCAAATGATTGATCTCCCTCCAATCCACTGACTCATCATAACCCATAATTTATCCAGCAATGTTGGTGTTGTCGATAAATTTAAAGATGGAGTTAGAACTGTGTATGGCTGCACAGTCATGGGTATAGAGTGAGTAGAGCAGGGGACTGAGCACACGGCCTTGAGGCGCCCCTGTGTTGATGCTTATCGAGGAAAAAGTGTTGCCAATTCATACCAAGTGTGTAAAGTTGACTGATGTGATGTCATTTAAGGCTTCATATTGTGGCCATAAATGGCTTGTGGTTCCTTAAGGTGGTTTCACCTGAATCTCTCATTTAATTTGTATTTCTGTAGTTCATTTACAGCCATCCAGTTTGACAATTCCAATTGAGGACATCGCTATGGATACACTATGAACTATTTATGTGAGGAGCCAAGCCCACAATCTCATTTATTCCACTGGAAACGCTGGAATGATCCAGACTTGATCATATGAGTTAGAAAATTAATATAGAGGTTTCTAACTATAGCCTAGAGTGTGTCTTCCTTATTGGAATCAGAGATTTGCTGAACGTTTATGATGATGATAAAGGCCAAATGTTACCCCGTGGGGTAATGGGGAACTTACTAAGTGTAGCTGGCAAGCTTTTGGCAGAATTAATTATCTGCACCTGCCCTGAATGGAAAAGGTTTGTGTTTGTTTCAATGCTGTTTGTGGGAAAAGGTTTAGCAGAACACCAAGTGGGAGCATGAATAAATTATGAAAAGGCAGATGAAAGTAAAAAAAAAACTGCAGATGTTGGAAACCCCAAATAAAAACTGGAAATGCTGGAAGCATGTAGCAGATCAGGCAGCATCCATAGGAGAGAAACAGATATGTCATTTTGGGGTGAGGACCCTATTGGAATTTGAAAAGTGAAGCAAGGACTATATTTTAAGTTGCAGAATGGCAAATGGCTGCTCCTGTTCTATGCTCTCTGAAGGGTAGAGCCACATTCATGGAAAACATTGCAAAATGGGTTTACCAAAAATTGTTATATTTTATATTAAATCCTGAGAGTAGATGTTCCGAAAAGAAAGATAAGATGGTTTGGCTTTATACTAAGTAGTATACTAAGTATACTTGGCTTTATACTAAGTAGGTTGAAATATTGTAAGAGACCAATACAGAGAGGTCAGTGCAGAAGTGGGGTGGGGAAGGTGAGGAGTCACCTTGTGGATTGAAAAGAGGTATTCTATCAAGGAATGGACCAATCTGCAATTGATTTCTCCAGTAGAGAGAAGGCCACATCATGAACCTGAGATGGCTGTTTGCATATGTTTATGGTGCAAAGAGGGAAGAGGTACAAGGATAGGAATCCTTTTACCTCTCGCTGCAGTTGTACAGGAAAGTACCATGGAGCAGTTAGTGCAGATGGAAGTTGGACCAGGGAGTCCTAGAAGAAACAGTCCACCCTTATTGCTGAATGGGGAGAAAGTGGTAGATTTGTTTGGAGGTGGCATTCCATGGGATTTTGGTGCATTATATTTTGAACGTAGAGGCTGATGGGATGGAAGATGAGGGCAAGGGAACCCTATCCTTATACTGGCTGAGAGGAGAGTAGAAAAATATCTCCTGTCTGAGAAGAAAGATGTAGGATATACAATGTAGATGCTTGAGATCAAGGCTTGGCATCTTAAAGGCATCGGATTGGAAAGTCTTCATCAGAGAAAATATGATGGAGATGGATAGACTGGGAAATGGAATGGTCCTTACATGATGTAAATTGAGAGTCGAGACATCTGTAGGATTAGTTATAGCCATCTGATTATAGACATCTGAGTGATTTCTACACAATGCCACCTTCCCCCAAACCTGCCCTCATCAATATGGTGGATGAGGCCATGTAGTAATATACTGTTGGAAAGCCACATTCTTTAACCTCCGTGCAGTGTTACTTCAGAGCACCAGTCTTTAAAATGGAACTCAAAGCTGCAATGCTCCAATTCCAAGCCAAACACGTTACCCAAGGTGCTCATCTCATAATAATCACTGATGAAATTGCAGTGAGTGTCATTTGACAGGTGAAGGCTAACCAGCAATCCCTCTCATCCGGAACCTATTCTGAACAATACCAATCACATGATGAGCACAAGGCAGCCTGCTGAAACCGACACTCGGTTCATCCACATTTACTTTACCATTTACTATTTATGCTTCCCCAACTCTTTTTCTACTGCTGTTACCTATCTCCTCCCACTCATTACTGCCTTTTTCTCTGTTTCTCACTTACACTTCTCCCTATCTCTCTCGCTCTCACCCTCTCTCTCTCTCACCCCTTTCCCTCTCTCTCACTCCTTTCACTCTCTCTCTCTCTCACCCTCTCTCGCACTCAGTCTCACTCTCTCATCCACACTCTCTGTCTCGCTCACCCTCACTTTCTAGTTGTGCTTAGAGGGTGTCTGTTTTGCTGGAAGTGAAGCAGGTATCTGTACCCTTTTTTCAGCATTTATATCTTACTCTTTCTTTTTGTCAATAACTATTCAGTGCCACTAAATTCCTTATTCTTGGATTGCCTGCCCTGTCACACTGTCTGACATATCTGCAAGCTGGCATGAAACGTGATAGCCATTGGAATAATTGCTCATGAGCATTCTTTATAGCAATATTGATTACTATGAATTGTTGACTGATCATAAGTGTTGCAGCATTGACATTGTATCTACACATTAGTCTTCATAGTGCCCTTTTACTGAGTCAAGCCACATCTAATTTGTTTGAATCCGAGTCATAGAGACAGCATGGAAACAGTCCATTTGGCTCACTACGTCCATTCCAACCAGTGGGCACCCATCCATATTAATTCCATCTTCCAGCACTTGGCTCATAGCCTTCTATGCCTAGGTGATTCACATGGACCAGGCAAGCAGCAGTAACTATAATCTGTGTTCCTGTCATTAACCCCTGCCAATTGCAGAGCCACGTGTCCTGGCCAAAGGCAAGTGATGAGGCAGGGAGATTTGTAAATGGAATTGCAGAGGTCAGGCTTAGGCACCTGAAGGCATGGGCACCACGGGAAATGGTTGAATTCAGGTAAATTTGCAAGTAGTTAGAACTGGGGAGTGAAGATATTAGTTTAATTTAGGTTAGTTTAGAGATACAGCGTGGAAAGATGCCCTTCGGCCCACCGAGTCGACTCGGACCAGCAATCACCAGTACATTAGTTCTATCCTGCACACTAGGGACAATTTACAGAAGGCAATGTCTTTGGAGTGTGGGAGGAAATTGGAGCACCAGGAGAAGACCCACGCGGTCACAGACCCTTGCAGACAGCACCCGTAGTTAGGATCGACACCTAGGGTGTTAAATTCTAGGTTAAGTTGTTGAATTTAAATCCCCAGCAATGTTGGTGGGGTTTGAACTGCTGTTGCCAGATTATTGGCCTGGGTGTCCTGTGACACCATCAGGTCCAACCCATTGACAGTATTCTGTACCGTACTGCCTAAATGAGCAGAGTGTCTCAACACCAGCAGCAATGGAAAATTGAATGTGGAGGGTCTTGTCATTGTTCATCACTTGGATGGGTCGATAAAGATAAGTTGGGGGGAGGGGGTGCCCTTTTAATTGCTAGCTTCACCTGTATGATGGCTTTAAATAATTTATGTACAGAAACACATCCATCCAGTCTCAAATACTTCACGTTTCTCTTGTGTGCACCATTGTTGACATCTAATTTTTTTGTCATCAGACTACATCAGTTTTTTTCTCTCCTCTCAATACCTTGTCCATTTCCTCATAAATACATCTTCCTTTGTAAAAATGGAAATATGACATTGGTCTCCATAACCAAATCATCGAGAAGGATTGTGAGAAGCACTGATCGTCACCAGTCAAAGCCTGCCAGCCTGAGATATCCAGATACGCCACATCCACTGGTTCACCCTGTTTTGTTTCATAAGCCGCGTATCTAAAGTAACCAGGGAGATCAATCAAACATGATTTTCTTTAATAAACCCACATGGACACTGCTCAATCAATACCTCTTCAAGATATTCTGTTGTTGCATTCTTTATTACACATCCCGGTAGTTTCCCTGCCATTGACATTTGGCATCAGGTTGGTGCTTCCCAGATTGGTCTCCCTCCTTTTTTTAGTGAGGTCATATTTGCAGGCTCCAGTTTATAGAAAAAATGCCAGAATCCATGGAATTTTGGAAAGTGATACCAGACACTCAGCATCCCTAAAGATACCTTGTGCAGAACTCCTCGTAAGTTTTTGGGAGTTATCAACTTTCAAGCTCTTGAAGCAGGGTCTCGACTCAAAACGTCGACCATTCCTCTGCCTCCACAGACGCTGCCTGATTCACTGAGTTTCTCCAGCAGTTTGTGTTTGTTCAAGCTCACAAACTTCTCTTGACTCTTTTTTTGACTATTACGCACATTGAGTTCCTCTCTCTTGCTAAACTTTTATCTGATAGGTTTTGTGTGTCTTCAACGACCCTGAGGAAAAAATTCTCCTACAGCAGGAGAGTGACTTGATCTGTGCCAAAAGATAGAAAAATTTGCAAATAAAACTGGACTCTAAACCTATTTATTCCTGTACCTGTCTAAATGTTTCTTAAACCTGCCTCAACTACCTCCTCTGGCAGCAGGTTTTACACCCTTTGTGTAAAAATGTTCCCCCTCAGGTGGCTGTTAAATCCTTCCCCACTTGCCTTAAAAAATGCTTCGTGATTCATTGCTAATTTGATCGGCTGTCATCTCAATAATATCTACGTATATCTGAAAATCAAAAAAGATCGAAGTGTTTAAAATCAAAAATTAAACCAGAAAATGCTGAAAATATTCAGTAGGTCAGGCATGACTGTGGGAAGAGAAACAAGAATCAATGTTTTTAGTAGAATATGTATTTAATTATAGACTTTAATGTAACTAAAAGATCCTGGTGAATTTTGAGAAATGTTATCAAATAATATTTGACAACAAATCACAAGGAGCTTTCGGGACAGATGACCTAAGACAAAGAGAGAGAAACTAAGAGATTTAGGGTGGAAATTCTGGAGGTTAAGAAAAAAGACAAAGTATAATCAGGGAGTAATCAAGGGGTAACCAGCAGATCAGACAGCATCTCTGGACAACATGGATAGGTGGCATTTCAGGTCGGCACCCTTCTTCAGACTGGAACGCCTAAAGAATGTCGTCACCTATCCATGTCCTCCAATGCTAGCTGATCCACTGAGTTATTCCAGCACTTTGTGTATTTTTTTGCAATCCAGCATCTGCAGTTTCTTGTCTCTGAATTCTGGACAAAGCGATGTTCCTGTAGATTTATTGACGTTCTCTTGATGTCTCAGAGGAGTTATATTGAATGGATTCCTTTCGCAAGTGGAGAGATGTTCTGTGGGGTGGATGCAAACCACAGGAGAACGTTTTCATTATCTTTATCTTGCCACCATCACTTTGTGTGTTGCAATAATAAAGTATCCAGTGAGGAGTTCTCCACCTGTGCCTCTGTTTTGACCAGTTATTCTCCTGTATGCATTAATTTGGTGAAGGAGAGAGGTTCCCTGTGTGTTCACAGTATTGGGGCTGTGGGAAGCACAGTTACACACAGTGAAAACTTTAGACTCATAAAAACAGTTGCAATTATATAATGTCTGACAATTGAGTCTACGTTCTCTGAAGCACTTCTCACGCTGGATTCTTTTTGGAGTGCAGTCACTGTTCTGTTCCACATAATTGTGAGTCTGAGCCAAGTTCTGCCTATACTTGTTAGCAACACTAAAGCCCCTGGGATTAGGGAGACAGTGAGTGGCTGCATGGTTACGGGGTTGGCAGCGGGGCAGAAATCAGGGAGCAATGGCGAGCAGTAATTTCTCGTACTGGAAGGGAGATTACATGGTGTTCCCCAGGTGTGAGTGCACGGGACACTAGATGAGATGAAACCTCACACTGATGTCAAACGTTTACAAGGCGGAAGGTTGCATTTGCTACAGTGAGCCCATTACTTTTGTTTCAATCTGGGTTAATCTCAAAACACATAATTGTATTCACATAAGTGCATTGCAATAATAATGTGACTGATAATCACATAATTTTGAGTGGCACAGTGGTGCAGCAGTAGAATTGTTACCTTTCTGCGCCAGCGACGCTGGTTCGTTCTTAACTACGGGTGCTGTCTGTACGGTTTGTACGTTCTCCCTGTGATCCCATGGGTTTTCTCCAGGTGCTCCAATTTCCTCCCACACTCCAAAGACAGGTTTGAAGGTTAATTGGCTTCGGTAAAATGTCCCTAGTGTGCGGAATATTGCTGGTCGGCACGGACTAAGTGGGCCGAAGGGCCTGTTTCCACGCTGTATTGTTAAGGCCTAAAGTCTAGACTGAGCCCTTTAGTTATTGAAAGAGAGGCTGGATAGGTTGGATTTGTGTTCCCTAAGGATCTGACCCGATAGAAGTATGTAAGATTATAACAGGCATAGAAGAGGTCGTTGGTTAGAATTGTTTTTTCCATAGTGGGGATATCAAACATAAGAGGGCATAGGTGTAAGGTGAGCGGATGGAATTTAAAGGGGATCTGAGGGATATCTTTATTGCACACAGACTAACTAAAACCTGGAAAGCATTGTCAGATAGAGTCATAGAGTCAGTGTTAAAGTGTGGAAACAGGCCCTTTGGCCCAACTTGCCCACACCGCCCAATAATGTCCCAGCTACGCTAGTTTCACCTGCCTGTGCTTGGTCCATATCCTTCCAAACTTGTTCTATCCATGTACCTGTCTAACTGTTTCTTAAACGATGGGATAGTCCCAGCCTCAACTACCTCCTCTGGCAGCTTGTTCCATACACCAACCTTTGTGTGAAAAATTACCCCTCGGATTCCTATAAAATCTTTTCCCCTTTACCTTGAACCTATGTCCTCTGGTCCTCGATTCCCCTACTCTGGGCAAGAGACTCTGCATCTACCCATCTATTCCTCTCATTATTTTGTACACTGATGATACAGTTACTAGATTTAAGAGGCATTTAGACAGATATATAAATTGCCAAGACACAGAAGGATATGGTTCTAATGCAGGCAAAGTGGATTAGTGGAGGGACGTAGTGGACCGAAGGATTTTTTTTACTCTGCTGCACAGCTTTCCGACTGTAAAACATTGTAAACTGGGCAGACATAGGATACAGAAACTTTGTGCAGAGTATGGGAACTGTGTGCAAGTGTGAGGAGAGGTGGGATGAAACTAGATGGGTGCAGAATTGAAGAGAGCCACTGAAGATTGGGATCTAAATGTAGCTAAATTATGAGGAGCAGCCGAGGCCGTTACAATGGCACAACTTGTAGAGTTAATGCCTCACAGCACCAGAGACCCGGGTTCAATCCTGACAGTCTTCTTGTGACTGCGTGGATTTTCTCCTGGTACTCCGGTTTCCTCCTATATCCCAAAGAGGGGCTGAAGTGTAGATTAATAGGCCTCTGTAAATTGCACCTAATATGCAGGGAGTGGATGTGACCGTGGGATAACATAGAACTAGTGTGAATGGCTTATTGATCAGTGTGAACTTGGTGGGCCGAAGGGCCAGTTTCCAGGTGTATCTCTAAACCAAAATAAACTTGTGAAGTGCAGCCAATGTAAGGAATGATTGAACTGCATTTCTGTAGCAGCTATCACAACCATGGGTCACTTGAAAACTTGTTAAAGCCAATGAAATCTGTTGTGCAGTGGAAGTTTCTGCTTTTCTGACCAGTGGTGTACCACAGCGGAGATGCTGGTTCCTTGTTGTTTGTCTTCTTCCTCTTCTTGCGTATGGCATACACAGTCTAAAGATGTAGGACAACTTGTTCTATTTGATGGTACACAAAAAGCTGGAGAAACTCAGCGGGTGCAGCAGCATCTAAGGAGCGAAGGAGATAGGCGACGTTTCGGGTCGAGACCCTTCTTCTGAAGAAGGGTCTCGACCCGAAACGTCGCCTATCTCCTTCGCTCCTTAGATGCTGCTGCACCCGCTGAGTTTCTCCAGCTTTTTGTGTACCCTCGATTCTCCAGCATCTGCAGTTCCTTCTTTAAAACTTGTTCTATTTGATCTTGTTTGATTTTGCACGCCAGGTTGAGTGCATTTGTCGAAACAGGGCAGACCACGTGAAGGTTGCAATCTCCCACCCACTTGTTGTTTGTGATATATATTAATGATGTCCTTATCGCCTTGATATAAATGTTAGAGGCATGAAGTTTGCAGATGACATAAAAATGTTTGAATGTGAGGAAGGTTGGCTAAAGCGACAGCAGAATATAGATCAGCTGGAACGTTAGATGGAGAAACAATGTAGAAACAAAGAACTACAGATGCTAGTTTATACCAAAGATAGATAAAATGCTGGAGGAACTCAGTGGGTCAGGCAGCATCTCTGGAGAAAAGGGATGGGTGACGTTTTGAGTCAGACAGTTATATGGAGTGCTGTCAGATCGAATGGCATGGATGGGGTAGAAAATCAAAATATTTTTCATGGTAGGTGTAGATGGTTTATATGCAACCAATAATATAGTTACCTCACTCCCATTAACCCCGCCCAGTTAACATCAATCATAACGCCTTCCCCTCAGTAGGAAAATGTAGCCGGTGCTTGAAGGTGTGTGTAATACCCAGTGCTATCATTAAAAGATGTTGCACACTTAAGAGCTTGTAAAGTTTTCATTTACATGGTGTCAGAAGTGGAAGATACTTGCGTCTCCTGTTTATCGGTTTTTATTTCTTTTTTTTGATTTGTGTTTTTTGTGCTTTGATCTCTTTGGCCATGGCGTCCTCTTGCAGAAAGCCCGAGCAGCTTGTCTTTGATGCTGACATCTCTGAGCGCTGGGCCACGTTTGAATTTGATTTCACACACTTTGTCAACGTCGCACACCGCGCTGATCCTGACTCCCTTAAAGCTTCCCTCCTCCTCAACCTTGTCGGACCTGATGTCCATGAATCTTTTCAACAAGATAAGGAATAATGAGCCTCTGGTTGTTGACGATGCTACCCTGCACGCCTATGGTGGAGAGATTCTAAGGCCTGCGGGGAGGGCCACTTTAACTTGCGTGCTGCAAAAGGCCACAAGAAACCTGGTTTTCTATGTTTTGAACTCTGACTGTGTAACCCTGTTGGGCAACCGTGCGTGCCAGGATCTTGGCCTGGTCTCCTTTGACCGCACGGTCCACAAAGTGCAACTTTCGTTTGACCCGGTTGCTGAATACCAGGACCTGTTCGACGATGACCTGGGGAAGTTACCAGTGTCATACCATATTTCCATTGACCCAAATATACAACCCGTGGTCCGCGCACCTCACAGGGTGTCTCACGCCATGAAGGACAAGGTCGAGGCGATGCTCAACGAGATGGTCGAAAAGGGGGTGCTAGTAGCAGTTAGCGAGCCCACCGATTGGGTCTCCACCATGGTTGCCACGATTAAGAAAGACAAGAACGAGATACGCGTGTGTATCAACCCGAAGGACTTAAACCTTGCCATCAGGCGACCACATTACCCCATGCGGTCTGTTGAGGATGTGGCGGCAAAGGTCGGGCAAGCCACCATCTTTTCGGTCCTAGACGCTAAGAACTCGTTTTGGCAGGTCCCGTTGGACAAAGCGTCTTCTGACCTGACGACCTTCGCCACACCGTTCGGCAGATTCAAGTTCTTGCGAATGCCATTCGGCATCAATTCTGCTAGCGAGGTGTTCCAGCAGACGATGGAGCAATTATTCGCGCACCTGCCATGTGCCATCATCGTGGATGATATCCTGGTTTACGGGAAGGACCTTGCCGAGCACGACCTGAACCTCCGCCGCGTCCTGGATCGCGCGCGACAGGCGAACCTGAAGCTGAATCCCAAGAAGTGCCGGTTTCGTGTCTCAGAGGTCACATATGTTGGACATGTTTTCACCCCTAACGGACTAAAGCCCGACCCCTTGAAGGCCGCTGCCATCTCCGAAATGGCAGCCCCCACCGACGTGCCAGGTCTGCAACGTTTCTTGGGCATGGTGAACTACCTTGGCAAGTTTATACCAAACCTCAGTGAGCTGAGTGCTCCCCTGCGGCAGCTGACAAAAAAGGATATCGCCTGGGCCTGGCTCCCATATCACCAACAGGCTTTTGACCGCCTCAAGTCGAAACTGATTAGCACTCCGACGTTGCGGTTCTTCGACGTGGGTCGCCCCATCACCGTCACCTGTGACGCTTCCAAGTTCGGTCTGGGTGCGGCCTGCCTTCAGTCTGTCGATGGATCGCTGCATCCCGTCTCCTATGCCTCCCGCACCATGACGGACACCGAGCAGCGGTATGCTCAGATCGAGAAAGAGCTGCTCACGGTGGTGTTCGCCTGCTCCAAGTTCAGAGACTTCCTGTTCGGCAGCAGATTTACGGTCGAAACCGACCACCAGCCACTGGTGACAATCCTGAACAAGCCGATTCACGCTGCCCCTGCCAGGCTGCAGCGTATGATGCTGCAGCTCCAGCGCTTCGACTTTGACATAATCTACAAGAAGGGCACCGAGATGCACATTGCGGACACCCTGTCGCGAGCCCCGCGTACCTCCTGCGCTCGCCACCCCTACGAAACAGAGGACTTGCTCGTACTGGGCGTTAACTTTATTCCCACCAAGCAGCTACAGGTTTTGGCCGAGCACACCGCTGCCGATCCGGCTTTGCAGCAGCTTGCATCGGTGATTAAAGCAGGGTGGCCAACAAAGCGCTCCGCCGCGCCATCTGAAACACAGCCTTTCTTCCTGGTCCGCGACGAACTGGTGCTCCAGGATGGCGTTATCGTCAAGGGACATAAAGTTGTGGTCCCGTCCTCCCTGTTTGACTTTTACTTTTGTGCAGCCCACAGCGGACACCCTGGGGTCGATGCAACGCTTGCCCACGCTCAGTGCCAATTCTATTGGCCTGGAATGGCCAAATATATCCGAGACCGGGTTTCTGCCTGCTCCACGTGCAACAGTCTTGCGCCGCACCAGCAGCGACAGCCCCTGCTGCAACAGCCCGCCCCTGCTTTGGCCTGGTCCTCGCTGGCTGCCGACATATTTGAGTGGCGTGGTAACCACTACCTTGTCCTGGTCGACTCGTACTCCAACTGGTTCGAAGTGGATTTGCTGACATCCCTCACGTCGGAGATGGTGATCCGCAAGCTGCGGAAACACTTCTCCACTTTTGGGACCCCGGTCAGGCTGCAGACTGACAACGGCAGGCAGTTTACAAGCCGAGAATTCAAAAGCTTTGCCGACAAGTGGAACTTCGTGCATTTCACCAGCAGCCCAGAGTACCCACAGAGCAACGGCCTAGCAGAACGGGCCGTCCGCAGCGCCAAGCTTCTGATGGAACAGGCGCGACTATCCAATTCTGATTTGTATTTGGATCTCCTGAACCTCAGGAATGTTTCCAGGGATCCGGCCATGGGGTCCCCTGCTCAGCGTCTGATGTCCAGAACTACCAGATCCGCCGTCCCGATTGCCCAGCGCCAGCTGAAACCTCGGGTGCTGGAGCCCGCCTCCGTGCAGAGGCGAATTCAAGAGAAACATGACAGCCAGCGGCGTTCCCACGATCGGTCGTGCAGACCACTCGATCCTCTGTTGCCCGGACAGGTTGTTCGTTTGCAGACCGCCAGTGGGCACTACCGTCTGGCCACCGTGGTTGGGGTGGCCGACTCACCTCGTTCGTATCTGGTCGACTGTGAGGGTTCCATCTACCGAAGAAGCCGACAACACCTGCTTGCGGTTAATGAGCCACAGCCGCAGCCCCCTGGGCCCTATGCCCCTCCACTCTCCTATCAGCAGCCGGCTGCCGCCCCGGCTGGTGTTCCCTGCATGCCTCGGTCCCCGTCGCGGGCGCCTGGTTCCCCTCTGCGCGGGTCCCCTGTTGCCGATCGCGGTTCTCCCTCTCCTGTTTCTCCCACCCCAATGCCCTTCCCTGGTTCCCCGGCTGCCTTGCGTCCTCCTGCTTCTTCTGCTCTTTCGGGGGGAGGGGGAGACATCCGTACGCGCTCGGGCAGGATCAGTAAGCCGCCTGTTCGCTACGGCGATTTCGTTTAATTCTGCTGTTTAATTCGGTTGTCGTGACAACAATCTGTTTTTTTGATTTCTAAGGGGAAGGATGTAGATGGTTTATATGCAACCAATAATATAGTTACCTCACTCCCATTAACCCCGCCCAGTTAACATCAATCATAACGCCTTCCCCTCAGTAGGAAAATGTAGCCGGTGCTTGAAGGTGTGTGTAATACCCAGTGCTATCATTAAAAGATGTTGCACACTTAAGAGCTTGTAAAGTTTTCATTTACAGTAGGGGTATCCTTAACAAAAGTTTTAAGGTGAGAGGAAGGAGTTTTACAGATAAATTGGGGGACATTTTTTTACAGTTAGTTATTGATATCTGGAATTCACTGCTAGAGGAGGTGGCAAAATCAGTTACCATCGCTATGTTCAAGAGACATTTAGACGCTTGAATAAATAAAGGGGGTGTGCCACTGCGGCGACCTAATCGGCAAGTTAAGAAGAGTGTCTTCGACCTTCAAGCTGGAGGGCACTCGCCTGGAAAGCCACGAGCTGGATCGACTGTATATTCCACTTCTCCACCAATTCCAATATTGGTTGCCAGTTGGGGGGAGGTGGGGCTTTCTGGAGCGCTGGTATGGGTGTTGTGGGCTGAAGGGACTGGTCTCCAGAGGGCTAGTATGGACGTTGTTGGCCAAATGAATTCTTGGGGTGGCAGCTCAGTCCCTCAAGCCTGATGTGCTGGCAGCTCACTCATGGCTGGTGGGCTGGCAGTTGACTCACGGCTATTCCTTGAAATTCCATTTCAAGTAGGGTGCAAGGCCACCGAATGCAAGTGCAGTTTCATACCACTTCAAGCGGTGCAAGGCCACTAAATTCAAGTGCAGTTTCATACCACTTCAGGTAGGGTGCACGGCCACCAAATTCAAGTGTAGTTTCATACCACTTCAAGCAGGGTGCAAGGCCACCAAATTCAAATGCAGTTTCATACCATTTCATCTAGGTTGCAAGGCCACCACATTCAAATGCAGTTTCATACCATTTCAAGCAGGGTGAAACCACCATAAAACCACACAAAACACCACACTCACAGTTCAGCACACATTCAGTGTGTTCAGTTGATTCACAGTTTAGACAGTCGTGACCTCTTCCTCCCCCATCATTCAGAGACTGAGCCACATCCACTCTTCCGGGTTTTATAATCCCTCCCACACAAAGATGTGGCCTTCATGGCGTTATTGACAGGAGAGATATTCTCAACATTTTTTAAACACTTATAACACTTATTTTTCATTGATGGGAAGAATCCTCTGCACCTGATGAGCGGAGGGAGACTGAATAAAATGGCCAAAAATCACACCCGTAAGTGGTAGCGTTTTATCTAAAATCAATATACAGTGCAAACAGGAAGTTGTCAAGTTTAGACTTCCAACCATTTGCAGTGCTTTTACTTCAACCCAAACCTCCACCACCTATTTGCAGTGCTTTTACTTCAACCCAAACCCCCACCACCTATTTGCAGTGCTTTTACTTCAACCCAAACCCCCACCAACCATTTGCAATGCTTTTACTTTAACCCAAACTCCCACCACCTATTTGCAGTGCTTTTACTTCAACCCAAACCCCCACCAACCATTTGCAATGCTTTTACTTCAACCCAAACACCCACCAACCGTCTGCAGTACTTTTACTTCAAACCAACCACATTTTCATTTTCCAAGCACATTGAGGGCACTCAAGATCAGTAAAGCCACACTCAGTTTAGTAGACATGTGTTCAGTGTTATTCACAGCTCAAACTGAGAGACGTGACCCTCTCACTTGCCCCCATCTTGCAGAGACTGACTGAGGCACAACACTTCTGTGTTTTATAGTCCCTTCCCCCTCCCACCAGCAGGGGAGCAGAGAGAATCTTAACATTTTTTAAACATTAATAACTTTTATTTTTCATTGATGGGAAAAATCCTCTTGTCCTGCGCAGTGGAGGGGGACTGAGTAAGATGGCCAAAACTCACAGCCGTAAGTAGCAGCGCTTTTTCTAAAATCATGAAACAGAAAAACAGGAAGTGGTCAAGATCAGACTTTTAGTAATATAGATAATAAAGTTTAGTGTGCATTTTACCGGTAGGGTTTCCTTGCTCCTGAAAATTCCAATGAGCCAATCAAAATGCCCAGTCAGCGAAGGAGATTGCCTACTGCTGCCCTCGACTGCCTGTAACTAAATAGTGACCCCACTCCACTGCACTATGAGTTCAAAAGAACCATGCCGACCATATTTTACTCGCAGAAAATGTTTCTACATGCTGAAAAATTTTCCGCGACCTAGCTGAGGCCACGAGTATTCGGGAACTTCCCTCGTGCTACCTCATAGGACGTCCTAGGACCAAGTGTCAACCATGCTGCGAGTTTGAAGGTCAAGGACACTCTTCTAAACTCGCAGATTAGGTCACTGCAGTGGGACAGCCCCTTAAATTATTGAAGGACACTGATTTAATACAGGCAAATGAAGTTAGTGTGGATGGGCAAAAAGATAGATGTTGATGTGATGGGCCAAATGGCTGGTTTCTCTGCTGTACGACTGTGTTCTTAAGACTGTCACTTCCCTATTCACTCCAACTCCCTCCCATCTCAGATCTTGAGTCTCACAGTCCCACTGATCCTTCCTGGATTCTCTCTAAGTCTAAGGCCTCTCACCACTCCCGGATCCATGTGCACCAGAAAATGTTAAGAGGTTGTGTATCAAGTATCCTGGAGCAAATGTCTACAACATTAAGGAGAAGTTTTAAAGTTCTTTGATAACTTATTTATTAATTACATTTTTTTTGTATAACGGTTAGAACATTTGGTAAAATGGTTAGATTTATCTAAATTACAAATATATACGGTGGTTCAAGGAGGGAAGTCAGTCATTGAAGGTTTCTGGGGAAAATCCTGCCAGAACTGTCAACCCAGGAGCAAGTGAATCCAGAAGGCATTTCCTTACTTCTGCACACAGGAGCACACAGTCTGCACACAGGATGATGTTGGATTTTATAATATACACCATTATATATATTGCTGCATTACATTGATCACCTTTCTTGTATAGTCACCGTTAAGCAGATGATTACAGGTTGTTCTCGGCTGATCAGTGCTCTGAGGAGGTTGCGTTGCTGTGGTGTTGTGAGGAGACTCTCAGAATACGGTGATTCTGTGCACACTGTGTGTAATCTAAGCTCAACTATTGTGAGCAAGGGATTTGCCTCCATTGTATTTTGGAAAGGCATGTCTGACCAGGTGGCATTCCAATGCTGAAAATGACTGAAGGGGAGAATATATATATATATATCACAGCACAAACAGGCTTGGGTGTTCCAGGGTGAAACCTTGCTCTGTGGATTTTATGACCTGTCACTTCTCAAACCATTCAGCAGCCTCTCATTCCCTCCCTCACTCTCTCCCTCCCTTTCTCTCTCTCTTGCTCCTTCTCCCTCTCTCCCACTCTCCCTCCCCTCTCTCCCTCTCGTTCCCTTCTGTAAGATCAAGGCCAATCCCTATGTAACTGCAATCCCACTGCCCACTGGTAACCTTTCACCACTAGGCTTATCCAGAATTCTACCACTGCCTGAAAAATAAACAAAGGCTCAACTTCCACTGAGAAAGAGAATTCCATTGTTATATGAGAATCTTCCCGAACAGTCTGTGACCCATAGTGCTGTGGCCATAGCATTATGTTTAGAACCCATAGCGCTGCAGCCGACAGCTGTTTGTTTAAATCCTCATGCATTAAACTGACAGCGCTCTGTTTAAACCTTTGAACGCCAAACCGGCAGTGCTGTGTGTATTACCTTTACACCCGTTCGCAGGCCGGATGCGGAAATTTCCCTAAAAGTACCCGAAGACAACCACAAATTTCAAGTAATTTCCTTCATAGTGGAAACACTGTCACAAGAGGAATAGCCAACAAATTGAGGCCTCACATTTATGGTGGCCTCAAACCATTCAAATTGCCTACCCAAAGACTTTGAAGGGATTGGTAACCTTGACAATGTACATACGTTCCCAATCAAACCTCAGCGGTAATCTGCACTGCCTATTTTCACACGACTGATCTCTCGCAAGAGTTTATGCATTGATAAACTTCCACTGATTTTGTGAATAGGTTTTTAAGAAGGCTGTTTGACTCTACTGGACTTTATCTTGCACTAAGCAGTGTTCCCTTTACACTGTTGTCGACTTGATTGTATCATGTATAGTCTTTTCACTGTCTGGATAGCACGCGACAAAAAAAGCTTTTCACTGTACCATCGGTTGACGTGAATAATAAGCTAACTAAACTAAATTTTTAGCATTGCTTTCTCAGCATATTTGTGGAAGTGTCCCATGTGCTGAGTCAGTATAAACTTGCTCCCGGACAGTTAGCAGTGCTTTTCAATGCTGCCCCCATCTTGTTTAACTTGTGAAAGTAAACATGCAGGTACAACAGGCAGTGAAGAAAGCTAATGGCATGTAGGCCTTCACAACGAGAGGATTTGAGTATAGGAGTAAAGAGATCCTTCTGCAGTTGTATAGGACTGTGGTGAGACCACATCTGGAGTATCGTGCAGTTTTGTCTCCTAACTTGAGGAAGGACATCCTTGCTATTGAGGCAGTGCAGCGTAGGTTCACGAGGTTAATCCCCAGGATGGTGGACTGTCATATGAGGAACGATTGGAAAGACTGGGCTTGTATTCAATGCAATTTAGAAGGATGAGAGGGGATCTTGTAGAAACATATAAAATTATAAAATGACTGGACAAGAAAGACGCAGGAAAAATGTTCCCAATGTTGGGGGAGTCCAGAACCAGGGGCCATAGTATGAGAATAAAGGGGTTGGCCATTTAAAACTGAGATGAGAAAAAACTTTTTCACCCAGAGAGTTGTGAATTTCTGGAATTCTCTGCCACAGAAGGCAGTAGAGGTCAATTCACTGGATGAATTTAAAAGATAATTAAATAGAGCTCTAGGGGCTAGCGGAATTAAGGAATATGGGGAGAAGGCAGGCACGGGTTACTGATTGTGGATGATCAGCCATGATCACAATGAATGGCAGTGCTGGCTCGAAGGGCCAAATGGCCTCCTCCTGCACCTATTTTCTATGTTTATCATGTAGTTCTTTCCACTGCTGTGTGCTGCTACCACCCCAAAGCAAAATACCTGAGGTTGGTGGGCTCAAACCTGCATCCAAAATTTCTTGATTCAGCATTTCAATCTGCCCATGTGACCCACCCCTCCGTATCTATGGAACACCTTCAAGTCAAGTCAAGAGAGTTTATTGTCATGTGTCCCAGATAGGACAATTCTTGTTTGCTGCAGCACGACAGAGTATTGTAAGCATTAATACAGAACAGTTGTACACACAATATGTACACACATAAATATGCAGATAAAGTGCAATAGGCTGTTATAGTTCAGAGTTTGTTTGATGGTGAGTTTAATAGCCTGATGGCTGTGCGAAAGATAATGTTCCTGAACCTGGATGTACCAAATTTCAGGCTCCTGTACCTTCTACCTGATGGCAGCGGAGAGATGAGTGTGTGGCCAGGATGGTGTGGGTTGTTGATGATGATGGCAGCCTTTTTGAGGCAGCGACTGCGATAGATTCCTTCGATGGTGGGGAGATCAGAGCCGATGATGGACTGGGCAGTGGTCACAACATTCTTCATTCTTTTCTGCTCCTGGACGCTCAAGTTGCCGAACCAAGCCATGATGCAAAGAGTCAGCATGCTCTCTACTGTACACCTGTAGAAGTTCAAGAGAGTCCTCTTTGACATACCGACTCTCCATAATCTACTCAGGAAGTAGAGGCGTTGATGTGCTTTCTTTATAATTGCATCAGTGTGCTGGGACCAGGAAAGATCTTTGGAAATATGCACGCCCAGAAATTTGAAGTTCTTGACACTTTCCGCCATCATCCCGTTGATATAAATGGGATTGTGGGTCCCTATCCAACCCCTTCCAAAGTCCACAATCAGTTCCTTGGTTTACATGGTGTTGAGAGCCAGGTTATAGTGCTGGCACCATTTGGTCAATCGGTCGATCTCACTTCTATACTCTGACTCGTCACCATCAGTGATTCGTCCCACAACAGTGGTGTCATTGGCAAACTTGATGATGCAGTTCGCACTATGTCCAGCTACACAGTCATGAGCAGGCCCGTACGAAGCTTTTCAAAAAAGGGGGGTGGCATGACAGGATTCCAAAAATGTTATGTGAAATAATGTGCATGCAGCGCACATCACAAGCGGGAAGCCCCTCACGTCCGGGTTCCAGGACCCGCTTAAGGGCCCTGAAAGCTCTGGGGTTTTAGATGCTCTCTGGTGCATTCAGTGCCTTATTTTTGAGCTTTCTGCACCAAATGTATGACCGATATGTCAGAAATAATTTTGGCTGAGTCATGAGTGTGTGGAATGGGATGATCATTGTTGTATCCTTTTTTTTAAAATTAAGAATTGTTGTCCTTGTTTTAATAATCAAGTTGTACTGTTGTAAAATGTTATGTAAAATGTTATAAAGGAGCATGCAAAAACTGCAAAAAAAATACTGTAAGTTTTTGCAGTAAAGAAAACCTTTTAGAAAATGTTTTGTGTGTTGATTTGATTGCCTGTTACTGTTAGACTGTATTAGTGTGTGCAGTGCACCTTTAATAGTCTTCCTGACTTAACAACTTCACATCACATCAACCTCAACATGAAATAGTTCAGTTTTCTGAGATTGCAACTGTGCAAACCTATTCACCACTTTGTCCGAGTCATGGGCAAAGCCATAGTGAATATGCATGAAGGCGAGTGCAGACAGCCTGTCATTGCTCATGGAAGTCCTGGTCTTTCCTTCTTTGCGGATGTGAAAACGTGTTTGTCCTCGTTGGCTGGTTCAAAGTAAGATGCCGAGCGAGGTCACGCCCACTGCAAGCATGCCGCCTGAGGCGAGCATCTCTCTGCCGCTCAGGCTCATGTCCAAGGGCCCCGGCTACCTCCGCAGTCAAATGGAGGGGGACACATGGGGTCGGCAGAGCGCTGTGGAGAGACTGGCTGCCGACAAGGCCAAGAACTTGAAGAGCCAGACGGCGAGGGGGTGCAAAGTGGATCCCAATGGTTGGGCAGCTCTGCCCCCGAGGAAGGCAGCAGCTGCAGGGCCAGCAGCAGCATGAAGACTTACCTGGCCTCCGGTAACCCCCAGCAGAGCGGGCAGGCCTGACATTGTGCGTCGCTCCAGCTCCAAGAGGCAGCTCAGGCCCGATTCGCTAGTCATGTACCAGCAGAAGTGTGAGTTTGTGCGGGGAGCGGCGGCCACCATCAGCGCCCGCAGTTTCAAGGGCACTGGCAGCCTGGTCTGTTGGCTGCTGCCCAGCTCTAGCGGCCGGGGTGACAAGCAGCAAGGGCTGGCAACAGGAGCAGCAACGTCGGAAGGGGGAGAATTAGCAGAACAGTTCAGTGTGTCTATATAGAATTAGCAGAACAGTTCAGTGTGTCTATACAGAGGCTGCAGCACCCCAGGGTGCACAAGCAACCACGAGCAGCACTCCAGGGAGAAACAGCAGCCTCACCAGCAACACCCCAGGGTGCACAAGTAACTACACCAGCAGCACCCAAGGGTGCACAAGTAACTACGCCAGCAGCACCCAAGGGTGCACAAGTAACCACTCCAGCAGCGCCCCAGGAAGGACCAGTCGCCACGCCAGCAGCATCCCAGTGTGCACAAGTAACCACGCCAGCAGCATCCCAGGGTGCACGTAACCACGCCAGCAGCATCAAGAGAAGCAGCAGCAGGTCGCCCCAAGCAGCCGCTCAGGCGGCAGGTTGGTGAAGGCAGATTATGGCGCGCTCTGACCTCAGCTGCCGGTTCTCCCGAGACTGCTCGGGCTAGGACAGTTTCTTCGAGCACTGCGGACTCGAGCCTGAGGTGATCGAGAGCCTGGCCAGGGAGAAGTTTGCCGCCGACGCTGCCTTCGAAAGCCTTGCCCTCATGTTTCGCAGCATGAAAGGCCTGTCCCACTTGGGTGACATTTTCGGCAACAGCCTGAAAAGAGGTTGTTACGTCGTGGTCGGGTCGTGACGCGGCCTGATGTGCGGAGATGCATGTAGTGACGTGCGGTGACTCCCTGACGCCTCTAGATTTTGGAATGTTCAAAATCCAGGGGCGACATCTGTGTGTCTCATCATGTCGTGCGCCCTGTCACACGCTGACATATGTTGCCCTGCGGGTGACGACTGGTTAGGGTTAAGGGTTGGGGTTAAGGACCACAGATGGGCTGTAAAATATTCTTCCTTCAATGCATGGATTTTAAACATTAATATATTAAAATTAATACAATGAAATCGATTGTGCAAATGAAAAGATGCCTGTCCAGTTTTATTTACAGATGTATTGGTCCGCTTCCAGATCCAATCACCATCTCTAACTTTTCTCAGCGAGTGTAGACTGAACTCCCCTCACCTCTCCTCCCCCCACTTCCCTTATTCTATTATTTCTTTCTGGGGGGGGGGGGGGGTTGGGTGAATCAGTGCGGGATGGATAGATGGCGGGGGGGGGGGGGGGTTTGAGAAGGCAATTGGTGCGGAATGGATGGATTGAGGCTGGGGAATTAGTGTGTGTTGGTTGGAGTCGGTAAAATTGCGAGGGGAGAGCGCGGGAGATGTCAGTGGGGGAATACGGGATGGATGAGGGGGGAATCAGTTCAGGATGGATGGGGGGGAATTAGTACAGGATGGATGTGGGGGGAATGAGTACAGGATGGATGGGGGGATCAGTACAGGATGGATGGGGGTGGGTCAGTACAGTGTGGATAAGGGGGCTGTGCAGGATGAATGGGAGGGTTCAGTACAGGATGAATGGGAGGTTCAGTACAGGATGAATTCGGGGACGAGTGTAGGATGGATGTGGAGGTGGCAGGAGAATCAATGCGAGGTGGATAGAGAGATCAGGATGAATAGATGGGGGGGGGTAGATGGAGAGGGGAGCACAGGGGATGTCAGTGAGGACTGAATAGAGGGGGGAATGGGGATGAGTATGGGGTGGAGAGGAGGGGTCCCAGGATAAGGGGGGTGGAGGGGGGCGTACAAGAGAGAGAGAGAGAGAGGGGAACGGGCAGAGGAGGTGGTGTGGAAGGAAGGTCAGCGCTCCTCGGACAGGGACGGCATCATCGCCCCGCAGCCTTGGCCGTCCCTGTCCACTGCCAAGTGCCACCGCCAAAGGGGAAGGCTGTTGGGAACTCCCGAGTCGCCACCATCTCCCCTCCTCCGCCAGCCAACAGGAAGGTGCGGGGCCGAGCGGTGCAGGTGCTTCAGACGGCAGAAGGGGGCCTCCCCCTTCTTTCCTCGCTCCCTCCCTCCTCCCAGCCTCGGCGTGCGGGAGGGGTTGTTGTGAAAGCGGTTGTCGCCGTTGGCGGAGTGGCAAGCAGCGGCAGCTGTGCGGGCTGGCGGGGGGAGGTGGAGCCGCCGTCCCCACTGCTGCTGTTGCTGTGCGGGGCGTCGTTCACTCCGACCCTCCGTCACCCCGCATGGGGGGGGTGCGAGGGCCCCAGGCGTGGGAATGGCAAGGTTGAGGGGTGGGAAAGGCGAGGTTGGGGGGCGAGGGCCCGGCGGGGGGTGGGAAAAAGCGAAGTTGGGGGGCGAGGGCCCGGCGAGAGGGGGGGGGGGGGGGGGGTGGCTGGTGGTGTGGATCCGGCCAGAGCAGCGCCTGGTGTCGGGTCACAGCCGCTGCGAGGACTGGGTTCAGATTCAGTCGTTCGCGCTTCCCGCCCGGCGACGGGAGAACCGACCGACCGACCGGCAGCAGCGGACGGGACCCGCCGGCGAGGCTCCGACGCCGCAGATGGAGCCCACGGACCGGACCGGACCGGCGGGCAAACCCCCCCCCCCCCCCCCCCCCCGGAGAAACGGGAAACTCCTTCTTTTCCAAACCATCCCACGGGTCGGATTGGACCCTTCGCGGGTAGTTTAACCCCCGATATAAAACAAACAGATTCCCCGCAACGCAACGCAATATTTCACGGTCGGCCCCACTCACCCAAACTAGGCCCGCGACGTCGAGGCGATGCATTGAAAAAGGCGGTGATCTGATCTCGCCCACTGCGCACGCGCGGAGAGACGGCGTCATGTTGCGTCGCTACTGCATCTTTGGTCACCAGCTTCCCCTCCACTGCGCAGGCGCGGATGGTCGCAAATATATTTATATTTTTTTCCTCTGAATTATTTTCCCTCTGGAAAAAAAGGGGGGTGCGGTCGCACACAACGCACCCCCCCTTCGGCCGGCCATGATGAGTATCGAGTGAGTACAGAAGGGGGCTGAGCACGCAGCCTTGAGGTGCTCCCGTGCTGATTGTTATCGAGGATGACACGTTTTTACCAATACGGACAGACTGTGGTCTGTGGATGAGGAAGTCGAGGATCCAATTGCAGAGGGATGCGCAGAGACCCAGATCTGAGAGCTTGGTAACCAGCTTGGAGGGGATGATGGTGTTAAACGGCGAGCTGTATACAATGAATAACAGCCTGACATATGAGTTTCTGTTGTCCAAGTGGTCCAGGGCGGTGTGGAGAGCCAGCGAGATCGCATCCACTGTTGATCTGTTGTGGCGGTAAGCAAACTGCAGTGGGCCGAGGTTCTTGGCGTGGAAGGAGTACATATGCGCCATAATCAACCTCTCAAAGCACTTCATCACCACAGACGTTAATGCCACTGGTCGATAGTCATTGAGGCACGTCACCTAGCTCTTCTTTAGCACCGGTATTATTGATGCCCTTTTAAAGCAGGTGGGAACCTCAGACCTCAGAAGTGAGAGGTTGAAAATGTCCGTAAAAACTCCAGCCAGGTCCGCCCAGGTTTTTAGAACACTGCCGGGTATATCATCGGGTCCAGGTACTTTCCGAGGGTTCACCCCCCTGAAGGATCTTCTGACGTCGGCCTCTGTGACTGTGACTGAAATACCATCATGGCGAATGGGGGCTTGGAAAGGCACATCAGTGTTCTCCCTATCAAAGCGTGCGTAAAACGCATTGAGCTCATCACGGAGTGATGCTTCTCTGACAATTGAGCTGCCTCCTGATTTCGCATTGTGGGAGGTGATGGCATTCAAGCCCTGCCACAGTTGTCGAACATCCGTCTCACCCTCCAGCTTGGAGCAGAAGTCCCTTTTGGCCTTTTTGATGGCCTTACCAACGTCATATCTGGACCTCTTGTAGACCTCTGCATCTTCAGACCTGAATGTCCGCGATCGGGACTTCAGAAGAGTGCGGCTCTCATGGTTCATCCAAGATTTCGGGTTAGGAAACACTCGGAAGGTTATGTTGGGACGCAGTCCTCCACACATTTCTTTATGAAGTCTGTAATGACTGTGGCATATTCATTCAGATCCTTTGCTGAGTCCCTGAACATTGCCCAGTCTACAAACAACAAACAGTCCTGGAGTTGTTCCTCTGCACCCCCCAAGAATAACTACAGTGTACATTATCTGCGCCCTCAAGATCTCTGCGCACCTCCAGTTTTACCCCTCTGCAATCCCAGTTCCATGATTGATGATGGTGCTTTGTGTTTGAACTCGCTTCCCACACCCCTGTCTCCTTTAAGAGTCACCATGGAACCTATCTGTTTGATCACTTGGCCTTTGACCCTCTTACATAGCTTGGTGTCAGATTTTGTCTGAGTGCTCCTCGGAAGTACCTTTAAATTTTTTACAGTGTGAATGGAAGTTGTTGTAAACCGGAAAAGGCTATGCTATTTGTGAAGGTAGACACAAAATGCTGGAGTCACTCAGCGGGACAGGCAGCATCTCTGGGGAGAAGGAATGGGAAAAGTCATGCATTTCTTCTCTCCAGAGATGCTGCCTGTCCCACTGAGTTACTCCAGCATTTTGTGTCCACCTTCGATTTAAACCAGCATTTGCAGTTGCTTTTTGTGATGTGGCAGTGGTGCTTTTGTTGACAGCTGGTCCATTGACAGTGCCCAGCTCATTGCTCCATGTCCCAAGAATAACTGCAGTGTCTCCGTCATCACTTTACACCCTGTTTCCCTTGATTTCCTCTACCTCTCTCTCCCAACACTGTCTCGACTGAAACAGAATCGTGCACACCACCACTCCCTCAGATCCCTCACTCTCTGTGTCAGTAGATGATTTAAAGATAACCAGAACCATAGCAAATCCACAGCCACTAGTTGAGTTTGCACTGTCTTTGCACTAAACATTTCACCCAAATAAAGCAGCCTCTTTCCGCTGCAGCTTTATTCGATAATTCAAAGCGATTGTTTGGGTGAAAATCTTTAAGGATAATATATATTAAATTGCAATCAAAGTGGAAACTTGATGCAGTAAAACTTTGGTAATAGGGTATCCAGTAATGTTTCCTTCTCACTTGCCAGTACCTTGGATCCTGCATACGCTTCCAAGTTGCAGGGGCCCCATTTCCTGCACTCTCTTTAAACTTGCCATATTCACTGGAAAATGTTGTGTCATACCGTGCAACATCTAAATAAAAGTGAATTAAAAAAACGTGTTGTGATTAATAGAAGACACAGAGTGCTGGAGTAGCTCAGTGGGTCAGGCAACATCTCAGAAGAACACGGATAGGTGATGTTTTGGATTTTGATCCTTCTTCAGACTGATTCTGGTGGGGTGGGGGTTTGGGGAGCTGGAAGAGAGATGGGGCAGGTCAAAGCCTGGCAAATAATAGGCTGACACAGATGAGGAGGGCTATATGATTATCAGACAAAGGCCAGAGATGAAAAAAACAGAAGTGCGAGACAAAAGGATTGAAAAGTTGGGAATTGTGAAGGTTGTGGAAGGAATGTAGGTGGAAGGGGTGCTGAGAAAGAGGTGTGAGTCCAGGCGGGGCACAGTGGTGGGGATGGGGAAAAGAAGGGGTGGTTTATATGGGGGAAGAAGGGAGATAGGTGTGCTATGTAGTTACCTGGTATTGGAGAATTCAATGTTCATACCATTGGGTTGTAAGCTACCCAAGTGGAATTATGAGGTATTGTTCCTCCAGTTTGTGTGTGGCCTCACTCTGGCAATGTAGTGGGTCCAGGACAGAAAGGTCAGTATGGGAATGGTAAATCAAGTTAAAATAGATAGCAACCAGGATATCCTACAGGCCATGGCAGACCTAGCAGTTGAAATAGATAGCAACTAGGAGATCCTGATCACCTTGGTGGACCGAGCTGTTAAATAGGGGTATGAAATGCCTGGGAAATCTGCAAGTCCAGCACCGCTAAAGTTCTGAGCGTGCCGGATTAATGGAGTTTTACTGAATTGAGTAGGAGTTAACTTGATCAAATAGTTAACTAACAGGCTGCAGCTTTATCAGGCGCCGTAGCGAGTAGCCGCGGCGTATTCTACAACTAGTACATACCGCAATCACTATGTGTGTGCTGGCGTGGAAGCAGTGAATGTCTAAGGTAGTGGCTGAATTGAATGCAAGGAGAAAAGTTGCTGTTGTTTCTTGAAACTTATGGAAAATATTGCTATGGTGAGATGGTGTTGAAGGAACTGCCATGAAATAAATTAGTTCTGATAAATTCCTGTCCTCCACAAGCCCAAGTTTCACAGATACTGGTCAGTCCAGTTCATTCATAGGACGTGGGGATAATTGGGAAGGCCAGTATTTATTGCCCTCCATGATTATTTTGAGTCCTTCGTGACCCACCACAAACCTTCTGGTGAAGATTCCACCCTTGGTGCTTCTGGAGAAGGAGTTCCTGGATTTAGACCGAGTGGCAACGAAGGACCAGAGATATATTTGCAAGTCAGGGTTGTACGTGACTTGGGAGGGAAAATGCCAGCAACGTTGTTCCCCTGTGCCTGCAGCCCTTTTTTTTCAGAGTGGTACAGTCAGCAGGTTTTGCAGGCTCATGGAGTAGCCTTTGTAATTTACTACCACATATTGCATAGCTATTACGCATAGCAGTCACTATGTGTGCACCGGCGTGGATGAGGTCAATGAGTGGTTTAGTTTAGGGATACAGTGTAGAAACAGGCCCTTCGGCCCACCGAGTTCACGCCAACCATTTATCACCCGTACTATGTTATCCCACTTTCACATGACACTGTACATATCAGGGGCCTATTAACCTACAAACCTGCATGTCTTTGGAACGTGAGAGGAAACTGGAGCACCTGGAGAAAACCCACACCGTCACAGGGAGAACGTACAAACTCCGCACAGACAGCATTCATGGTCAGGATCAAACCAGGGCCTCTGGCGCGGTAAGGCAGCAGCTCTACCACTGTGCCACTTAGGATGATGAACGGGCGATGATCAAATGGACAGCTTTATCCTGGACAGTTGCTTGTTTTATCATTATTTTTATAGCAGCATTCATCCAAGGGTATGTAGAATATTCTACCTAGTCCTGATGTTGTGGCTTGCAGATGTGGGACAGACTTTGGAGAGCCAGAAGGTCAGCGACTGACTGCAGAGTTCCCAGCCTCATCCTTCTCTCCTGGCTCCAGTCTTTAGGCAGCTGCTCCAAATGTCTTGCGATTTGATGGTTGTAATGCAGCTCGCTGAATGACATGAGTAAATAGTTAAAGACACATCTTGTTAGTGATCTTTACCTGGCACTTTCCGAGGAAATGCACGCTTTACAGTTATCAATAAATATCGCTACTTCAGGTGTTGATATGGTGAGAAAGTTATTATTAATGAAGACTCTAGTGAGGGACCTTTATAGTGATGTTCTGAAGCTGGGAAGCCTGCCCTCCATAATCTCAGCTGTCTTCTTTTATGCAAGGTATGACTCAGCCACTGTATTGTTCTTGAAGATAGACATAAAATGCTGCAGTAACTCAACGGGACAGGCAGCATCTCTGAAGAGAAGGAATGGGTGATGTTTTGGGCTGAGACCCTTCTTCAGACTTCAGGTCAGCTGCCTGTCCCGCTGAGTTACTCCAGCGTTTTTTGTCTGTCTTCGGTGTGAACCAGCATGTGCAGTTCCTTCCCATACATACTGTAATTTTCTCCGTAGTTTTCAGTTTTACAAAGGCTGCTTGTTGCTACACTCTGCCAAATGCTGCCTTGGTAGGGTTTTTTGGGTTTTTTTTATGGTAAAAACATTTCATATGTATCAATCATACATTATTAATATTATCAATTGTAGATTCATTCTGCTTCTAATTTTTTTTTTTATAGATAGAAAGTAAGAAAGAAAGAAAGAAAGAAAAAAACTGACAAATGTCAAGATTAAAAAAAAAGGAATGGAATGATTTACTAATAATACATCATTGGAGATAGGTTCGAAGATCATAAAGTATAACTTTTCATCTAATCGTGAGTTTAAGTTTCAGTTAGGTTCCCGTGCCGAACCAATCTACCCCTTCAAATAATCGATGAATGAAGACCATATTCTAACAAAAAGTTCTTGTTTGTCCATTAAGACAAATCTGATTCTTTCCAGGTGTAGGGTCTCCGACATTTCCATAATCCATATTTTAATTGTGGGGGTTATAGGGCCTTTCTTCACAATTATTATACTGTAGTTTAGAAAGTTTATTTGGCTTGTTGTGAGTGTTAGACTTTGTTCTGATATTCCAAGTATTATCAGTTTTGAGTCGGGGTCCAATTTAGTATTAACAACTTCTGAAATTATTCTAAAAATATCAATCCAGAAATGTTTGATTTTTATACAATTTGCAAAAGTATGTGTTAAGTTAGCCTCTAGTTGCTGACATTTATCGCAGATAGGCGAGATATGTGGGAAAATTCTATTTAGTTTTACTTTAGAGTAGTGTAATCTGTGTAATAATTTACATTGTATTAAAGCATGTCTGGCATTTAACGAACATTGATGTGTATATTGTAGACTTTTGTCCCAAATATCTTTCGTTAGAGGTTGGCCTGCTGCCTTGGTGTTAACCTCAGTAACTCTCACCTCACTTCTAAAATTCAGGCCTTCAGCCCATGTTTGGACAAAGGCGATCATGGGGTTTGGAGATGAGTTCTGATACTTGTACTCGCTTCGGCTTGTACTCGCTAGAATTTAGATGATTGAGGGGGGATCTTATAGAAATGTACAAAATTCTTAAGGGGTTGGACAGGCTAGATGCAGGAAGATTGTTCCCGATGTTGGGGAAGTCCAGGACAAGGGGTCACAGTTTAAGGAGAAGGGGGAAATCTTTTAGGACCGAGATGAGAAAAATATTTTTCACACAGAGAGTGGTGAATCTGTGGAATTCTCTGCCCAGAAGGTAGTTGAGGCCTGTTCATTGGCTATATTTAAGAGGGGGTTAGATGTGACCCTTGTGGCTAAAGGGATCAGCGGGTATGGAAAGAAGGCAGGTAAGGGATACTGAGTTGGATGATCAGCCACGATCATACTGAATGGTGGTGCAGGCTCGAAGGGCCGAATGGCCTACTCGTGCACCTATTTTTCTATGTTTCCATAAAGTCTCATTCCGACTGAGGAATGGATGTTCTTCAGAATGGACATTTTACTTTATCTACTGTCAGATATAGCAGTGAATTTAGTTCATGTGATAGAGGATGTATTTCAAAAGTTCTGAAAAGTTTCCAAATTACATAGATTGGTGAATATTTCCTTCCGATTGGAAGGTAGCATTGCGTAATCAAATTAAGAAAAGAGGAAGAGACAAAACAGTGAACAGGAATCTTTTTATAAGGGAAGTGGTAACAGGACAGTTAGATAATAATTATAGGATTGGGCAGTCAAGATGGATTTATGAAAGTAAAATTGTGTTTAACTAATTATAATTGCTGTTTGACAAATTACATTTTCACAACTAGGGTGGTGAAAAATGCCTTAGGCACCTTATGTGGGTTTATAAAATTAGGAAGAGCATAAATAGGATTGATAGTCAGAATATTTTTCCCGTGGTTGAGTAGTCTAGAACTAGAGGGTACAGATTTGGGATAAGAGGAGGGAAAATTAACACATAGGGTGGTAGGTATACGGAATGAGCTGCGAGAAAATGTGGTGGAAGCAGATACAATGTTTAAAAGGCTTTTTAACAGGTACGGATGGGAAGGAGGTAAAAGATATGGGATCATTAGGTCGGTGGACAAGGTGGACCGAGGGGCCAGTTACATTTCAGATTCTATGATGTTATGACATTTGTAGGGGTTTTAGAGGTTACAGCTGCTGCAGTAGTCCAGAGTGAACCAGTTAGTGTGGCGTATTTGGACTCTCGGGCCTTTGATAAAATGCCACAAAGAGATTATTAATTAACACTAGAGCGCATGGTACTGAGAATGATTGATTAGCAGACAGGAAACAGTAGGAATAAACCAGTAATTCTTCAGCTTGCGAGGTTGAAGCTGGTTGTAGTGCCTTAGGAATAGGGGCTGGAACCCCAGTTACTCATAATCAAAATCAATGATTTTGTTGTGGAGATCAAATGTAATTTATCCACCTTTGTTAATGATCTGAAACTGGATGGGAGTGTGGGCTTTGTGGAGGATGCAAAGAAGCTACAGAGAGAACTAGATGGGTAGATGAATAGGCAAGGACTGGCAGCTGGAACCTGATATGGAGAGAGTGAGTTCATTCACTTTGGAAGAAAGAAGTAAGAAGGGGGAGTGTTTTTGAAACGGATGACAGATTGAAAGTGTTGGTGTTCAGAGAGACATGGGGTACTTGTGTACAGATTTCTGAAAGGTACAGCAAAAAAAAAGGTTCATGGTATGTTGGCCCACATTGCAACGGGATTTGAGTACAGAGATGGAATTGTTTGGGACCCTGATGACACTTCGTTGGGCGTCTTCTGAGCCCCCTGCCGAAGGAAAGATAATGTTGCAATAGAGATGTAGATAAGCTTCTCCGGGAATGGGGCTGTACTTGTTGGACTCAAATGAACGAGAGGTGTTCTCACTGCAACGTACAAACCTCGGACAAGATGGATGTGCAGTTGACGGTTCTCCTGGCTGGAATTTCTGGAACAGGGGGTCACAATCTCAGGATAAGGGGTCATCCATTCCAAACAAAGAGATTCTGTCACCCTGCACATCTCCTTTAAACTTCGCACCTCTCACCTTAATGCCCCTGTCCCACTTAGGAAACCTCTGGAGACTTTGCGCCCCACCCAAGGTTTCCGTGAGGTTCCCGGAGGTCCTCTGGCAGCCACCTTCAACTAGCATCGCAACCGGCTTCGACTAAAAAATTACAGATTTTTAAAACGTAAACCACTTTCGACCATAAGGGAGACTGACAAAATCCTCCGGGAACCTCACGGAAACCTTGGGTGGGGCGCAGTTTCCAGAAGTTTCCGTTCAGGTTTCCTAAGTGGGACAGGGGCATAAATCTATGCCCTTGAGTATCTGGGTTAATACAATGAATGGTGATGAAATAAAAGATAGTCTGACTGAATTGTGGAGCTGGCACAAGGGGCTGAGTGGCCTGCTGCTTCTATTCCAAAAATGAATCGGACATCTGTTATTCACTAATTGATATTGCGTGTTTTATATGTGATGAATAAAATTCAATTTAAATAGAATAATTAACCACCCAAAATTCTAAACTTGCTTCATGTGGTCTGAATTTGGCAATGCCAAAAATATTTTGAAAACACTAACATCTTGGTTACAGGTGTGCAAACGTAACTTCATGTCCCCAGCTATTGAATACCTTCAAACTTAAGTGAGTACTTAGTCTTGAAAAGGTACTCTGAGTTGAAATAGTTTCCATGTAGATGTAAAATACTGTTTTTAAGTTGCTCCATTGTTTTGCCCTCCTTATCTTTGCAACTTCCCCTGTTCTAAGAGCATCCAAGAACTCTTCAGTCCTCAAATTCCAGCTCCTTGCACTTCCCCAATTTCCATTGCACCTCCATCAGTAGCAGTGCCTTCAGTTGCCGGGTCCCATGCCCTGTGACTATTTTCCCTAAATATCTATTAATCTCCTTAAAAAGCTCTTTCCGTTCAGACAGATGGCTGACCCAGCTATTACTAAAGTAATTTACATAAAGTACCTATTCACGCATTGCTTACTGAGTGGTGAGGTTCTGGATGAGCAGAATGGATTTATCAGAATGTTGTCGGGATTAGCGGGTATTGCCTATAGGGAGAGGTTGGACAGACCTGGATTGTTTTCTCTGGAACGTCAGACGTGTGGGGAGACCTGATAGAAGTATATAAAATTATGAGGGGCATGGATAGAGTAGACAGTCAGAACCTTTATCACAGAATGGAGAAATCAGATACTCAGAAATCAAATAAATCAGAAATAAGCTTTAAGGTGAGGCGAGCAAAGTTTAAAGGAGATATTCAGGGTAGTTTTTGTGCATAGTTCGTGTGCTGTACTGTTTTATGTTCTATGCCCCGGACCATCACGGATACTGACCTACCGACCACCAAAGAGATCTACAGGAGGCACTGTTTCAAAAGGGAAGTTTATATCATTAAAAAAAACAGAGCGCCCTGGCCATACTCTCATCTTGCTACTGCCATTGTTGTGAATCCCGCTAACCACAGTGATATCATCAGCAAACTTTAAATATTGTGTTGGCGCTGTACCCACTACCACGGTTGGTCCTTTAGGCAGATACAATAGTAGCATTTAAGTGTTTTGGACAGGACTAGGATATGCAGGGAATGGAGGAGTATGGATTATCCACAGGTCAATAAGACTTGGTCTTGGCAAAATATTTGGCACAGACATGGTGGGCTGAACGGCCTGTTCTTACGCTGTACTGTTCTATGTTCTATGTGTTGTTGAGGTGAGCTTTCCCTGCCTCCAGGCAGAGGTCTGCCCTCAAGGACACTGTGGGTCAGAGAGGGTTCCTTAAGCCCCCAGCCTCCACACTCTGGCCCAGACTGACACCAAGATGCAAGTAATTGCCGCTGTACATTGCCAGGTGAACTTTCACACATTTACCAGGGCTAGTGAATTTGTGTGTGCCCACCATTTTGTGGCTGAATAATCTGTAATTTCAAAAGCAGACAGTGTGTGAACTAAACATCGGTAGAAAATAGTGACTGGGACAGGATTGACTGCCTGGCTATCCTGAAGCAAGGGAAAGGCTTCATAATAGGCTGAAAGACTGAATAACAAAATCAGTGTTAGCTGTGTTTCTGCTGCACCTGGTAAAGAGTTAAGAATATAATGCAGACTGCAGTATTGCTGGGAATGGGCACAAAGCCGTCACGGTCAGGAAGATGAACTCACATAAATGTGACCACTTTGGATGCTTTGCAGATTTTACCATTTCCTGCTTTGAAAATGTTTGCACAGCATGCCGCACTGTTTCTGCAGCGATGTGGGCTCTGGTGTGGCCTTCTTGTAAGCTAAACTGTTGTCAGAAATACCCTAAGTGATTACCATTGAGCTGTCAGACAGGGAAGAATGGATCCCGGGAGGCACGGAGTGTGGGGGGGGGGGTGGAATAAATATATAAAAATACATATATATAGAGGGAGCAGTAAGATGGAACTCCCTGCTGCCAGTTCCACACTGCATTCCTTCCTCGCAGTGCTACTGCAGCACAAGATCTTGCAATAAGTACAGCACATGATGATGACACTGGATTGCATGTTGCCAACAGACATGTATGGAAACACTTGTTCTCAAAGGAGAAAAGACATGAAGGCATATAAGGCTTAAAATGTACTTTCAACCAAAGAAATCGAGCAGAAACAAGATATTATTGTCAGTCTGAAGAAGGGTCCTGACCCAAAACTTCAGCTATCCTTAATCTCCAGGGATGCTGCCCGACCTTCTGAGTTGCTCCACCACTTTGTGTCTTTTTTTTTGTAAACCAGCATCTGCAATTCCCTCCCCCCCACCCCACCTCCCATACAATCAGTCTGAAGAAAGGTCCCTACTCGAAACATCACCTAACCATTTTCTCTATGGATGCTGGCTGATCCACTGAGTTACTCCAGCATTTTGTGTCTATCTGCAGTTCCTTGTTTCTGTCGTTTCTATATTCTTGTCAATCTTTGTTCAGGAAATGTGTGCCTTATGGATAAAGGATAAGCAGTTAGTGTCCAGTTTTAAGCTATCCATTGTAGATTCCACCGGATTTAAACTGTCTGAATTTCAGTCTGTAACATCTTTAACATAGTAAAGTGTTATAAGGTCCTTCATGGGAGCACTGAGCCACAAATTAAGGCAGATGATTTAGTTATTGGGGTAGGTTTTAAGAAGTCTCTCAATGAAAGACATTAGTGACTATGAGACTATGAGGTGTAAATAAGGTCAGAATGAGGGAGCGTATGTGTATGAGGGGGTGGATGTTTAGCGGAGAATTCTGGAATTGAGGGGCTCAGCTGGTGAATGCACGCCCGACAGTAGTGGAGGGATAGAATTTATTTGGTCTTTTTTTCCTGCGACCTACATTGCCTTATCATCCTTACTCAACAAAATAAAAATACTTCTGTTGTGTGAAAGGGAGTGGTGCTATACAAAGAGCCTGACATAGTCAGTGACTTTTATAGAAGAGATACAGAGAGAGCGAGAAGTCTATTTTGTAATGGGCCGAAATCCAGATGAGGGTAGGTTAGTGGGAACGCTGCTGCAACCACAGATTGAGGAACTAACTGCAAAGATTACAAAAAGGAACTAACTGCAGTGATTTGATTGTAATCAACAGTTGGAAGGGGACCTCTTGAATCCAGCATGTCGCATGACATACCAAACAGATCTAGAGTCATACGTGAAAACAGGCCATTCATCCCAACTTGCCCACACTGACCAACATGTCCCACTAGTCCCACCTGCCCGCATTTGGCCCATATCCCTCTAAACCTGTCCTGTTCATGTACCTGTTTAAATGTTTCTCAAGCACTGCAATAGTGCCTACCTCAGCTTCCTCCTCTGGCAACTTGCTCCATACACCCACCACCCTTTGCATGAAAAAGTTACTCCTCAAGATTCTATTAAATCTTCCCCCCCCCCCCCCACCTCGTCTTATACATATATGTTCTCTGGTTCTCGGTTTCTCTACTCTGGCTAAGAGACTCTGTGCAGTTACCCGATCTATTCTTCTCATGATTGTGTACACAGAGCATACCTGCCTATATCAGCTGATAATTATTTTGGTTCCTTTGGATTTAAAAAAAAATGAGTTTCAGTTCCAGAAACACGAAAGATGCAAGGAATGCAAATAGTTAATTCCTCATTTTCAAACGTTTTGGAGTGGATATTTAGCTTGACACTAAATAGTAGCTATTAAACTTATCTCAACATCAAGGCTCTTAAATTGCTTTGACATGCTTCCAAATTTCTATTGGACCTGCTGTTCTATCTTGGCATCTGATGCTTGCTGTATTGTGTGTAGTAACGAGCTATGAGAGCCAACAGCTCTATTCTCCTGTACCTGCTCCACAAGACCTCCTTCCTTTAATTTCTCGTCCTGTTCCTTTCTCCTTTCAGGTCAGGGGCACCCCCCGGTTACAGAGTTGATGACTAACGGAGAGCCGACCACACAAATTCTCCCATAAATCTTTGAATCATTTCTCAAGAATTGCAAACATAGAAACATAGAAAACATAGAAAATAGGTGCAGGAGCAGGCCATTCGGCCCTTCGAGCCTGCACCGTCATTCAATATGATCATGGCTGATCCTCCAACTCAGTATCCTGTACCTGCCCTCTCCTGATCCATTTAGCCACAAGGGCCACATCTAACTCCCTCTTAAATATAGCCAATGAACTGGCCACAACTACCTTCTGTGGCAGATAATTCCAGAGACTCACCACTCTCTGTGTGAAAAATGTTTTCCTCATCTCAGTCCTAAAGGAATTCCCCCTTATCCTTAGACTGTGACCCCTTGTTCTGGACCTCCCCAACATCGGGAACAATCTTCCTGCATCTAGCCTATCCGAACTCCCGTCGGAAAATTCTGTATAAGTTTCTATAGATCCCCCCCGCAGTCTTCTAAATTCTAGCGAGTACAAGCCAAGTCTATCCAGTCTTTCCTCATATGAAAGTTCTGACATCCCAGGAATCAGTCTGATGAACCTTCTCACCAAACCTTTGTAACCAAAGTTAATTACAGTTATTAAAGATGGGATAGCAGCACATTTGGAAAGTGGTGAAATCATTGGACAAAGTCAGCATGGATTTACGAAAGGTAAATCATGTCTGACAAATCTTATAGAATTTTTCGAGAATGTAACTAGTAGAGTGGATAAGGGACAACCAGTGGATGTGTTATATCTAGACTTTCAGAAGGCTTTCGACAAGGTCCCACATAAGAGATTAGTATACAAACTTAAAGCACACAGTATTGGGGGTTCAGTATTGATTGTGGATTAGAGAGAACTGGCTGGCAGAACAGAAGCAGAGGGTAGGAATAAACGGGTCCTTTTCAGGGAATGGCAGGGCAAGGCCTGTGCACTAGAGTGAGGGTACGCAAGGCTCAGTGCTGGGACCCCAGCTATTTACAATATATATTAATGATTTGGATGAGGGAATTGAATCCAACATCACCAAGTTTGGGATGATGGCACGAAGCTGCTGGGCAGTGTTTAGCTGTGAGAGAGGATGCTAGGAGGCTGCAAGGGGACTTGGATAGATTGGGGTGAGTGGGCAAAACGCATGGCAGATGCATTATAATGTAGGATAAATGTGAGGTATCCACTTTGGTGGGCAAACCAGGAAAAGACTATTATCTGACAGGTTTCTGCCGATTAGAAAAGGGGAAGATGCAACGAGACCTGGGGTCTCATGTTACACCCATCATTTGAAAGTAGGCATGCAGATAGGCAAGCAGGCAGTGAAGAAAGTAAGCGAATGGTATGTTATCATTCAACAAAATGATTATGTATAAATAACAGCAGGAGGTTCTCAGCAGGTGGTACAGGGTCCTTGGTGAGACCACACTTGGAAGTATTCGTTAAAGCTATTGGTCTCCAAAATCATAAGGAAAACATTCTTGCCATAGAGGGAGAAGGTTTCACCAAATTGATCCTGGGAATGGTCAGACTTTCATATGAAGAAGACTGGATAGACTGGGATTGTACTCACTAGAATTTAGAAGAGTGAGGGGGATCTTATAGAACCGACAAAAAATTCTTAAAGGGTTGGACAGGCTGGATGCAGGAATGTGTTGTTCTCCGATGTTTGGGGAAGAGTCCAGAAGCAGGGGTCACAGTTTAAGGTAAAGGGGGAAATGCTTTAGGGCCGAGATGAGAAAAAAAACTGTGAATTATTCTCTGCCTACAAAGGCCAGTTCATTGGCTATAATTTAAGAGGAGTGAAATGTGGCCCTTGTGCTAGAGGGATAGGGGGTATGGAGAGAAGGCAGTACAGGATACCGAGTTGGATTGATCAGCCACATCATATTGAATGGGGTTGCAAGGCTCGAAGCCAATGGCATACTCCTGCACCTAAATTTTCTAACGTTTCCATATGCCAAACATCTTCAAGGTGATATGGAGGAGGAGTAGTAGCCAGTTAATTCAAAGGATAGTCAAGGAACTGCAGATGCTGGAGTGTTAACAAAATTACAAAGTGGTGGAAGAGACTCAATCGGTCAACATCATCTGCGGAGGAATGAACGGGTGAATGATCCCAACCCAAAATGTCATAAGCTTATAAGGTCATGTGATATGTGCAGAATTAGGACATTCATCACCTCCAGTCTATTCCGCCATTCAATCATGGCTGGTCTATCTCTCCCCTCCCTAAATTCTAATCTACTGACTGCCTCCCCATAACCCCTGAACACCTAGTACTAATCAAGAATCTATCTCTGCCTTAAAAATGTCCATTGACGTGGCCAATATATAATAATCAGATTGATACCATTTTCTGTTAAGATTGCAGACTACTGTTTCACAACAGGAAAGGCAATTTGAAAGATTGACAACAAAGCCGTTGAATACTCACGGGTCAGGAGCATCTCCTGGAGAAAAAAGGTTGGGCGATGTTTTTCGGGTCAGGAACCCTTCTTCGATCGACTCCAAACATAAAAAGATTGCCTTTTGAAACTCACAGTTAAATAGATATTCACCCCTTCAGCCCTTCTCATCCGTGCCAGCCCGGCCCGCTTTTATAACCGTAGCTAGTTCCATTTGCTTGCATTTGGCTTCGGTAATCCTAGAACCCTTCCCATCCCTGTTTCTAGAAAGCCTTCCTATCCTTGGTCTGTCCCCTAAAGTCCCCATTTAAATGTCACCAGTGTACCTGCCTTCCACAACTTAACTCTTTTTTTGCTTCATTTACGCAACCATTGGTGATTGAAAACTTTCCATATGGTCTCCTCCCTTTCTTAATCCTGTTCTCTTATCACTTAGACCTATATCCATCTAGCATTGGACTGTGCTCTAGACCCTGGGGATAAGACTGTGACCATCCACATATCTTTACCTCATAGAATGATTTTATAATAATCTCTATAGGGCGGCATGGTGGCGCGGCTGAACAGTTGCAGCCTTACAGCACCAGAACCTGGTTTTGATCCCGACTTACGGGTGCATGTTCCTGTACGGAGTTGTATGTTCTCCCCGTGTCCTTTAAAACGTGGTTTTTTCTCCGGATCTCGGTTTTTTCTCCCCACATCCAACAGACGTACAGGTTTGTAGGTGTTGTTTGGCTTTTATAATTGTAAAATTGTTCCAGGTGTGTGTACGATAGTGTTGTGTGCGGTGGGATTGGGCTGGTCGGCCGTGGACTCGGTGGGACCGAAGGGTGTCCCTGTTGTTACCCACTCTGCATCTCTAAACTAAAACTATATTATATCTAGCTACAGAGGAGAGGTCGTCGGACGACTGGGCTTGTTTTCTCTGCAATGACAGGAACTTGCGGTGGAAACCTGATATCATGATTTACAATTATGAGAGGCATAGATAGGGTAGACAGTCAGAATTCTTTTTCTCAGGATGGAAAATCAAATACTCCCTCAGAGGATGATGGAGTGCATGGAATGCACTGCCAGGGGTGGTGGTTTGATTGAAGTAGAAGCATTAGTATTTAGAATACTTGATGGGAAATTAGATACAGTGACTTGCAAAAAAATATTCATACCCATTGAACTTTTTGAACTTTCCACATAGAGTACGTTTCACAACCACCAAACGTAAATGTATTTTATAGGGATAATTTTTTTTTTATGTGATAGACCAACACAATGTGGCGGCATCATAATTGTTGAAGTGGAAGGAAAATAAAAAAATGATACTTGGGTTTTCAAATTTTTTACAAATATAAAAAACTGAAAAGTTGCGTTGGCGTGCAAAGTATTCAGGCCCCCTTACTCTGATACCCCATAAATAAAATCCAGTGTATCAATTGCACTTCAGTAGTCCCCCTAATTAGGTAATAAGTGTCCACTCACCCGAGTGAGTATCTAATCTCAGTAATAAATAACAGCTGTCTGTTCGTGAAGGCTCTCATAGAGGTTTGTTAGAGAACATTATGTGAACAAACAGCATCATGAAATGAATGAAAGCCCAAGGAATGCACCAGACAGGGTCAGGAACGGGATGCAGGGAATAAAAGTTGTGGAGAAGTTTTTAACGCAGGGTTTTAGGCTTATAGAAAAATATCCCAAGCTTGTAGTTGAACATTACGGAAGCAAGCACTGTTTCAACTCATCATCCGAAAATAGAAAGTCGTATGTATGGCACAACTGCAAACCTACCAAGACGTGCCGTCCACCTAAACTGCGGCGGGCGCCAAGCGAGAGTTATTGATCAGAGATGCAGCAGAGGCCATGCACATGGTAACTCTGGAGGAGCTGCAGAGATCCACAGCTCAGGTTTGGGAGGAACCTGGTGTCCACAGGACAACTATTAGTCGGTTGCTCCTCAACACTCCACAAATCTGGGCCATTATGGAAGAGTGACAATGAGGGAAAGCCATTGTTGAAACAAAGACAATGAATCTCATAGTTTCCTTTAGTACTACTCCTACTTTTTTTCCTTACTTCACATAGTTCAATATCTTCTCCTTGGTTGAATACTGAAGAAAAGAAATTGTTCAATATATCCCCCATCTCTTTTGGCTCAGCAGATAGCTGTCCATTCAGTCTCCTAATGGTCAAATTTTTCCATTTTATCTCGTTCTCCTTTTGCATTTATATAGCTGTAGAAACCCTTTGGATGTACTTTCACCTTTCTGCCAAGCAAACCTCATATATTCTTGTAGCCATTCCTAATTTCTTTCTTTAAGTTTCTTTTTTTTCACATTTCTTTTATACTCCTCTAGAAACCTCAATTTACTCCATACCTCCTATATTATTGTAGATATCTCTCTTTTTATCGAAACGTGTCCAATTTCCCTTGAAAAACATGGCTCTTTCCAATTTGGTACTATTGCCTTTCACCCTAACAGGGACATTAAGATTCTGTACTCTTACAATTTTCCCCTTAAATGTCCTGATATTTCTCTTCTACATCCTTCCATTAAAACAGAGTGAGGCCCAATTCACTCTTTTAAATCCTTACGCTTCCTCAATGTTAGCCTTTTCTCCAATCAAAAATCTTCCACCTTAGGTCCAGTTCTGATCTCTCCATATAAGTATTGGAAATAATGGTATATTGTGTGTTCACTGGTCCCGAAACGAGTGCTCACCACGCATACCTCCGTCACCAGACCTGACTCATCCCTGCCTCATTTCCTAACAGGGAGGTCCAGCTACTGCCCCTTCTCTGGTCGATACCTCTATCCTATGTAATGCAGCCCACCAAAACTATCATGCACACATTTTACAAACTCCAACCATCCAGCCCATTTCAGACTGTGTTTTCCCATTCTCCCAGTCTATTTCTTCGAAATTGAAATCTTCCCACAATCACAAACTGTGCCTTACTACTAATATCTGCTATTCTCCTTACATTATTTGCTCTTCCCCTCTTCTCGTCCCCATTTGTTTGGAGGGGTCTATAATACACCCCAAAGTGTTGCTTACACGTATCCAAATTCTCAGTTCCACTCAAATAGCTCCTCCCTAGACGAAAGCCCTCTAATCTATCTGCCAAAGCACACTGTTGTTATTCACTCCTTGACAAGCAACAAAAAATGCAACACCTCCACCTCTGGTCCCTAATTCTATACACACCTTGAAGCCAACACAAAATCCTGGAATGTTTATATTTTTTTCCAATCACAGCCGTCCTGCAACCATTGTATCATAATTGCCACAACATCATATTTCCAGGTGGAGGTTGTCAATCCAGGCTCCTAAGTTCATCACCTTCTTACATACTCCTAGCATTAAAATATACACCATTTTGAAACCACCATACCTTTTTTTGTTCTATTATCTTTTTCTTCTCTTTCTCGTCTACATTTTGGGTCCGAGCATAGAATGCTTCCCTTCTCTGCCCCACACCCAGTCCCCTAGGCCGACTCTACCCGTTTTGTTTGTCCCTCCCCCCCACAGCCTGCCATAGGTGTTCTGTTGTCACTAAATTCTGTAATTATAAGTAGACTTTAAGGGGGTTCGATCGAGAGGAATATAGTACGTAGTTACCCGTTCCTCTTCTGAGTTTACCAAGGGGCTGTTGAAAGGCATATATATAAGGCACATTTAGTTTGGCCCTGCGTCCCGGAGAGTTAGTATTATAGTTTATTGGTTCCACGAACCCTCAGATTACGCAAATTCACAATATATTGAATTGCTCTTGGAAACACACAGTAAGTAGTTGGAGATATTAGTTGGAGATGTTTTGCTAAGAATCTCTGTTTCCCTCGATCAATACCAGTTCCTGATTCATTGCAGTGGATTGGATAGTTTTGTAAACTATCTTTGTATAGTTCTCGAACAATGTGCCAGTGACTTACCGTTTTCCCGGGGTATAGGTAGGAGACAGCATGGTCACCAAATAGTCATATTGAATGTCTGCAGGTGTGTTAGGGTTGGTGGCATATGGTGGTTGCATCGTGGACTTGTGCTTCGGTATCCAGCCCTGCCCAATCATTCCGATTTGGGCGGCAAAATTTTCCGATTTTTCCATCCCAATTCCGAAAAATTCGATTTTTTGTTCTCAATATTCCGAGAAATAAAAAAAATCGGAAAAAAAAAAAAAAAAGAAGAAAGGAAAAAAAGAAAAAAAGAAAAGAAAAAAAAAAAACACACAGAAACTTTATCGGAATATTGAGACAAAAAAATCGGAAGGAATTGGGATGGAACGGCTGGAGCGTCTCTTAGACTACAGAGATGCGCAGGGGGAGAGGGGAGAGCAGGGGGGAGAAGTAGGGGGAGTCAGGTAGGTGTGCACCGGGCGGGGAAGCGGGGAGGAGGGTGGAGAGGGGGAGGAAGGGGAAAAGGAAAATCAAACGAATCTCATCCCGTGGGTTAGTAAGCCAAATACGTTATTTATCACTTCAGAGGGGCAGGGAAGAGAGAGGCGGATGAAAGGGGGACAGGGAGAGATGGTCCTGTCCGCCCAGACGGGCCGGCAACACTCACCGGTCCCTCACCTCAGCGCCGCTGCGCTGCCGCGCGGGACTGTGTCCAGCCGGTGTATAGTGATTGACCGCGAGCGCGTCAGGGTCGGTGTCGGGGCCCAGCCCGTTCCGCCCTCCTCCTCACCATCACTCACAAACTGAGAGTTGACGAAGATATAAACTGCAGTTGCTGGAGAATCGTGGGTTACACTAAAATGCTGGAGAATCGGGGTGAGCAGCATCTAAGGAGCGAAGGAGATATGGCGCGTTTTGGGTCGAGACCCTTCTTCAGACTGAGAAGGGGTCTCGACCCGAAAAGTCGCCTATCTCCTTTCGCTCCTTAGATGTTGTGCTGCCACCGCTCTCTGAGTTTCTACGGCATTTTGTGTCACCCCCTAGAGGTCACTTTTCCCGCCTTACTGACCGTTCACACCCTTTGCCCCGCCCTTAATGACGTCAACGTGCCCCGCCCTCAACTGACGTTCAGACTATAGGATCCGATTTTCAATCTTCACAAGTTGGCAGGTATGGTATCTCGACGTTTAGAATGAAGGTGTCTCCAGAAAGTGGTGGATGCTGCTTTGTAATTAACCTCCCCCCCCACCATTAAAGGGTTCTCAGGAAGCACTGCCTTCAAAGGCAGCTGATATCATCCAATGTCCTGGAAACGCTCTCAATTTCGTCATTATTACTTTCAAGTTCAAGTATTATGACTTCTTCCTTCCCAACCATCAGGGTTCCTTGATTGTCTCCTTGCACAACCCTAATACCCAACCCTTCCTCAGCTCCTGACTACTAGGAACTTTTGCTATGGCTGTGTGTGTACTTGGCTTGCATTATCATGGTCTAGTTTACCTAGAATAAATGGATTATTTAATGTTTATATTTATTTGTTGTGTTGGTTTTAAGGTACCTGGAAAAAATTCTGCAGGAATCTTACTTTCTGCTCCTGGTAGCATTATGACGAATTTTTTTTTAAACAGACTTGACTCTTGACTAATACTTGGGCTGAGACAGGACAAGCTGTCTTTCCTTACATGGATGTGCAGACACTCCGGTTTACATTGAAGAAATGAGGATGCTGAGGTACAAAGGTGCCTATTATTACTCTTAGCTCCCTAAAGATCTCCAGCTGACAATTTTGTCCAGGATATGTGTGTGTGCGGTGTGTGCATTTGTGCGTATGTGTTGTATGTGTCTGCGTGATCTTTGTGCCCGTGTTGGGGTGTGCGTGGTGCCATGCCTTCTTTTATGTGCGTGTATGTGTGGGTTGCAAACTTGACCAGATGCAAGTGAGCCATTGGCGGGTTCAGTTTTCTACAGATGTGTGAATTGGCAGCTGGAGTCTTCATGGGCCAATTATTTAAACAGGGAAGGAATTTGACTTATAAACAGTGTGTGTTGCAGGACTACTAGGTGTTTCATTCTTTGGTGTTTCATTCTTTGTTTTCTCCATATTTTCTTTTGTGAGGATTTTTAGGGTAGTTGGGTCTCAGGATAAATGTAGATAGAAGTGTTTTTAAACAGACTTGCGGGAAAGGAAAGTTTTAGTTGCACCATGGAAGGATTCCATATTGGCTTGCTCAGCTTCTTTGTACAAGCAGCCGTCCAAGCCAGGTTAGAGTAGGTTTCCACCCCCCCCCCCCCCCCCCCCCCCCCCCACCCCCCCCCCCCCCCCCCCCCCCCCCCCCCCCCCCCCACCAGTCCTGCAGATTTTCCTTTTCAAGTACTCATCAGCTTTTGCATTTAATGCCACAATGCATCTGCCCCACTACCACCTCTGGCAGTGCATTCCGGATCCTAACCACTCACTGTGTAAAAATGTTTCCTTGTGAGAGGAAGATATTTAATAAGTGCACGTGTATTTCTTATGGAAAATTGAGAATTCTCATCCTGGGTTCTCTTGATTTTTCAACTTACAATAGTCCTGGCGATCACGCTGATTGCAAAATAGCTTTGAAGATGATCCAACTGTTGAAGACTATATTCTGTTTTGAAATAGCTTGAACTCATGCGCCTCAAGTGTTGGTCTTTCTCTGTGTTTGTGTGGGATTACTGTTCCCAGTGATTAACATCTGTTTCCTTGTTTATAAAATTTAAACTCTCAGTCACAGAAATGAAGAAAAAAAATGACCTGCCAAATTATGCACATGAGAACGTGAAGCTCCATAAACAGATCTTTCTGAACAATTCAGAAATATTTTTTTATTGGGGACACAAGAAACTGCAATCTGGAGCAAAATATAAAAAGTTGGAGGGGACTCAGACTGTCAGGCGCATTTGTGGAGGGAATGACAGCGATGTTTTGGGTTGAAAACTGGGGGGGGGGGGGGGGGGAAGAGGGTATACTGGTAAGAGGGTTGTGGGCGGATCAAAATCTGGCCTGTGTAGATGGATTACCGGGAGTCGGGATGCTTGTTTGGCAGATGGGATGGAGTAAGTGCAAAAGGAAGGAGGTGGAAAAGGAGGCAAGGACGGTGTCAGACACGCACACCAGACAAAGAGGAGTGTGGGATATGGGTGGAAAGGGAAAGGGTTGGAATGGGGAAAAGGGGAAAGGGGAGACGGGAATGGGGGAGAGGGTTAGGATGGGTTTGTTAAGAGGATGGGGTTTGTATTTGTGTGGCCAGAAGTGGGCGTATAGGGTTAGTTAGTAATATTTAGAGAAGGTGGGGGTGGGTGTTGGGTGTTGGTAATAAATGTGTAAGGTTTTGTTAAAGGTGTGGTAGGGATAAAGGAGCGGTTTGTGTATAAGTGAGCAGTGTTTGTCCTATGGGAGGAAGGGAAAGTATAAGAGGGAATGGTGGAGAGTGAGTGAGAGAAATTGGTGAAAAGAGAGGAGTAAATAATGGTGTTTTCGTTTTTTAGGAGAGAGATGAGGAGAGGGAGAAGAGAGGAAAATGGGGTGTTGCTGGACAGAACAGTGGAGAGGGGGGGGGGGGTGGTGGTGGGGGGGGCGGGGGTTTCGGGGGTGGGGTTTGGTTTTGTGGTTTTAGGGGTTATTTGGGGGTTTTTTGTTGGTTTTTTTTTACAGTTGGGGTTTTGGGTTGTTTTGTTATTTTTGGAGGGTTGTTTTATTCGCTTTGGGGTGGTTTTTTTTTGGTTATTTTTTTTTTTGGTGCATTGGGGGTTTTTTTTTTTTGTTTTTTTTGGGTTTGGGGTGGTCCTTTGGTGGTTGGTGGTGGGGTTTTTTGGGGGTTGGGGTGGGTGGGGGGGGTTGGTTGGCGGGGTTTTTTTTTTTGGTAGGGGGGGGTTTGGTGGGGTAGTTGGGTTTGGTTTGGGGTTTTTTTTTTTGGCTTCGGGGTTGGGGTTTTGGATCGGGGGGTTGGGGGGTTGGGGGTGGGGTTTGGGGTTTGTTGGGGGGGGGGTTTTGTTGGGCGGGGTTTTTTTTTTTGGGGGGTTTGGGGGTTTTTTTTGGATTTTGGGTTTGGTTTTTTTTTGTTTTTATTTGTTTTATGGGGGGGTTTTTTGTAGGGTTTTTTTTTGGGGGTTTTGGTTTTTTGGGGTGGTAGGTGCGTTTTTCGGGGGGGGTTTGGTTTTTTTTTGGGGTTTTTTTTTTGGTTTTGTCGGGGGGGTTTGGGGTTTTTTTTGGGTGTTTGTGTTTTTTTTTTTGTGGGGGTTGGTTTTTTGGGGTTTTTTTTTTTCGTTTTTTTTGGTTGCGTGCGGGTTGGTGTTTTGTTTTTGGGGGGTTTGGGGTTTTTTTTTTTTTTTTGTTGTGGTTTTTTTTAGTTTAAGTTGGTTTGGTTGGGGGTTTTTTTTTTTTGTTTTATGGTGTTTTTTTGTATTGGGTGGTTTGGGGGTTTTTGGGTTTTTATTTCTGTCGTTTGGGGTTTTGGGTTTTTTTTTTTTTTTTTTTGTTATTCTTTTTTTTTTTTGGGGTGGGGGGGGTGGGGTTTATTGGGTGGTTTGGGGTTTTTTTTTTTTTATTTGTTGGTTTGTTTGGGTGTTTTTTCGTTTTTTGTTGTTGGTTGTTTTGTTGGGGCGGGGGGGCAGGGGGGGGGTGGGGGTTTTGGTGGGTGGGGGTTTGTGTTGTTTGTGGTTTGGGGGGTTTGGGCGGGGTTTTGGTGGGGGGTTGGGGGGGCCGGGGATGGGTTTTGGGTTTGGGGGTTTGGAGCGTGGGGGGGGTTTTTTTGGTGGGGGTGCCAGGGTTTTTTTTGGGGTTGGGGGTTTTTTTTTTGGGGGGTTGGTTTTGGTTGGTGAGGGCGGGGCGGGCCGGGGTGCGGGGGTTGGTGGGGGGTGGTGGGGAGTGTTTTTGGGGGGGGGGGTTGGGTGCGGGTTTTTTGTGGGTTTTGGGGGGCGGGGGGGTCGGGGGTTAGGTTTTTGTGGGGGTGGGGGGGGCGCGGGGTTGTTGGTGGCGGGGTTTTTTTGGGGGCGGGGGTTTTTTGGTTTTTTTTAGGTGGTTGGGTTTTTTGGAGGGTTTGTCCGTGGGGGGGGTTTGGGGTTTGTGTGGTTTTTTTGGGTGGGGGGGGGTGGCGGGGTTGGGGTGGGTTGGGGGGGGGCGGGGGGTTTGTTTTTTCCCCAATTTTTTTGGGGGGTTTTGGGTTGGGCGGGGGGGGGCGGGCGGCGGGGGGGGTGGTTGGTTTCGGCGTGGGGGTTGTGGGTGGGGGGGTTTTGTGGTTGGGGGGGCGGGTTTTGGTTGTTTTGGTGGTTTTTTTGGGGGGGGGTTGGTGGGTTGGGTGGGTTGGGTTGGGGGTTGGGGGGGGGGGCGGGGGGGTTTGGTATTTTGGGGTTTTGGTTGGGGGTGGGGGGGGGGGGGGGGGGGGTTTTTCGGCGGGTTGGCGGGGGGTTGGGGTGGGGGGTTTGTGAGGGTTTTGTTCGGGGCGGTCGGGGGGTTGGGGTGGCGGGGTTTTAGTTAGTGGGGGCGGGGGCGGGGGGTTTCGGGTTGGGGGTTTGGGGGGGGGGGGGGGTTTTTTTTGGGCGGGGGTTTTTTGGGTGGGAGTGGGGTCGTTTTTTTGGTTGGGGTTTGTAGGGGGCCACAGAAAGAAGGGAGTTGGGTTTTTTTTTTTTTGGTTGGGTTTTTGTCGGTTTGTTGGGCGGGGGTTTTGGTTCGGTGGCTTTTTGGAGACCCGGGGGGGGGGGTTGGGGGGCGGGGTCGGGGGGGTTTTGGGGGTCGGGGGGTTTTGGGGTTGGGGGGGTTTGGTTTTTGGGTTTTTTTGGGGATGGGTGGTATTTTTGGTTTTTTAGGGTTTCTGGGGTTTTTTTTTTTTGGGGGTTTTTGGTTTTGGGGGGGGGGGGGGTTTTTGGGGGGGTTTTGGTTTTGGGTTTGGGGTTTGTTTTTTGGGGGTGCGGGTGGGGGGTTGGGTGGGCTTTTTTTTTTTTGGGGTGGTATTTGGTTTGTGGGTTTGGGTTTTTTTGGGGCGGGTGGGCGGGGTCGGGGTTTTTGGTTTGGGGGGTGGGGTTTGGTTGGGGGGGGTTTTTGGGGGGTTTGGAGTTTTGGGGCGGGTGGGGTTTTGCGGGGGGAGGCGGGGGTTTTTGGTGGGGTTGGGGGTTTTCTGGGGGGGGGTGGTGGTTGGATTTTGGGAGTGAGTTGGGGGGGGGTTGGTTTTTGGGGTGGTTGGGGTGGGGGGGGGGGGGGGGTGGGTTTTTTTTTCTTTATTTGTGGGCGACTAGGGGGCGAGGCGGGTTTTTGTTTTGTGCCACAGGAAAGCTAATAAACTAGTTATAAAATAATATAAATTAAAAAAACTAAAGAAGAAAGAGAAGAAGAAATGAAAGAAGGGATGTAGAAAAGAAGAGAAAAATTTTATTATAAAATTATAAAAAAATATTATTTCATTAATATGAAAAAAACATTTTATACTGAAAAAAATAACAAAAAAAAAAAAAACTATATAACAAATTAAAAAAAAATAAAAAATTTTTTCTTTATTAAAATCTTTTTTTTTTTATTTTATATGGGGTTATTGGGGGTGTTAGTTTTGGAGGTTTGAAATGTTAATTGTGAATGTGATGGATGAAAATTGGCCCCCGCCGAGAATGGAGGGAATGGAGAGAGAATGGTGTGCTGGGAGTGGGGGTGGGGGGCGGGGTTTGTGGCCACAGGAAAGAAATATGGGGTAGTTGGGGGTGTTAGTTGAAATTGGAGAATTCACTGTTCATACCATTGGGTTGGATGTAACCAAGTGTAAATTGAGAATTTTTCGTCATTAGGTTACTGTTTAGAAGAGTGAGATCTTGAATTATGTGTCACGCCGTGGTATATTCATTTATTTCCTGCTGCAAAATCATGAGGCAAAAATTAAGCCACTATTTAATAATACCCTCTTTGGTTTCCTTCAACATTGACATGCCACAAATGCATAATCCAAAGACAGTGCACCAGATTCCAAAGGGAATCCCAGGAATTTGGAATTGTGCTCTATCACTTTGTAGATGCTGAACACCCTTTTGCCTTTGTAGATTTGTACGTAATCTCAACTGTTTGCAATTTTTCAATTTAATGCACTTCTCCCAGGCTCTCTTTGTTAAATAATTACAACATAAAAATAGGATGTTGTACCAAACATAATGAATATTTGTCTTCTTCCCTGCACAATCCAAATCTGCTTCTGTTCCTAAATTTCTTCATTTTCCCATTATCATCCGCAATTTAACCCATTATTAATTGCAGCTCCACTCTTGCTCCCCCTTCCCCCCCAGTCGCCACAGGGACAGAGTCCCTCTCATCCTTACTTTTCACCCCATCAGCCGTCGCCTTCAACACATAATCCTCTGATATTTCGACCACTAGTCACATCTTCCTATCTCCACCCCTCCGCAGCTCCCTGGCTAACTCATCCTTTCCAACCCAAACCACCCCCTCCCCAGGTACCTTCCCCTGCAACCGCAGGAGATGCACCACCTGTCCCAATATCTCCTTCCTCAACCCTGTCCAGGAACCCCTACAGTCCTTTCAAGTTAGGCAGAGGTTTACCTGCATCTCCTCCAACCTCTTGTGCTGTGTCCGTTGTTCCAGGTGTGGACTCTTATACATTGGTGAGACCAATCGTAGATTTGGCTATTGTTTCACTGAACACCTTAGTTCAGTCTGCCTGGGCCTCTATGATCTCCCGGTTGCTAAATACTTGAACATCCCTTCTCATTCCCATACTGACCTTTCTGTCCCAGACCTCCTCCATTGTCAGAGTGAGGACAAACGCAAATTGGAGGAACACCGCCTCATATTTCGCTTGGGCAGCTTACAACACAGCGGTATAAATATAGATTTATCTAACTTCAATCAACCCTTGCATCCCCTCTCTCTCCGTCCTTCCCCCACCTTAGTCGTTGTACTAGTTTCACTGTCATTTAGGTGAGTTTCATTGTCTGCATAACTCGTTTTCACGTAGCCCACAGCTAACAATGGACCGTTTCCTTGATCATCGTTACTTTTTTGCATATCTTTCATTCCTTTGTTCCAGATCTCTCCATCTATATCTCTAGTTTCCGTTTCCCTGACTCTCAGTCTGAAGAAGGGTCTTCACCCGAAACTTCACCTATTCCTTTTCTCCAGAGATGCTGTCTGACCCACTGAGTTACTCCAGCTTTTTGTGTCTATCTTTGTTTTAAACCAGCATCTGCAGTTCCTTCATACACATTAATTGTTGAGTGGTCTTTGCTATACTTTCTCAGCCCAGCAGTGTGTCGTACACTTACAATTATCTATGCTGAGGAAATATTTATCCTACTCATTGTCCTACATGTAAACCAGAATCCATATCCCTCATTTGGATCCATGGAAACAGTTGTCTTCTATTATGTCACATCCTTCCATGACTTTTGGCACCACTATAATCTAAAAATATGATGGAAACATTGCTTCATAGAAAGAAGGTCATACAAACTTTGGCGGGCCAACTTGGAGATTTCTGATGTCTCATTTTATGATACCAGTTTTCTATTTTTATCAAGTTTTCATTTGGTGATTGAGTTTAACACCGAATATTATTATATATCAATTCTACTTTTAATAATCTTCTTAGTTCAAGGACCATCAAAATAAGTGAATGATGTTCATCAAGTTAGATAGCATTTGTAGAAAGAGACAGAGATAATGTTTCAGGGTCAATAAACCTCCCATTTTAAATTATTGTCTTGAGCATCTTCCTTCATGGTCTATCCATGTTGGACCAGTGTATTTCATATTTCTCTTAATGGTTCATCCATGGTCCATGTTGGTGCACAGCCTTCTGATCATATTAATCCATCGTCTTTCAGTTTTGGAGCATTGTACCTGCCACACACCTTAACGGTGTTCTGTTGGATTCTATTGTGGGATTCTTCCAAGTGTTAATTTTATCTTTGTTGCAATGTTTAGTGTCAACCTGTTAGAGAGATCTTCATCTTAAATATCCTCTGGAATCCATCTTCCGCGCGTGATATGGGACCCAACCAGCTTTTCATAGGCAGAAACCTTAGTCTGTAGAAGGGTTCCGACCAGACACATCACCCATCATTTTTCTCCAGAGATGCTGCCTGATCCACTGTTCCTCCAGTACTTTGTGTCTACCGTTAATAACAAAACATACGTATTTTGAGTTGGAGTAGGAATGGGTGAGCAAGTGGTGCCTATTAAAGAAAAGTAAAAATAAAGAACTGTAGATGCATGTTAATACACTAAAGGACACAAAGTGCTGGAGTAACTCAGAAGGTCAGACAGCATCTCAGGAAAACACAGTTAAGTGATGTGTCTGGTCGATGCTAAAGAAAGGTCTTGACCATCTATCCATATTCTTCAGAGAAGCTGCCTGACCTGCTGAGTTACACGAGCACTTGATGCCTATTGAAGTTAGTGCAGCTTTTGTCCCGTTGCCATGTCAAACTTCTCCCTGATCCATGCTGTCTTGGTTCCTGTCCCTCATTCTTGTTTACTTTGATACGAAGTGGAGTTGAATTGTGCCCTGTTCTCAATGGAAATCCTGAAGTCAGGAAACATGCAGCTGTTCCAGACCTCTATTTCTGAGTAATTATCTGTCATTGCTTCTGCTCTGCCTGAGCTGTAGATTTCTGATGTTGTAAATTGACTTGCATTCAGCATGACAGATGCTCAGTCTTCATGATGAAAAGCAGCTCATTCAATGGTAATGAGAACCCTGCAAAGTATTAGATGTGTTTTTTAACATGTAACACTGTTACTACTTGAAGTGAAACCGTAATGACTCAAGATTTGTCTCTGTGCCTATTGGGATTTGGAACTCCAAGACTTCACTTTAGGTACATCCATGGGGCCATTTTATTGTAGTTTCTGCTCAAGTGGTAACTTGGCCAGGCTGAGAAGAAACTAAATATTTGCTTCAAATTTGGGAGATTCTCCTAGTTTTTGAGCTCTAACCACTCTACACATTTATCTGTTTCTCTTTCTCTCTTCCTCTATTTCTCTGTTTATTTTCTCTCTTATGGTATTTTCCCTCAATGTATCTTTATGTCTTTATTTTTCCTTTTTTCTTTTCTGCCATTTATTTGTTTTTCCCTTTGTATCTGTGTGTTTATTTTCTGCACAGAAAGTTTTCCCTGTAGTCCCAGAGGCTGGGAGGTAGAGGCCCCAGACACTCGAATCCCTCTAAAATGGGTTAGTTTCAGCTTGCAGCATACAATCTCCCCATGTGCAGTGCAAGTCTCAGTTCAAGGTTAAGTGTCTGGGAGCCTCAAAACCAGATGTTGAAAATGATGGAGCCTAAGGCTTTTCTCTTGGGGGTTGTTGTGGGAAAGAATGGGGTGGTGGGTGGTAGGGAGGGGAGGTGTTCAGAAATAGATAGGCACAAATTGCTGGAGTAACTCAGCGGGTCAGGCAGCATCTCAGGAGGGAAGGAGTAGGTGACGTTTCGAATCAAGACCCTTCTTCAGGATGAGAGTCAGGGGAGAGAGAAACGAGATATGAAAAGGTACAAAGAACAAATGAATGAAAGGCATGCAAAAGGACAAATCCAGCAACTGCCTGTTATAGGTGCAATTACTGTACTGTTTGTCAGGCGAGCTCTCTGGCAACATCTTACGTTTGGGGAGTGGCGCTTATACACGCCAAAGTAGCTCAGCATCAAAACTACTTTAATCAGTCCCTCTGGGCTGTGTGACTGATGATCGGGGATATTCTGACACAATTGAAATATATATAAATAGTTATAATTACTTTAAAAATGCTGTTAAAAATATTTAACATGCAAATTAATTTTTAAAATAGTTGAAGTCTTTGAAAAAGCATATCCTTTCAGTAAAACCACACATATGTTTGATAACAGTTATGGCCTGCTGTAAAGTTGAGTTCAGTTCAGCACCTTACAGACCCCCCCCCCCCGATTTGCTGTTGAGGCCAGATGTTCCTGCATTTGGCACCCAATGTGTTGAGTGAGGTGTGCACAAGGAAGACATTTCTCAGGAGAATTGCTGGCAAGCCGTCACTGTGATCTTCTCATTGTTGCGCTGTAGGATGGCACCTATCTGCAGCCAGCAGACTCCAGTAAACACCCTGAAGAAGGGTCTTGACCCAAAGCGTCACCCATTCCTTCTCTCCAGAGATGTTGCCTGTCTCACTGAGTTACTCCAATATTTTGTGTCTATTTCCAGTAAACAATTAGTTGTTAATGGTCAGACTTCCTGCTCTAGAGATTGTGGAAGAAATATTGGCCCAGGGCAGTGGTGAGAACTCTACTGGTCTTGTTGATTAATCTACTGTAGGATAATTTTTGTCCAACTGAGAAAGTGGATGGGACCTGGTTTAACGTCTCATTTGTAAGAAGCCAGCTCAAACAATGCAGCACCTGCTTAATATTTATTTTCAAATGGGCAGTGTCCCTCTGACAGTGCAGCACTCCCTCAGTACTCACCCCCTCATGGTGTAGTGCTCCCTCAGTACTGCCCCTTCTACAGTGCGATGCTCCACTCAATACTGCTCCTCGCATACTGTGACAGGCTCCCAGCATTGTGCATCCCATAATGTGACTCTCCGTCAGCGCTCTTCCCTCACTTAGCACTACCTTTCCTGCATTTAGGCGCTTCCTTATCACTGCCCTTTGTACAGTACAGCTCTGCCTCAGTACACCCCCTCCAACAGTGTGGTGGGAGGTGCTCCCTCGGTACTGCCCCTCTCACAGTGCAACACACCCTCGACACTCTCCCTCTGCAGGACGGTGCACCCTCAATACTGCCCCTCCCACGGTACAGTGTTCCCTTAGCATGGATTCGCCGACAGTGTAAAATTCCCTCAGGATTAGAGAATGCCAACTTGGATTCAGTGCAGGAAGCTGTTCTGTGATAAGACACTTCTGTCAAGTTTCTCAGATTTGCGGACGACGCAACCCTGATTGGACTGATCCAGGATGGGGAGGAATCTGCCTGCAGACAGGAAGTGTCACAGCTGCGTCCTGGTGCCGTAGCAACAACCTGGAGCTCAATGCGCTTAAGACAGTGGAATTGATTGTAGACTTTAAGAGAGCTCCCCTCCCCTCACCCCACTCACCATCAACAACACCACAGTCACATCTGTGGAGTGTTTTAAGTTCCTGGGAACCATCATCTCCAAGGACCTTAAGTGGGGGGGCTACCATCAACTCCACAGTCAAAAAGGCACAACAGAGGATGGACTTCCTGATGCAGCTGAGGAAGCACAATCTGCCACAGGCAATGATGGTCCAATTCTACACGACCATCGTAGAGTCTGTTCTCACCTTCTCCATCATGGTCTGGTTTGGCTCAGCCACCAAGCACGACACCTGGAGGCTGCAGCGAACCCTCCGATCAGCAGAGAAGATTATTGGCTGCAACCATCCCTCCATTGATGAACTGTACACTGCAAGGGCCAGGAAGCGAGCGGGTAAGATCATCTCTGACCCCTCTCACACTGGCCACAAACTCTTTGAATCACTTCCCTCTGGAAGACTCCAGGACTGTCAAAGCTGCCACAGCCAGACATAAAAACAGTTTTTTATCCACGAGTAGTTGCTCTACTTAACAGCCAAAAATCTGTAGCCTCCCTTTGATCTGGTATTTTGTTTGTTCACATGCCTGATCAATGGTGTCTTATCATTAATGTTTTATTATTATTAATGTTTAGTGTTTTCTGAGTCATTCGTAACTGTCACTGTATGTCATGTTATTACTTGTGGGCGGAGCACCAAGGCAAATTCCTTGCATGTGAATACTTGGCCAATAAACTTACTTACTTACTAATGAAACTGGCATCTTTTTAACTGAATATCTCCACAATGGTTGATGGATGATTGTTGGTGGGGACACCGGTAAAACGTGTCTCCCTCAGACAGTGCAATGTGATTCTCAGTATTCACCTGAAAGGCTGTTTGCCTGTAACAACTCCTCAGCATTGTAATGAAGTGCTCAGGTTTAATTGGTGAAGTGAGTCTTGAAACCAGAGCCACCTCATTTTCTGGGGGAGGAGCTCTGGTAATTGAAACAAGCTTTTCAAACAACTTTTGTGTTAAGATAACCAGCTATTATTTTCAGGAGTGTTACAGATACTTCACAATGGCCTGCGGATATCTAACTGTACAGTGATTAGTTGACACAAAGGGGTGGTGTTTCTCTTTGGCACAAACAGCAGAATTCAGCCCATCGAGAGGTTACTGCCTCTATGTAGCTCTATCCCTCACCCTCTCCCCACAGCCCTGCAGGTTCTTTCCTTTCAGAAAGATCTTCCTGTGAAATCTGCCTGTACTATGGTAGTGCATTCCAGACCTGTGAACTGCTAGAACGTTTTATTGTCATTTTAGTTTGCTGGGTCTCTAGTCCTGAGGTTGTGCTGTGCTGTGGAGGAACACTCCTGAGGGTGTGCTGCAAACATAGAAACATAGAAACATAGAAATTAGGTGCAGGAGTAGGCCATTCAGCCCTTCGAGCCTGCACCGCCATTCAATATGATCATGGCTGATCATCCAACTCAGTATCCCGTACCTGCCTTCTCTCCATACCCTCTGATCCCCTTAGCCACAAGGGCCACATCCAACTCACTCTTAAATATAGCCAATGAACTGGCCTCAACTACCCTCTGTGGCAGAGAGTTCCAGAGACTCACCACTCTCTGTGTGAAGAAAGTCTTTCTCATCTCGGTCTTAAAGGATTTCCCCCTTATCCTTAAGCTGTGACCCCTTGTCCTGGACTTCCCCAACATCGGGAACAATCTTCCTGCATCTAGCCTGTCCAACCCCTTAAGAATTTTGTAAGTTTCTATAAGATCCCCTCTTAATCTCCTAATTCCAGAGAGTATAAACCGAGTCTATCCAGTCTTTCTTCATAAGACAGTCCTGACATCCCAGGAATCAGTCTGGTGAACCTTCTCTGCACTCCCTCTATGGCAATAATGTCCTTCCTCAGATTTGGAGACCAAAACTGCACGCAATACTCCAGGTGTGGTCTCACCAAGACCCTGTACAACTGAAGTAGAACCTCCCTGCTCCTGTACTCAAATCCTTTTGCTATGAAAGCTAACATACCATTCGCTTTTTTCACTGCCTGCTGCACCTGCATGCCTACTTTCAATGACTGGTGTACCATGACACCCAGGTCTCGCTGCATCTCCCCTTTTCCTAATCGGCCACCATTTAAATAATAGTCTGCTTTCCTGTTTTTGCCACCAAAGTGGATAACCTCACATTTATCCACATTATACTGCATCTGCCAAACATTTGCCCACTCACCCAGCCTATCCAAGTCACCTTGCAGTCTCCTAGCATCCTCCTCACAGCGAACACTGCCCCCCAGCTTAGTGTCATCCGCAAACTTGGAGATATTGCCTTCAATTCCCTCATCCAGATCATTAATATATATTGTAAATAGCTGGGGTCCCAGCACTGAGCCCTGCGGTACCCCACTAGTTACTGCCTGCCATTGTGAAAAGGACCCGTTTACTCCTACTCTTTGCTTCCTGTTTGCCAGCCAGTTCTCTATCCACATCAATACTGAACCCCTAATACCGTATGCTTTAAGTTTGTATACTAATCTCTTATGTGGGACCTTGTCGAAAGCCTTCTGGAAGTCCAGATATACCACATCCACTGGTTTCTCCCTTATCCACGCTACTAGTTACATCCTCGAAAAATTCCACAAGATTCGTCAGACATGATTTACCTTTTGTAAATCCATGCTGACTTTGTCCAATGATTTCACCACTTTCCAAATGTGCTGCTATCCCATCTTTAATAACTGACTCTAGCAGTTTCCCCACTACCGATGTTAGACTAACTGGTCTGTAATTCCCCGTTTTCTCTCTCCCTCCCTTCTTAAAAAGAGGGGTTACATTTGCTACCCGCCAATCCTCAGGAACTACTCCAGAATCTAAAGAGTTTTGAAAGATTATCACTAATGCATCCACTATTTCCTGAGCTACTTCCTTAAGTACTCTGGGATGCAGCCTATCTGGCCCTGGGGATTTATCGGCCTTTAATCTATTCAATTTACCCAACACCACTTCCCGACTGACCTGGATTTCACTCAATTCCTCCTTTGACCCACAGTCCCCTGCTATTTCAGGCAGATTATTTATGTCTTCCTTAGTGAAGACGGAACCAAAGTAGTTATTCAATTGGTCCGCCATATCCTTGTTCCCCATGATCAACTCACCTGTTTCTGACTGCAAGGGACCTACATTTGTTTTAACTAACCTCTTTCTCTTCACATATCTATAAAAACTTTTGCAGTCAGTTTTTATGTTCCCTGCCAGTTTTCTTTCATAATCTATTTTTCCTTTCCTAATTAAGCCCTTTGTCCTCCTCTGCTGGTCTCTGAATTTCTCCCAGTCCTCTGGTATGCTGCTTTTTCTGGCTACTTTGTACGCATCATCCTTTGCTTTGATACTATCCCTGATTTCTAACTTCTACCGCTGTACCATCGAAAGCATCCTGACCACCTGCTTTACGGTATGGTACAGCAGTTGCACCGTAGCAGACAGGAAGGCACTACAACGGGTGGTGAAAACCGCCCAGCACATCATCGGTGCCCCGCTCCCTGCTTTGGATGCCCTCCACCGGAAACGGTGTCTGAGACGGGCTGGGAAGATCATCAAGGACCCCTCCCACCCTAACCATGGACTGTTTGCCCTCCTACCATCGGGGAGGCGGTACAGGAGCCTCAGGTCCCGCACCAGCAGGATGAGGTGTAGCTTCTACAATAACACCATCGCACTGCTGAACTCGGAGTCCCGCCGATAGATTCCCACATCTGTATTTATTTATCAGTATTTACCTAAACATTGCTATCACTACGTATTGACACTAAACTGCATTTCGTTGTACCCATACTTGTATCTGTGCAATGACATTAAATTTGAATTGAATTGAATTTCCCTTGTTATCCACGGATGCACTACCTTCCCCGATTTATTCTTTTGCCAAACTGGGATGAACAATTTTTGTAGTTCATCCATGCAGTCTTTAAATGTCTTCCATTGTATATCCACCGTCAACCCTTTTAGAATTAATTGCCAGTCAATCTTGGCCAATTCACGTCTCATACCCTCAAAGTTACCTTTCTTTAAGTTCAGAACCATTGTTTCTGAATTAACAATGTCACTCTCCATCCTAATGAAGAACTCAACCATATTATGGTCACTGTGGGAGGGGCAGTGTTGAGGGAGAGTCTCATTGTAGGAGGGGCAGCATTGAGGGAGTACTACACTGTGAGAGGGGCGGTGGTGGGGAGGAAGTCTCACTGTGGTAGGGGCAATGTGGAGAGAGTGCTGCACTTTGGGAGGGGCAGTACTGAGGGAGTGCTGCACTTTGGAAGGCCATAGTGATAGAGCTGCTGCATTACAGCGCCAGAGACGTGGGTTCAATCCTGACTGCAGGTGCTGTCTGTATGGAGTTTGAACGTTCCCCCTGCGACCACGTGGATGGTTTCCTCCCACATCCCATAGATATGCAAATTTGTAGGTTAATTTGCTTCTATAAATTGTCCCTAGTGTGTAGGGTAGAACTAATGTATGGGTGATCACTGATCCACAAACTCAGTGGGCAGAAGGGCCTGTTTGCACGCTGTATCTTTAAACAAAACTAACGTAAAACTAATCTTTTCTGTTATACAGTATGTACAAAACCAGATAACTTTGGATTTTTCCATATTATATTCCATCTGCCACTCACTCAGTTTATCCATATACCCTGGAAAACTCGTAATATCCTCCTCTGTACTCATAATGTTACCAAGTTTAGAATCATGAGAAAACTTGGAAATGTATTTGGTCCCCCTCACCCAAATTGTTTGTACATGATGTGAATAACTTTGGCCCAAGCACTGGATCTCTGCAATCTCCAACTAGTCACAATTTCTCCAGTCTTGAAATTCCTCATCCTTGCAATAATTTTAAAGTCTTCACAAAATGTAAAGTGTGACAACTGGAACTCAAGCAATATTCCAGTTGTTGTCTAGCCAGTGTTCTATAATGTCCACGTTGACTTCCTGACTCTTGTACAATATGTTTATTTATAAACTCCAGGAGCCTGTATGTTTTTTTAACTTCTTTCTCACCATGTGCTGCCACTTTCAACATTCATAAATATCCCAGATCATCCCTTTAAATGCAACACTTCATATTCCTCAGCATTCCATTTCATCTGCCACTGTCTGCCATTTCATTATGTCTCTTTGAATCAATTATTGTCCTCCTCTCACTAGGCTTTAGGCTTTCCCATGCATATTTGAAAAAATTGTGTCTTTACACCCAACTCCAATGTGAACAAAAGCAGTACCAGTTCCTGGGAAACTACTATATACTTCCTTTCAGTCTGAAAAAAAAAACTGACCCCTCATTATTGTTCACTGTTTAGTTTGGTTTAGAGATAAAGGGCTGAAACAGGCTCTTTGGCCCACCGAGTCCGCGCCAACCAGCGATTCCCACACATTAATACTATCCTACATACACTAGGGGCAATTTACAATTATACCAAGCCAATTAACCTACAAACCTGTGCGTCTGTGGAGTGTGGGATGAAACCAGAGATCCCGGGGAAAACCCATGCAGGTTACGGGGAGAACATACAAACTCGGTGCAGACAAGCACCCGTAGTCAGGATTGAACCCAGGTCTCAGGCATTGTAAGGCAGTAACTCTACTGCTGTGCCACCGTGCTTCCCGTTCTTTAGCCAATTTTTTTATCCATGCTACTCGATAGTTAACTAGTTGCATAGGAAACATGTACTTAATTTCTTCCCCTGTTCAGTGGTTGTTCCAATGGCACATCCCACTATAAAACCAGTGGTTCAGCAACTCTTCGGAGTCCCTCACATAATCTAGGCAGACGTTTCAGTGCTGCAATGAGAAACCTCTTCACCAGGACATGGCAAATCTTTGGAATTCTCTCCCAAAGAGGGTAAGGACGACTCAGTTGCTGGCTCTATTCAGATCCAAGCAGTGTCTTGCTTCATCTGACACAATGAAACACAGACCTATCTGGGTGCGCCATTGGAACAAAAGTTGGAGAGGGGAAAACATAGAAACATAGAAACATAGAAACATAGAAATTAGGTGCAGGAGTAGGCCATTCAGCCCTTCGAGCCTGCACCGCCATTCAATATGATCATGGCTGATCATCCAACTCAGTATCCCGTACCTGCCTTCTCTCCATACCCTCTGATCCCCTTAGCCACAAGGGCCACATCCAACTCACTCTTAAATATAGCCAATGAACTGGCCTCAACTACCCTCTGTGGCAGAGAGTTCCAGAGACTCACCACTCTCTGTGTGAAAAAAGTCTTTCTCATCTCGGTCTTAAAGGATTTCCCCCTTATCCTTAAGCTGTGACCCCTTGTCCTGGACTTCCCCAACATCGGGAACAATCTTCCTGCATCTAGCCTGTCCAACCCCTTAAGAATTTTGTAAGTTTCTATAAGATCCCCTCTCAATCTCCTAAATTCCAGAGAGTATAAACCGAGTCTATCCAGTCTTTCTTCATAAGACAGTCCTGACATCCCAGGAATCAGTCTGGTGAACCTTCTCTGCACTCCCTCTATGGCAATAATGTCCTTCCTCAGATTTGGAGACGAAAACTGTACGCAATACTCCAGATGTGGTCTCACCAAGACCCTGTACAACTGAAGTAGAACCTCCCTGCTCCTGTACTCAAATCCTTTTGCTATGAAAGCTAACATTAAGTACATGTTTCAGATGCAGTTAGTTAACCATCTAGTAGCATGGATGGAAAATTGGTTAAATAACAATAAGCAGTGAATAGTAATGAAGGGTTAGTTTTCCTTCATACTGAAAGGAAGTATGCAGGTCAATGTAGGAGATCCCTTGCATAATTCAAAGAAGGGATCTCCTCAGTTAATTTAACACACTAGCATTTATTGGGAGCTTGGTGTGCACAAATTGGCTCTCATCACCTGCCTTACAACAACAGTTGATGTAACCAACTTCACTGGGTGTGAAGGTAGACGCAAAGTGCTGGAAGAAATCAACGGGTTAGGCCGTATCTCTGGAGAAAAGGGATGGGTGACGTTTCAAATCGTAAAATGTCATCTATTTTTTTCCTCACGATAAACTAACACCTGCAGTTCCTTTCTACACTTCACTTGGTGTGAAATGTTTTTAGGTATCTTGAGGTAAAATGTCTTCTTGATTTGCCCTTCTCTTAATCTGCCGTCTTCTCCTACCTTGTTTCTCTTCATGGTCATTATAGATCTCTAATTTCAGCCTAGGATTAACCCATAATTTTTGGTTGCACTTCCATTGAAGGCAATGCCCTTGACTGTTGGGATCTCAGCTCTGGATTCCCCTCACAAACTTCTCCAGCTCACTCCGTTTTTCTGCTTTCAATTCATAAAGAAATTACATCCTTGTTCTAGTTTTCAATTAATTGACCTAGTGTATCCTCTTGGTGTATTAGTGTTAGATTTTGTTTAATTATTGCTTCTTTAGCCTGGAGATTTTTTTATATATTAAAACGGACAATAATAGTAGAACATTACAAGTAACCCTGAAGGGCTGAGACAGGTCAACTGCAACAAGCAACTTTTCTGAAGGTAGTTTGTGTCAAGAGTTCAAATTAACTTTGAATGGGCTGGTTTAGTTTTGATTTCAATGCCAATTACCTGTTTTTATTCTTGCCTTGCAGGAGAAGCAAAGAACATGCCTCCCTACCCAGGGCCAAATAAGATGAGGGACTGCTACTGCACAGTCAATCTGGATCAAGAGGAGGTGTTTCGGACCAAAATAGTGGAGAAATCCTTATGGTAGATGTTTTTTCCATTACTGAATTTTAATTTGACCTCAATAGTTTGGCTATTCTGAAGAAATGAAAATATTTTTGCCTTTATGTTATTCCTGACCAACAACAAATGAGTTGACAAATAAGAACATGAGTAAGTAGGAACAGGCCCCTCAAACCTGCTCTGCCATTCAATATTTAAGGACCAGACCAGGGCATCGGAGATGTCCTAATTCTTCAGGGAACAGGGGTTCCCCTCTTCTATTATAGATCAGGCTCTCACCAGGGTCTCCTCTATATCCCGCAGCTCCGCTCTCACTCCCCATCCTCCTACTTGCAACAAGGACAGTCCCCTCCCCTTCCCAGCTCTCCCACAAGCCTACTGTCTCCGCCTCTTCCCTTCTTTTTCCCGCCCACCCCCGACATCAGTCTGAAGAAGGGTCACGACCCGAAACATCTCTCCATAGATGCTGCCGCACCCGCTGAGTTTCTCCAGTATTTTTGTCTACCTGCCATTCAATATGATCATGTCCTCATCACAACATGCCATCTATTTTTCTAACATCGGCAATCTGAGTACTTCCAGTTAGAAACATAGAAACATAGTGCAGGAGTAGGCCATTCGGCACTTCGAAGCAACACCGCCATTCAATATGATCGTGGCTGATCATATAAAATCAGTACCCAATTCCTGCTTTTTCCCCATATCCCTTGATTCCCTTAACCCTAAGAGCCAAATCCAACTCTTGAAAGCATCCAGTGAATTGGCCTCCACTGCCTTTTGTGGCAGAGAATAGTAAGATTAAACGAGAACTTACCAGTTTGAAGTTTGATCTTTATTTTATGAGGAGTTACTTTGAGGGATTACGTACAGACCCCGCCAGCACGCATGCGCGACATTCTTCAAAGCAGTGGTGTGAAATCACAGATAGTAGAGTGGACTTAAAGATAGTAAGATAACAGAACTAACAAACCAGTTGACCTTTATAATAGAGGTTTGGGAGCGGAGGGCACGTAATCCCGCATCGTAACTCCTCATAAAATAAAGATCAAATTTCAAACTGGTAAGTTCTCGTTTAATCTTACTATTTTACTTCGGAGTCACGTGAGTGACTACGTGAAGATTTCAAAGCTCTGTGATTTCATGCCCTAGAAACGAATTCATGCTCACACACTGCCTTAATAACCAATGGAGGAAGTATGTTAACGTATTTCAGACATGAATCGGTGCTGAAAAACAATGATGTATTTATTAACAAATAATAATAATAATAACCCCTAACTTCGGGGAAAATTACAATACAGAACTCAAAATCGTGTCTGCAAATGTCTCAGGCTGTACCACGGGTTTATTATAAAACCGCTGGAAGGTTCTTTCATTAAACCATACCGCCGTTGCAAGGATGTGGTTCATAGGAACTTCCATCATCCTTGCTGCCGATTTTCACACAGAGAGTGGTGAGTCTCTGGAACTCTCTGCCACAGAGGGTAGTTGAGGCCAGTTCATTGGCTATATTTAAGAGTGAGTTGGATGTGGCCCTTGTGGCTAAGGGGATCAGAGGGTATGGAGAGAAGGCAGGTACGGGATACTGAGTTGGATGATCAGCCATGATCATATTGAATGGCGGTGCAGGCTCGAAGGGCTGAATGGCCTACTCCTGCACCTAATTTCTATGTTTCTATGTTTCTATGTAACTGCAGCCCTGGTGGAATGAGATTTTAAAACATCAGTGTCCACCCCTGCTGCACCTAATACCACCCTAAGCCATCTTGAGATGGTCTGCACGGTTACTCTTTGATGAGGACATTTATGACTTATCAATAAAGCCATTTCCGTGCCCCTGAGACTTTTGGTGACCTGTAGGTAATGTAGAAGGTGGGTCACTATACATAGGCGAATATCTACGGGGTAAGCCAAGAACTCCAATTTGAGGCCAGATGATTCAGGCCTGTTCTGTTTAAGTAACTCATATATGTGGAAAGTTATCTTATTTTTGGATGTTACCATGGCGTCCAGTCTTAGTTTGTGTAGAGACTGGACCCGCTGTGCCGTTACGAGAGCCATCAGCATCACTATTTTATACGTCAGTTTTTTTAGTGAAAGGGATGTAGCTGGTGCCCAATCTCTGTGCAGGGTTAAGACAATGGCAATATCCCAGGTCTGGGAATACCTTGGCCTGGGGGGATTCGAGTTGAAAATACCCCTCATATGTTTCGACACCAGAGGGTGAGTTCCGACTCCATGGTGTTCTAACCCCTGTCCCAGATATGAAGATAGGGCACTCCTAGCACAGTTGATGGCACTGTAGCTCAGGCCTTCATCGAAATATAGGCTCGCCAAGAATTCCAGCACATCTGTAATGGTGGCTGTATTGTAAGTGGTAGTTTGCCCTGGTACAGAATACCTCCCATTTTCTGATATATGTGAGGTACTGTTTCCTGGTGGACTCTCTGCATGATGCCGTGATGATTTTCATAGTTCATTCCGACAGTCCAAATTCCAGGAGTGGTCTATTCAAATCCTGCAAACCAACAGGTTCATTCGGTCATGGCACAGATGACTCTCGCCTGTCACAGGATGTACCAGCAAACTCTGGCGTTTAGAGATTGGAATACATGAAACCATGTTGAGTACCACAGGAAACCATGGCTGAGTAGGCCAATCGGGTACAACCAAAATACCCGATGCGGAGTTTTGTTGTATTTTTCGCAAGACCCGACTGATGAGGCAGAAGGGGGAAATGCATAGAAAAACAATTCCCCCAGTGTAGCGAGAAAGCGTCCATCGCTACTGCCACAGGGTCTGGTTCCCATGCAACATATGTTGGTATCTGGTGATTAAGCCTGGATGCAAAAAGGTCGTATCTGGCGTTCCATACCGATCTACAATGTCAGTAAATACCTGGTGGTCCAACATCCATTCGGTGTTGTCATTGAATTTGCATGACCTGGTGTCCGCCACTGTATTGAGCTTACCCGGAAGGTAACTAGCTGATATCCAAATGTTTCTTTCTATGCACCAGTGCCAGATTGTATTGACCAATTCATCACAAGATATCGACTTAATTCCACCCATATGATTAATGTATGCCACCACAGTGGTATTATCAATTTGTAGGCGAACATGCAGATGGTGCATGTCTGAACAGTAAGCCCGGTTTACTGACGCAATGAAGGCTGTTGCATGCCACTATCAGTAAAGTAGGTGGCTGTGCGCTGCTGGTTTTGCACAACCCCACGAACTTGGGGTTTAGTGCAGGTCGGATGACACTCTTCCTGAAACAGTTGATCTCAAACTGTACATTGCAGAAGAGTGCCAGGGCGTCCTGTTGCTCCTCCGACATATCCTTCCCATCCACTGACCTGGCAAATGCTGTAATTCCAGAGGCCAGTAGTTTCAGGATCTTTACTTCCTGGTTCAGGACTGTTGTTTCCCCAGATGGGGTCATTCACCGCAGGCATGTTGAGGGAGACACAGTTCTCCGGAGCTAAATATTTGGCTGCCGTGTCGTTCATGGCCTGTTCCTGTAGTTGGTTGGTGGTGAGGTAGTTTATCCTGGCTGCCAGCTGCGGCTGCAATGGCAGTCTCTTTTGCGAAGGCATCGCGAACTTGGACACCATGCCGAGTAGCTCTTGTTCTTGCACCCCTAGCATGCTGGACGATTCTTTGGCCAAATCCCCCTGTTCAGAGTCAGCCCAGATCTGACTCCTTATGCTCCCTTCCGAGGAGGGAGAGACATTTGGCAGCCCTGTAAAAGGTGCTGCCGTGGGTGTCCTAGGAGACCGGATCCAGAGTACCTGCCTCCACCGCCCTCTGAGGCAGAGAATTCCACAGACTAACCACACTCTGTGAGAAAAAGTGTTTCCTCGTCTCCGTTTTAAATGGCTTACTCCTTATTCTTAAACTGTGGCCCCTGGTTCTGGACTCCCCCCAACATCGGGAACATGTTTCCTGCCTCTAGCTTGTCCACACCCTTAACAATCTTATATGTTTCAATGAGATGCCCTCTCATCCTTCTAAACTCCAGAGTGTACAAGCCCAGCTGCTCCATTCTCTCAGCATATGACAGTCTCGCCATTCCGGGAATTAACCTTGTAAACCTACGCTGCACTCCCTCAATCGCAAGAATGTCCTTCCTCAAATTAGGGGACTAAAACTGCACACAATACTCCAGGTGTGGTCTCACTAGGGCTCTGTACAACTGCAGAAGGACCTCTTTGCTCCAGTATTTGATTCCTTGTGTTATAAAGGCCAACATGCCATTCGCTTTCTTCACTGTCTGCTGTACCTGCTAATCATGTGAGGTCTTGATTAGGTGACATTTTGAGTTGGGACCCTTCTTCATACCCCTTCTTTAGACCTAAATTTGATCTCCTCCAGAGATGCTGCCTGACCTGCTGAGTTACTCCAGCACTTTGTACTCTACTTATGGATATTGAGACTGAGCCTACTGGTTTTGAACTTCTCTATGGAATTGATGTGTGACTGTTGGAATGAGTTGCAATTGATGGATCGTTGAGAATCTATATTGGTTCAGAAAGAAAGATGGAAGGGAGGAGGACTTGCATTTCTACAGCACTTCCACAAACTCTCAAAGCAGCTATTGGACAATGAGATGTATTGGGGACCAGTCCTCGCACAGCAAGATTCCACAAACGGGAATATGACAGTGGCACAGCTGGTAGAGCTGTCTCCCTACAGCGCCACCACAGACCCAGGTTCGATCCCAACCTCAAGTGTTGTCTTTGTTTGCATGTACTCCCTACGTCTCAGTATTGCGTTTACGTGAACTTAGTTTTTCTTTGTCAAATCTCAGGAGGTGGTCCTGAAACAACAGTCTTCTGATTCAGGAGCGATGGTGCATGTCCTGAGTCATGGCTTGGCCCGTTCAGAACATTCCTGTCAGTCAACACATAATCTAATGCTTCCAAATAGTCTGATTAAACAGAATTACCTCTTAATTAAAGAACACTAAACATTGAGGTGATTTTATCTAAGTTTGATCTTTGTGGAAGTTGGTTTGGATCAGAGGAACCTCAGAGATTCTATCATCATAACTAGTTTGGCATAAGCATTGAATTTGACTGATTAAAATCTTCCGAGAACCATATAATTTTATTGCTGGTAATATGTTTGAGATTAGCCCTTAGCGTCACTGGGCTGTGTTTAGAAAAGAGAATGTGTGGTTGGTGAAGGAATAGCTTGAGCTTTCCAAGTGAGGTGGTAAAATAGAATGGGATGGAGAGGAAAATGTGCAGTTTAATTACTAGCTAAGCGATTTTTCAGTTTTCAAAGCATTTTCACATTTTGCTTTTAGAAACAAAGACACAACATACTGGGGTAACAGTAGGTCAGGCAGCATCTTGGAGAACATGGATAGTTGACTTTGAGGTCGGGATCCTTCAGAATGATTGTGGAAGTGGGGGGGGGGGTTACGAAAGCTGGAAGAGAGGAGGAGCATGACAAAACCTGGCAAGTGGCAAGGTTGATACAAGTGAGGAGGGTTTTTAATAGGCAGATGTTTGGACAAAGGTCAGATGAAAAGACTGAAGGTGAGACAAAACGATTGAAGTTTTGCGAATTGCAAAAGGCTTGTTCCACCAGCATGCGATGGCATGCGTCTTGCGCGACCAAATGTGGTCGCTTGAGGCGTACGGCCGCGCGGGGCCGGTCCCAATTCGAACCGCGGCGGCGTATGGAGTTGTGCGGGGCTGATCCCGACATCATACTCACCAATCAGCTGGGCAGGAGGCGGACCGACTGAATTTGGACGTCGCACGGCGTTGGGCGGTGACGTCATCACGCAACGGCACGCCGGGCGGTGACGTCATCACGTCACGCGCTAGGCATACGCTGTCAAGACGCTGCGTACGCCGTCAAGACACTGCGTACGACGTCAAGACGCTGCGTAAGCCCTCAATGCGGCTGCGGGCCGACAGGCCGTTGGCGCGCGGAACTTTCGAACAGTGCAGGATTTTCGGAGCCCCGCGCGATGTCGGGACCAGCCCTGCACAACTCCATACGCCTCCACGGTTCGAAGTGGGACAGGCCCCGCGCAGCAGTAAGCCTCAATCAACCACGTTTGGTCGCGCTAGACGCATGCAATCGCATGCTCGTAGGACAGGCCAGCTGAGGGGGAAGTGGGGATATATGGGTGAGAGCGGAATGTGGGATGCTTTTTAGTCTACTTTAATTTAGAGATACAGTGCGAAAACAGGCGCTTTGACCCACCGAGTCTGCGCCAACCAGCGATCCCCTCACATTAACATTATCCTACACACACTAGGGACAATTTACATTTATATCAAGTCAATTAACCTACAAACCTGTACGTCTTTGGCGAGTGGGAGGAAACTGAAGATCTCGGAAAAATCCCATGCGGTCACAGGGAGAACGTACAAACTCCGTATAGACGGTACCCGTAGTCAGGATTGAACCCAGGTCACTGGAGCTGCAAGTGCTGTGAGGCAGCAACTCTGCCGCTGCGCCATCGTGCCGCCCTGGTTTTGTAGTTACCTAAAATTGAAGAATTCAAAGGCAAAGGACAAAGGACATTTATTATCACATACACCAATTGGTGTAGTGAAATTTGACTTGCCAATGCAGCACATGAATAAAGATAATACACAACACAAGAGTATTTAACAATAAACATAAAAACATCCCCCCACAATGGTTCCCACTGTGGGGGAAGGCAGCAAACTCCAGTCCCATCCCCAGTTCACCCATAGTCGGGCCTATTGAGGCCTCTGCAGTTGCCGCTGCGGCAGCCCGACGCTTCAGGCCCTCTCGCCGGATGATGAAGTTCTGGTGACTTGTGAACACTCTCAGCGGCCCAGAGTGTCTGGAGCGGCCGCTTCCTCCCCGGAGTTCGCAGCTCCCCGTAGTCCATGAGCTGCGCCGGTCAGAACTGCGACTCTGGTGATCTCGGCGTGAGATCCCAGGCTCCACGGTTTTTAAAGCTCACCGCCGCCCACCCGCAGCTGGAAGCTCCACAGACCTCAGCTCCGCGATGTTGCAGTCGGCGGTCCAGCCCTCTGGAGCTCCACGGCGACCCGGGCAAGGCATCGCCCGCTCCACGATGGCGCCCCAGCGCTGTGTACTGCCACCGAGGCCCAGGCCGGAAAGATCAGCATGGGAATGGAAAGGGAGGTTAAAATGGACAACAAACGGGAGATCCTGCAAGCCGTGGCAGACCGAGCGTAAATGTTAGTCAAATCGACCGTTGATGATGAGAGGAGAATGTGTGGTTGGTGAAGGGATCGAATGGGCTTTTCAAGTGTAGTGGTAAATTGAATGGGATGGAGAGGAATACGTGCAGTTTACTCTGCGAACCAGCTGAGTGCCTTGCTGAGATCTTTAAAGCAATTGCATATTTGACTTTGTATCTACAAAGAACATTAGTATGACTTACATTTCTGAAACATCATCAGTCTCACGATATTCAAAGCCTTTCATAGCCAACCAAGTAATTTGATAGTTTGGAAATGTTTGAATTGTAGGAGTATGGCTGCCAGTCTGTGCACAATACCTCAGCCAGGTGTCATGTTTTGACAATGAGAGACAAATATTAGACTTAGAATCCTTTATTGTCATTGTACAATATACAACGAAATTTCGTTTGGCAGCATCTCCTTCTGTAGCAGCACCAAGCATAAATAGTAAAAAGAGATAGAAATAAATAAATAAATAAAAAGTACAGTAAAAACAGTAAAGTGCAAGTACAGTTAGATAAATGAATGAAAAAGATTGTCTTTTTAAGTGCAGAAGTTATTGTCCGTTGGCTGGAAGGTGGTAGTGTGTGTGTGTGTATGTATGTGTGTGTGTGTGTGTGTGTGTGTGTGGGGGGGGGGGGGGGGTGTCATAGTTTACTGTAGCAGACTCTTCACAGCCATGGGGAAGAAACTGTTCTTCAGTCTGTTGGTACGTGCTCTCATGACTCTGAGTCTGCCAGAGGGGAGGATGGAGAATAGAGAGTGCCCTGGGTGGGTGGGGTCATCCTGGATCTTTTTGGCCCGTTGGAGGAGACGGCTTGAGTAGATCTCCTCCAAGCGTGGAAGTGGGGAGCGATGATCCACTGAGCAGTCTTGATGACCCGCTGCAGTTGTTTCTTCTCGGATGCGGTGCAGCTGGCATACCACACCGTGCATCCGTAGGTCAGGACACTCTCTATTGTGCAATGGTAAAAGTTTTCCAGCAGAGGTGGAGGGAGTCTGTTTCTCTTCAGCGTTCTCAGGAAGAACAGACGCTGCTGGGCCTTTTTAATAATGTGGGTGGTGTTCACAGTCCAGCCCAGGTCCTCTGAGATGTGCAGTCCGAGAAATTTGAAGTTTTTGACCCGCTCCAGTTGATGTTCAGGCCTGAGTGTAGTGTAGTCCTTGTCCTCCGGAAGTCAATGATGACTTCTTTTGTCTTCTTGGTGTTAAGGTTGAGGTGGTTGTCGCTGCACCAGAAAATTCGTGCTGACCGTTCTTCATAGTGGTGCGATGGGATTCTTAGTTATGCACTGGTGTGCCAAGCTATATGAATGGTCATAGAGTTGATAATGAGTTGTGGCATCTGGTGAGGGAATATATTTATTAGCAACAGATATTTCCCATCCCTTCAAAAGCAGAGCAGGTGAAGGGGGAATAGGTCACTTTAGTGACTCCTAATCACAACTCGGAGCTTCAGGCATTGGCAGTGTATATGGGCTATGTTTTTTATTTTCTCCAGATTGTCTATCAAGATAGACGATAACCTGTAAAATCACCTGAGGTGTGAATCCGACAGTCACTCTGACCATGGACTTCACTTCCCACTGCTTCCACTTCCCACCTCGCCTTGGAGTGATTGATAAAGTATGGACATTTATAATTGCAGGAGCCGTTAATCCATCAAACCTGCGTGCGCAGTCCTACCCATTCTCAGCTAACTAATTCCCAGTGAGACATGAAAAGAACATAAGAAATTAAAGAGAAAATAAACTAATATTTTCTTGTGCAGTACCAGATCAAAGAATGTCATAGACTAGCTGTGTCATCCACAAAGAAGAAGGGTGTGGACCCGAAACGTCACCTATTTCCTTCGCTCCATAGATGCTGCCTCACCCGCTGAGTTTCTCCAGCATTTTTGTCTACCCCTTATTGGGGAAGGGGCATTTAGCTGTGGAATTTCTAGGACTAGAATTCCCTCCCAAAATCTCCAACTTTACTCTTCTCTTTAAAACTTAACTTTTGACAATACCCCCAACATCATCTTATGTGACTTAGTGTCAGATTTTATTATTGTAGCTTGAACTTGGGAGAAGTTGGTGCATCAAGGTGGCTACACAGTTAGAGCAGTCTGTGTTGACCTTTATATGATGAAATTCAGCCCCACTAAGAAACTGGAGCAGCTCTCTTGTGAAAGCAAAGGGTTAACCCCCCACCTTACCTGCTGGGAACACAATCGAGAAGCTCAGTTAGTTTAGTTTAGCGATACAGCGCGGAGGCCCTTCGGCCCATCGAGTCCGCGTCGACCAGGGGAGATACCCGCACATTGACACTACATCCTACACACATTAGGGATAATTTATAATTTTACCAAGCCAATTAACTTACAAACGTGTACATCTTTGGAGTGTGGAAGAAAACCGGAGCTCTCGGGGAAAACCCATGCAGGTCATGGAAAGAACATACAAGCTCCATACAGACAAGCACCCATAGCCAGGATTGAACCCGGGTCTCTGGCGCTGTAAGGCAGCAACTCCACCGCTGCACCGCCCTGTTTGAAAGAATATTCTGTTTGAAATCATGGAGCTGCCCAACAATCCTGACTACTCCTGTTTCTACATCCAGAATGCCCAAATCTTATTGTTAATTTAGCTGATGAATGACTAATCAACAGGTATGCAGAGTACGACATTGGAGTTGAAAGGCACAAACAAGCTTTGTTGATGCCTCAGCTGATGGAGTCTGGAGCTATCCTAGCATCTGCTATGCTCAGAGCATTGGGGGAGATTTGGAAGGTGTCCCACCATTCAGCTTTAAATGATTGCCTTGAGCCAACTTCATGCATTAAGCAGCTCGGTCTAAGCCCTTGCATTTCAAATGTCCTTGATCACCCATTTGTTGTTCAGCTTCAAATCTTTGCAGTTGAGCATTAGAGGCTTCAATGAATGAAACCAGGGATTTTGCTTGTCACTCTTCCTTCCGATAAGATATTTCAGAGCCAGCGTTTGAACAAGAGTTTCCCTTGACTAACATATAAAGAGGCATTACATCTTCAGCTCCGCCAATTGAACATTCAAAGTTCTTTTTGTTTGTTTTCTATTGGGAAACTAAAGTGAGATTGTCTCACTATTTTTTTTATGATGCACACAAAACTGAAATCTGTGTGAAGACCTGCTGAGAGCAGTTTTTGTTGTTTCCGTTGATTGCTGTAAGTGAACAGTGGTGAACAGTGGCCATAAGCCAGCAATCTCAGTGACTGGAATATTTCTGTCAAGCAGGGCTCAGAATTTCAATCCACTTTATTCCCCTACAGCCCCCAGGGTTTACAGAGTTAATCAATTAAGTCCACGTGTGCACATTGGGCTTGTGTTCCCTTGAGTGTAGAAGATTAAAGGGGGATTGAAAGATTTACTTGGGTTGAATGAGTGAAACTGTTTATGGTGTGGGTTCTGGGCCCAGAACATACAGACAGAAGCTTAAAACTAGAGCCAGACTTTCAGGGGTGATGTCAGCAAGCTCTAGCTCGCACAAGAGGTAGTGAGAATCTGGAACTTCCTCCCTCAAAAATTTGCCGAGTGTGGGGCTTAATAGAGAATGTCATGACAGGAATTGTTGGTTTTCGCGCGTCACGGCCTGTCGGCCCGCAGGCGCATTGAGGGCGTACGCAGCATCTTGACGGGGCATACGCAGCGTCTTGATGTCGTACGCAGCGTCTTGACGGCGTTCGCCTAGCGCGTGCCGTTGCGCGATGACGTCACTGCCCGGCATGGCATTGTGTGACGATATCACCGCCCGACGCCGTGCGACGCTCAAATTCAGTCGGCCCGCCTCCTGCCCAGCCGATTAGTGAGTATGACGCGAATTACGTCACGCGCGTAATTACCGCAAACTCCGCTTCCATTTGGTCGTGCCAAACGCATGCAATAGCATGCAAGTGGGACAGGCTTTAAAGCACTAAGGGAGATCTGCATTCTCATCAGGAAGATCCCAATGTCAACCAGAGGGATAGGGTGGGATATGGCAGGGAGGGGGAGATTCAAAGAGAAAGGGCACTCTGAGAGGGGAGGCGTTTCAGAAAGAACTGCAGATGCTGGAAAATCAACAGTACACAATGAGCGAAGGAAATAGGCAACGTTTCGGGCCAAAACCCTTCTTCAGACTGATAGGGGTGGGGGGAGGCGGGGAGAAGAAAGGAAAAATAAGGAGGAGGAGCCCGAGGGCTGAGGGAGAGGTAGGAAGGGGAGGAGACAGCAAGGGTTAACAGAATTGTGAGAAATCGATGTTCATGCCACCAGGATGCAGACTCCCCAAGCGGAATATGAGGTGCTGTTCCTCCAATTTCTGGTGTTGCTCACTCTGGCTGTGGAGGAGGCCCAGGACAAAGAGGTCGGATATGGAATGGGAGGGGGAGTTGAAGTGCTGAGCCACCGGGAGGTCAGGTTGGTCAATGCGAACCGAACGGAGGTGTTCGGCGAAAAGATCGCCAAGCTTCCGCTTGGTCTCACCGATATAGATCAGCTGATATCTAGAGCAGCGGATGCAATAGATGAGGTTGGAGGAGGTGCAGGTGAACCTCTGTCGCACCTGCAAACGACTGCTTGGGTCTTTGAATGGAGTTGAAGGGGGGGAGGTAAAGCGACAAGTGTAGCATCTCTTGCGGTTGCAAGGGAAAGTGCCTGGGGAGGGGGTGGAGCGGGAGGGAAGAATTGGCCAGGGAGTTACGGAGGGAGCGGTCTTTGCGGAAGGCAGTCAGGGGGGGAGATGGGAAGATGTGGCGAGTGGTGGGGTCACGTTGGAGGTGGCGAAACTAACGGAGGACTATTTGTTGTATGTGCCAGCTAGTGGGGTGAAAGGGGAGGCATTGAGATAACAGCAGAGTGAGGGAACAAGAGGTGCGTTCAGGTGGTTAGGTCATGTTGAGGCGATGAGAGCGTGGAGATTGTGTGGATTAGGTGCAGGAGGGAAGTAAGAGCAAGTTAAGGGCTGGGAAGGGAGGGAGTTGTTGGTGGGGTGTGGAGTCGGGGGAAGGGGATACATTACTGCTGCTGATGGCTCATTGTGATCTGATGCTGACCAAAACATCAGCCATTATGTTGGGATTCTTAAAATTCTGAAGTAATGTAGGACCTGTGGTTTATTGAATCACCCGAACTTAGCCTCGTCTTTGTGATGAATGCTAATTAATTGGTGTCATGTAGCACCAAATCAAAACCAGATGGTGAACTGCACAAAAGCCTCATTCTAACAGTCAACCATGGAACAAATACATTAATCTCCTGTATCCCCTCCCTGCTTCCCTCTGCTGAAATATTCAACTTACAGGCATCTTGTTCTGAAAGATGTGCGGTTGGTCTAAATAGAAGAGGGAGAAATTATGCTTTCGATTTTTGTTTCCCCATGGAGTCTTGTGAAACATCACATTCCTCGCTGCAGCTAGCTGCAATTTTGAGCAGTGTCTAGGAACCTGACCCTTTTTATTTGAAGGCTGGCCCTTTGTTCAATAAAGTTGTATTGTGAGGCTATGAGGTATAAGGTTGATATGCTCCAATAGATTTTGTCAGAATGATTATTTAATGCAAATATTGATGTAAAACAAACAAAAAATTTTACATTTTTGTCACCGAATCTCTACCTCTCAGTTCTCCGAGAAGATGCTAATTAAAAGTTAGCCCTTTGACCTGACCTTTTGGTCACCTAACCAATGCACTAACAATGTTCTTTTAGAGAGGGGAAATGAGCAGTCCATATCTGACCTGGCTGCAGACACACAAGGATTTGGTTGACTTTTCCACTCCGAAACAGAACCCTTCAGTTCAGGAGCGACAGGAATGGGAGTAAGTGGTGCATTGTCAGTGATGCCATTACCCCAGAACTGAATACTCACACTATTGTAGATTTGCTTTGCAGAGGAGCAAGCCATTCTGCCAGTCAGGCCTACCTAGTTCTTTAAAAGAGCAATCAAATTAATTGATTAGGTTATTTGATTAAAATGTAACCTCAGATACAGATTCAGAAATGTATTGTCATACTCACAAGGCTGCAATAAAATTCCTCCTCACGAAGCTCACAGGAGCAAACATATACATAGTAGCGATAGATACAACAAAGACAACGATGAATGCAAAACAGCAGAATCGTGCAAAAGATTGCAGTGCAATCTGAAGCAATGCCAAACAAAACATTAAAGTACAATACAAATACAGAATAACAGATTGTACGGGAGGTGCCTGATGGGCCAAGTGGGTGAGTAGTTTGTGAGGTGGTGTGCGCCTTGCACCATTTTATGCTAGACCATTGTGTGCTCCTGGTTCGTGATGCTCAAGGTACTCGTACAGTGCATTTAGAAATTATTCAGACCCCTTCACTTTTTCCACATTTTGTTATGTTTGAGCCTTATTCTAAAATGGATTAAATTCTTTTTTTTTTTTAATCATCAATCTACACACAATACCCCATAATAAAAGAAGTGAAAACAGGTGTTTAGAAATGCTTGCAAAGTAATTAAAAAGAAATAACTGAAATATCACATTTACAGAAGTATTCAGACCCTTTACTCAGTACTTTGTTGAGGCACCTTTGGCAGCGATTACAGCCTCAAGTCTCCTTGGGTATGACGCTACAAGCTTGGCACTCCTGTATTTGGGTAATTTCTCCCATTCTTCTCTGGAGATCCTCTCGAGCTCTGTCAGGTTGGATGGGGAGCTATTTTCAGGTCTCTCCAGAGATGTCAAAAAAGTCAAAGTCAAAAGAGTTTATTGTCGTGTGTCCCTGACAGGACAGTGAAATTCTTTCTTTGCTTAGCACAACAGAACATAGTAGGCATTGACTACAAAACAGATCAGTGTGTCTATATACCATTATATACGTAAATACACACACGAATGAATAAACTGATAAAGTGCAAATAACAGATAAAGGGGTATTAATGCTCAGAGTTTTGTCCGAGCCAGGTTTAATAGCCTGATGGCTGTGGGGAAGGAGCTATTCCTGAACCTGGTTGTTGCAGTCCTCAGGCTCCTGTACCTTCTACCTGAAGGTAGCAGGGAGATGAGTGTGTGGCCAGGGTGGTGTTGGTCTTTGATGATGCTGCCAGCCATTTTGAGGCAGCGACTGTGATAGATCCCCTCGATGGAAGGAAGGTCAGAGCCGATGATGGACTGGGCAGTGTTTACTACTTTTTGTAGTCTGCCCCTCCAGGGAGCTCAAGTTGCCGAACCAAGCCACGATGCAACCGGTCAGCAAGCTCTCTACTGTGCACCTGTAGAAGTTAGAGAGAGTCCTCCTTGACAGACCGAATCTCTAATCTTCTCAGGAATTAGAGGCGCTGATGAGCTTTCTTAATAATTGCATCCGTGTTCTTGGACCAGGAAAGATCTACAGAGATGTGCACGCCCAGGAATTTGAAGTTCTTGACCCAGTGATACGTCCCACAACAGTGGTGTCGTCCACGAACTTGATGATGGAGTTTGCACTATGACCGACTACGCAGTCATGAGTATAGAGTGAGTACAGCAGGGGGCTCAGAACACAGCCTTGAGGTGCTCCCGTGCTGATTGTTATCGAGTCTGACACATTACCACCAATACGAACAGACTGTGGTCTGTGAATGAGGAAGTCGAGGATCCAATTGTCCGTAAAAACTCCAGCCAGTTGGTCCGCACAGGTTTTTAGAACACGACCAGGTATGCCATCAGGTCCAGACGCTTTTCGAGGGTTCACCCCTCTGAAGGATTTCCTGACGTCGGTCTCTGTGACTGAGACTGAAATGCCATCACAGCTAATGGGGGGGGGGCTCGGGAAGGCACATCGGTGTTCTCCCTATCAAAGCGTGCGTAAAACGCATTGAGCTCATCAGGGAGTGATGTATCGCCGACATTCGAGCTGCCTCCTGGTTTCACCTCGTAGGAAGAGTTTGCATTCAGGCCCCGCCACAGCTGCCGAACATTTGTCTCATCCTCCAGCTTGGAGCAGAAGTCCCTTTTGGCCTTTTTGATGGCCTTACAAGGTCGTATCTGGACTTTGTGTAGACCACTGTATCATCAGACATGAATGCCCGGTGTCTGGTTTTCAGAAGAGTGCGGATCTCACAGTTCATCCAAGGTTTCTGATTAGGAAACACTCGGAAGGTTTTGGTGGGGATGCAGTCCTCCACACATTTCTAAATTAAGTCTGTAGCGTATTCGTTCAAGTCCGTTGCCGAGTCCTTGAACATTGCCCAGTCTACAGACTTCAGACAGTCCTGTAGTTGTTCCTCTGCCCCCCCCCCCCCCCCCGACCAGCTCTGTACTGTCCTCACCTCTGGGGGTGCGCTCTTTAATTGCTGCCTGTACGCAGGGAGAAGCAGCACCGCGGTATGGTCGGATTTACCAAAGTGAGGGCGAGGGATAGAGCGGTAGACATTCTTGATGGTGGTGTAGCAGTGGTCGAGGGTGTTTGGTCCTCTGGCGCAGCATGTTCGATCGGGTTCGGGCTCTGTCTGGGTCACTCAAGGACATTGATAGACTCGTCATGAAGCCACTCCTGCGTTGTCTTGACTGTGTGCTTAGGGTCGTTGTCCTGTTGGAAAGTGAACCTCTGCCCCAGTCTGAGGTCCAGAACGCTCTAGAGCTGGTTTTCATCAAGGATCTCTCTGTACGTTGCTCTGTCCATCCTTCCCTCGATCCTGACTTGTTTCCCAGTTCCTACTGCTGACAAACATCACCACAGCATGATGCTGCCACCACCATGCTTCACCGTAGGTATGGTATTGGCCAGGTGAAGAGCGGTGCCTGATTTCCTCCAGACGTGACGATTGGCATTTAGGCCAAAGAGTTCAATCTTGGTTTCATCAGAGCAGAGAATCATGTTTCTCATGCCTTTTGGCAAACTCAAGGTGGGCTGTCATGTGTCTTTTACAGAGGAGTGGCTTCCGTCTGGCCACTCTACCATAAAGGCCTGATTGGTGGAGTGCTGCAGATATAGTTGTCCGTCCGGAAGGTTCTCCCATCTCCACAGAGGAACTCTGGGGCTCTGTCAGAGTGACCATCGGGTTCTTGGTCACCGCCCTGACCAAGGCCCCTCTCCCCCAAATGCTCAGTTTGGCCGGGCAGCCAGCTCTATGAAGAGCCCTAGTTGTTCCAAAATTCTTCCATTTAAGAATTGACAGAGGCCACTGAGCTCTTCGGGACCTGCAATGCTGCAGAAATTGTTTTATACCCTTCCCCAGATCTGTATCTCAACACAATCCTGTCTTGGAGGTCTACGGACAATTCCTTTGTCTTCATGGCTTGGCTTTTGCAGTGACATGCACTGTCAACTGTGGGACCTTATATATACAGGTGTGTGCCTTTCCAAATCATGTCCAATCAATTTAAATTACTACTGGTGGACTCCAATCAAGTTGTACAAACATCTCAAGGATAATCAATGGAAACAGGATGAAGCTAAGCTCAATTTTGTGTGTCATTGCAAAGTGTCTGAATACTTATGTAACGGTGATATTTCAGTTATTTATTCTTAATTACTTTGCAAAAATGTCTAAACACCTGTTTTTCAATCTTCATAGAAACATAGAAACATAGAAATTAGGTGCAGGAGCAGGCCATTCGGCCCTTCGAGCCTGCACCACCATTCAATATGATCATGGCTGATCATCCAACTCAATATCCTGTACCTGCCTTCTCTCCATACCCACTGATCCCTTCAGCCACAAGGGCCACATCCAACTCCCTCTTAAATATGGCCATTGAATTGGCCTCAACTACCTTCTGTGGCAGAGAATTCCACAGATTCACCACTCTCTGTGTGAAAAACGATTTTCTCATCTCGGTCCTAAAAGACTTCCCCCTTATCCTTAAACTGTGACCCCTTGTCCTGGACTTCCCCAACATCGGGAACAATATTCCTGCATCTAGCCTGTCCAACCCCTTAAGAATCTTGTAAGTCTCTATGAGATCACCCCTCAATCTTCTAAATTCCAGCGAGTACAAGCCGAGTCTATCCAGTCTTTTTTCATATGGAAGTCGTGCCATCCCAAGAATCAGTCTGGTGAACCTTCTCTGTACTCCCTCTATGGCAAAAATGTCTTTCCTCAGATTAGGAGACCAAAACTGTAAGCAATACTCCAGGTGTGGCCTCACCAAGACCCTATACAACTGCAGTAGAGCCTCCCTACTCTTGTACTCAAATCCTTTTGCTATGAATGCCAACATACCATTTGCTTTCTTCACAGCCTGCTGCACCTACATGCCTACTTTCAATGACTGGTGTACCATGACACCCAGTTCTCGCTGCATCTCCCCTTTTACTAATCGGACACCATTCAAATAATAGTCTACCTTCCTGTTTTTGCCACCAAAGTGGATAACCTCACATTTATCCACATTATACTGCAACTTGCATGCATTTGCCCACTCACCCAGTCTATCCAAGTCATCTTGCAGCCTCCTAGCATCCTCCTCACAGCTAACACTGCCCCCCAGCTTCGTGTCATCCGCAAACTTCGAGATGTTGCATTTAATTCCCTCGTCCAAATCATTAATGTATATTGTAAATAGCTGGGGTCCCAGCACTGAGCCTTGCGGTACCCCACTAGTCACTGCCTGCCATCCTGAAAAGGACCCGTTCACTCCTACTCTTTGCTTCCTGTCTGCCAGCCAGTTCTCTATCCACATCAGTACTGAACCACCAATACCGTGTGCTTTAAGTTTGTACATTCTGGGGTATTGTGTGCAGATTGATGATTTAAAAAAAAATTAAATCAATTTTTAAATTAGGCTATAACGTAACAAAATGTGGACAAAGTGAAGGGGCCTGAATACTTTCTGAATGCACTGTACCATCCTGAGTGCACCCTGTCAATTTTGAGCAGCTATGGGCCATGGAGATATTGAGAATATCCATGAATCTTCTCCTCTGCTAGCACTCGGAGTCCTTTTAGTCTTGCGTCCAACACCAGACACAGAATTCCAACTGGTGTTAGATTTGTGTTTCCTGGGATTTACCACACCTTCTGGGCTTTTGGACTATTGATTCTATGAAGAGTTAGTTAGTTAGTTGGGTAGTTAGTTGGTTGGTTGGGATAGTTAGTTTAGATACAGATGCTGGTTCATAAAAAAAAACACAAAGTTTTGGAGTAATTCAGTAGATCAGGCAGCATCCTAGAAAAACATGGATAGGTGAAGATTTGGGTCAGGACTCTTCTTCAAGCTGATCTGACTTGGATCAAGGGGCTTGACCCAAAATGTCAAAATTCTCGCAAAGCCTCAATCCTCACTGTTAACTCACAAAACATATTTCAACTAAGCACCAAGACATGTTCCTGTTGCTCTGACCAATATATCTCCTTTGACCAACACTTAAAAACTGAATTTCTGGTCATTGTAATTTGTGGGAACTATCTTTGTACAAATGTGCTGCTGTATGCCTTGCATTGGTACACTGCATAATTGCCTGCAAAGCTTTGGGGCATACTAAGGAGGTGAAGACTCGACAGAAATGCATGTCAGCTTCCTTGTGAATGCTTTAGAGGTAAGGTGTGTACGGCTGAATGGCCTTTTCTGCTCCGTCACCTGTGTGCTGCCAATTCCATTGTGCATTTTGTCTCCACCATTCTGAAACCTACTGCTGTAATTTAAGCAACAAATGCACTGAGCAAGTAATTGATATCTGTGAGTAATTTTCGAATTTGCAGCATCAAACTCAACACTTTTCTTGCAGACTCTAGAAGCTGACATTAATTGCCTTGCATGCTGTCCATTTAAACTAAAAGAGTTCCAGCAAGTGGCCATTTCAAACTTGCTTCCATATTCCTTGCAGTCTTATTCTGTACAGATTATCCTTGGCAGTGTTATTAGTCTGCATACAGTTATCTTCTGGTCTTTCACTTTGCGTTTATTCACACTCAATGGAATGATATTTAATGTATAATGATATATAGTATGTAAAATTATGAGACATAGACAGCGTAGACAGCCAAACCTTTTTCCTAGGATAGAAATATCAAAAACTGGAGGGAATAGTTTTAAGGTGAGAAGGACAAAGGAGATGTGCGGGATAATTATTTTACATAGCAGGGGGGGTGAGTACCTCGAACGTACTGCTGGAGGTGGTGGTGGAGGCAGATATGACAGTGGCATTTAAGAGACTTAGATAGGCACAAGGATATTCAGATAATGGAGAGATAGATTAAGTGTAGGCAGATAAGAGTTGGCCTTGACATCTAGACATCATGACGCCACCTTGACCAATGACCTGTTGACTGCATGCAATCTGAATGTTTTCTAACAGTAGAAACAAGGGACTGCATACGCTAGTTTACAAAAAAAGAGTCAAAGTGCTGGAATAACTTAGTGGGCCAGGTAGCATCTCTGGTGAACATGGTAGGTGATGGTTCGGGTTGGGACCCTTCTTCAGAATCTACGTCAGACTTCTAATGGTGTCTGTTTATTTTAAAAAAAACATGTTTTTTATCTTCCGTTGCTGAAGTAAACTAAGAAAGAATAATATCTCATTTCAGCCCGTTTTATGGTGAAGATTTCTATTGTGAAATTCCAAGAAGCTTCCGCTACCTATCGTTTTATATTTTTGATAGAGATGTCTTTCGAAGGGATTCAATTATTGGTAAGTGGAACCTTTGCTGAGTAGTTCATTTGCCTTTGGTCTGTTTCTTTGTGGCACTCTGACAAGTAGCTGGCATCTCCTCAAGTGAATTATACCTTTGCATTTCTTATGTGTAGGAAATAATTGCAGATGCTAGTTTAAATCGAAGGTAGACGCAAAATGCTGGAGTAACTCAGCGGCACAAGCAGCATCTCGGGAGAGAAGGAATGGGTGACGTTTCGGGTCGAGATGGTCCAGAGATGCTGCGTGTCCCGCTGAGTTACTCCAGCATTTTATGTCTTCCTTTGCATTTCGTATACTCGTTCTAGAGTAGTCAGTAAACTCTATTGACACATGTTTGCAGAAACCATAAAACAGAGTGTTGGTTAGAGAGAGAGAGAGAGAGAGAGAGAGATGGGAAAAATATACTAAATAACGTGTGTGATCGTGAATGAGGGACTTACCTGCAAGCCAGCCAGGAAACCCGTTCGACCGGAGCCCTTAATGAACTGACCCATTTAAATCCGATACCCGTTTAAATCTTTACCATCCACCAATACATCCAATTAGTTCAAATGGCAATTGTACCCGCAGCAGACAGATTTACGAAATTCTCTGTGAATACCTTCAGTAATACTTGAAGGTCAAAACACAATTGGTGACACATCGTGTTAATACGATGTTAATAGAGATATTTATCAAGCGCTTAACAGTGACACCCCCACTGTCTCGCGGAAAGCGGAGATTTTAATAGATTTATTTTTCACCGAATTGCAAAATCCGGATTACAAAACATGGGTGGGATTGTCCCCCACCTCTCAAACCTTGGGAGGGACATGTGTACCCCCCCCCCCCCGGATTTCCGCCCATGACTCAGAGGCACACTACCAAGCAATCATTATACCTGGAATGGTTTCATGTCTATTATCAGAAGCATGTTAGGAGTTAATCTTGGATGTGTCACACAGGGCAAGTGATATATTCCAGGCTAGGAGAGCGTTATTTAAATTATTTAACCACAGCAATGAATTATACAAACTGATATTTACTATAACTGTCAGCAACAAGGTAGAATCAAGCAGTTTGGTAGGAAACAAAAAGTGGACAATTCCTATCACAGGATATCCTCCACAGGCTGACTACCAGCCACTTCCTTGGACATGAGAGAGAGTGGCCCAGTTAGGATCCAGGATAAGTGTCCATTTAATTGGCAGCTTGAGCCTGTAGCATAGTGAATCATTAATGAGTGTAATGGAAATGTCCCAAGCTTCAGCAGCAAACAATGTTTTTGACTACTAATTCATGAACTTCTTCCCAAATGGCCATTGACAGAAGGCTAATGTTATATGAGCATCAGTGCATGATATCTTTGGGCTTTGACTACCCGTCATCAGAGAACTCGTATAGACTCGTACAACATGGAAATGCACCCCTCGTCCATGCCAACCAAGATGTCCCATCTAAGCTAGTCCCATTTGCCCGCATTTAGTCCATGTCCCATCAAACGTCTAAACTGAAGCTGTGCTTCAGTTGTGCTGATAGAAGGTGATGAGTCCTATCGCTTTCGAGAGATTTGAATTAAATCTTTAGCCTGACATTAGCACTGTTAGAAGGCCAGTACTGAGGGAGGGCCACACTGTGGGAATGGCAGGAACGAGGCAGCACAGAACTGTCAGATGGGCAGTCTGAGGGAACGCCACATGGTTGGAGGCCAGCGCCAAGGGATTTATTTTTGATATATTTTGGAAGATATAGGCTTTGCTCACATTAATTTCCCATGCCTAGTTGCTCTTGAGAAAGTGCTGTTGAGCTGCCCTTTAAAGCCATTGTAGACCTTCTGCAGAACGTGCTTCCACATTCCTCTCAGATAGAGAGCTCCGTGATTTAGACCCACTGATGACGAAGGTAATATGTTTCCATATCAGGATAGCAAGTGACTTGGAGGGGAATCTGACGTGGTGAGGTTGTTATGCACCTGCTTGACATGGTGTAGGAATTGAGGGTTTGGGAGGTGTTGTTACAGCAGCCTGAGTGAGTGACTGCAGCACATAATTTTGCTGCTACATACCGCAACAACTGCACCAGCAGTGGATGGAATGGATGTTTAGAGTGGTTGGTGGGGTGCCGATCGAGTGTGCTGCTTTGTCCTGAAAGATGTTGAGCCTCTTTACAGTTGTTGGAGTTCTACCCATCCAGCATGTTCCATCACACTCCTGCTTTCTCCCTTGTATACAGTGGAAGGACCATATAACCATATAACCATATAACAATTACAGCACGGAAACAGGCCCTCTCGGCCCTTCCAGTCCGTGCCGACCATTTGTTTTCCCATAGTCCCATCTACCTGCACTCAGACCATACCCCTCCATTACCTTCACGTTCATATACCTATCCACTTTACTTTTAAATGTTAAAATCGATCCTGCCTCCACCACTTCTGCTGGAAGCTCATTCCACACAGCCACCACCCTCTGAGTAAAGAAGTTTCCCCTTACGTTACCCCTAAACATCTGTCCCTTAATTCTCATGTCATGCCCTCTTGTTTGAATCTTCCCTACCATCAATGGGAAAATCTTATCCACGTCAACTCTGTCTATCCCTTTCATCATTTTAAAGACCTCAATCAAGTCCCCCCTTAACCTTCTGCGCTCCAAAGAATAAAGACCTAACTTGTTCAACCTTTCTCTGTAACATAGTTGCTGGAACCCTGGCAACATTCTAGTAAATCTCCTCTGTACTCTCTCTAGTTTGTTGACATCCTTCCTATAATTAGGCAACCAAAATTGTACACCATACTCCAGAATTGGTCTTACCAATGCCTTGTACAATTTTAACATTACTTCCCTACTCCTATATTCAATGCTCTGATTTATAAAGGCCAGCACACCAAAGGCTTTCTTTACCACCCTATCTACGTGCGATTCCACCTTCAGGGAACTATGCACAGTTATTCCTAGATCCCTCTGTTCCACAGCATTCCTCAATTCCCTACCATTTACCATGTACGTCCTATTTTGATTTGTCCTGCCAAGATGTAGCACTTCGCACTTAACAGCATTAAACTCCATCTGCCATCTTTCAGCCCACTTTTCCAAATGGCCCAAATCTCTCTGTACACTTTGAAAATCTACTTCAGTGTCCACAACACCACCTATCTTAGTATCATCTGCATACTTACTTATCCAATTTTCCACCCCATCATCCAGATCATTGATGTACATGACAAACAACAGTGGACCCAACACAGATCCCTGAGGCACCCCACTGGTCACCGGCTTCCAACCTGACAAAACAGCCATCCACCATTACTCTCTGACATCTCCCATTCAGCCACTGTTGAATCCATCTTGCTACTCCGCCATTAACACCCAAAGATTGAACCTTCTTAACCAACCTTCCATGGGGAACCTTGTCAAAGGCCTTACTGAAATCCATATAGACAATATCCACTGCTTTACCCTCATCAATTTCCCTAGTTACCGCTTCAAAAAATTCAAGAAGGTTTGTCAAACATGACCTTCCAGGCATAAATCCATGTTGACTGTTCCTGATCAGACCCTGTTTATCCAGATGCTTATATATATTATCTCTAAGTATCCTTTCCATTAATTTGCCCACCACTGACGTCAAACTAATAGGTCTATAATTGCTAGGTTTAGTCTTTGAACCCTTTTTAAACAATGGAACAACATGCGCAGTACGCCAATCCTCCGGCACTATTCCCGTTTCTAACTTTGGGTGTCAGGAGGTAAATTACTCGCCATAGGATATCCTGCTCTTGGAGTGAAGTATTTATGTGAATGCTCCAGTTGAGTTTCTGGTCATGGTGACCCCAGAATATTGATGACAGATGACTTGGCCGTTAAATGTCAGCGGTAAGCAGTTAGACCGTCTCTTGTTGGAAATGGTCAATGCCCAGCACTCTTTTGAAGAGAATGTTACCAGCCTAGGTCTTGCTGCATGCAGGCATGGATTGCTTTATTTGCAGAGGAGCAGTGAACAAAATTGAACATTGTTCAGTCATCGAAGAACATCCCCACTTCTGACCTAATGATGGAAGGAAGAACAGAAGTGGGGATTAAGCAGCTGAAGATGGTTGGGCCAATGACACTGTCCTAATGTACTCCTGAAGTGATGTTCTGGAGCTGGAATGATTGACCTCCATGATACCACATCCAGTCAAATGTTGCCTTGATGTCTAAGAGCAGCCACTTTCACCTCACCTCTGTAATTCAGATCTTTGGTCCACTTTTGCCCATGGTTCAGAGAGGTCTGGTGCAACCCAAAATGGGCATGAATGAGCAGGTGAGCAGCTGCTGCTTGATAGCTCTGTTGACGACAGTTTCAATTCCTGATTATTAAGCTTAGATTGAATTTGTCCTGTATTTTTGGCGAACAGGATGTACATGGGCAATTTTCCATAATTTCACATTGAACTGGAACTGTTTGGCTGGAGGATAAGCCAGTTCTGAAGTGCAGGTCTTCAGTGCTACATTGGGTATGTTGTCTGGTCTCATAAACTGTCGAGCAGTACCGAGCACTACATAAGAAAATAGGTGCTGGATCATTGCTTTGTCATTCAATATGAACATGGGTGATCTGTGCTCTCCACATTTTTCCTTCCACCTCTATTCCTCGATATTTCAAATATTTATCTATCTCTGCTTTAAATACCTCCAATGATCCAGCTTCCACCATACATTGGGGCAGAGTATTTCAGAGAGTCTTTATTCATTGTGAGAAGAAATTTCTACTTCTTTCTTATTTTTAAACTCCAACCGCTTTATAATGAAGGACAAAATTCCATTTGATTTGTTCGATCTGTCTGCTGATTTTTTGTGATTCATTTACTAGAACACCTAGATTCCTCTGTACTGCATTCTACAGTCTCTCTCCATTCAGATAATCTGCCTTTTAATTTCTCGTACCGAAGTGCATGATCACACATTTCCCCACATTAAACTCCATTTATCAGTCTGCTTTGCTCACTCACTCTATCTATATCCTGTTGCAGAATCACAGTATACTTATCACAACATGCCCTTCCACCTATTTTCATATCAGTGACAAATGTGGAAACTTTACATGCTGTTCCTTCCTCCAGTTCAATAATGTAAATAGTGAACAATTGCAGGCCAAGAACTGATCCCTGAGGTACTCCATGAGTTACTTCCTTCCAGTCTAAAAATAACCCAGGACGACACAGTTGCTGCCTCACAGTGAATGCAGCGGCGGAGACCCAGGTTTGATCCAGATTGTAGGTGCTTGTCCGTACGGCGTTTGTACGTTCTCCCCGTGACCTACATGGGTTTTCTCCGAGATCTTTGCATTTCCTCCCTCATTCCAAAGACGTACAGGTATGTAGGTTAGTTGGTTTGGTAAAATGTAAAAATTGTCCCTCGTGGGTGTAGGATAGCGTTAATATGCAGGGATCGCGAATTAGCGCGGACCCGGTGGGCCGAAGAGCCCGTTTCCACGCGGTATCTCTCAACTAAATCCATTTATTCTAGCTCTCTATTTTCTATGAGACAACCAGCTTTCAAACCATTCTAATACACTTTGACCGATACCATAGATTTTTAATTAATGCACCAGTCTCTTGCATGGCAGTTTGTCAAATGCCTTTTGGAAATCTAAACATCTATATGTTTCCCTTTATCAATTCTTCCCATTGCATCCTCAAAGAATTTGAGCACATTTGTCAAACATGATTTACTTTCCATAACGCCATGTTGACACGGTTTAATTATATTCAGCATTTTAAAATGATTAACTGTTTCCTCTTTGATGATGCCAGTAATTGCTGTTGAACAAACTGGCTGATAGTTCCCTGTCTTCTGCCTTTTTGAACTAGGAAGTCATATTGGCTGTTTCCAATCTTCTCGTATCCTCCCGGAGTTTTACTTGACTTTAGACTTTAGAGATACAATGCGGAAACAGGCCCTCCGGCCCACCTAGTCCGCGCCAACCAGCGATCACCCCCTACACTAACACTATCCTGCACACAAGGGACAATTTACAATTTTACCAAAGCCAATTAACCGACAAATCTGTCCGTCTTTAGAGTGCAGGAGGAAACCAGAGCACCTGGGGGAACCCACATGGTCACAGGGAGAAGATGCAAACTCTGTACAGACAGCACCCATAGTCAGGATCGAACCTGGGTCACTGGTTCTGTTAGGCAGCAACTGTACCGCTGCACCATGGTGTCGTTCTATGAGTTATGAAAAATGTCAACCAATGTGCCCCCTATCATTGCAGTACAGAAGGAGTGTATCGTTGAAGGGGCAGTGGCGAGGGAGCATTGCCCCGAGGGAGGGGCAATACTGAGGGAATACCGTGCTGTCAGAGGAGCAGAAGGTGACAAATAGCTTGCAGGGAAATAAGAGGGTGGATGGAATTGCTGTGGGAGCCAGCATAGACTCAGTGGGCCACATGGCCTCCTTCTGTGCTATAAGTAATTTTGACCATATGAATCACATTTGCAAACAAGATGATCAGAAATCCTAAAGGCTGGAAGCTCCATGTTAACTTTCTGCACACATCACACAGTACCAGACATTTTAGTAAATACTACAGCTTTGAAGCACAAGCTTGAGCAGTAAATCAATCAATCAATCACAGAGCTCAATACTGATTGAAAGGTGAAGAACTGCAGATGTTGGAACTATGAAACAGCAGCACATAATGCTAGAACTACTCAGCAAATCAGACAGCATCAGACAAAGAAATATGAGTCATTAAAGTGCCTGTCCCATCAGCATGCAATTGCATGCGGTGAGTGTGACCTAACGTGGTCACTTGAGCCGTATGGCCTCGCGGGGCCGGTCCCACTTCGATTGCTGGAGCCGTATGGAGTTGTGCGGGGCCGGTCCCGACATTGCACGGGGCTCCGAAAAACTGACACTGTTCAAAAATCCCGCCCGGCAACAGCCTGTCGGCCTGCAGCCGCATTGAGGCCGTACGCAGCGCCTCGACGTCGTATGCAGCGTTTTGACGCCGTACGCAGTGTCTGGACGCCATACACAGCATCGTGACGGCGTACGCTTAGAGCATGGCGTTGTGCGATGACGTCACCGCCCGACGCCGTGCGATGTCCAAACTCAGTCGGCCCGCCTCCTGCCCAGCTAATTGGTGAGTATGATGTCGGGACCAGCCCCGCACAACTCCAGACGGCTCCGCGGTTGGAAGTGGGACCGGCCCCGCGAGGCCGTACGTCTCAAGCGACCACGTTTGGTCGCTCTCACCACATGCAGTCGCATGCTGGTGGGACAGGCCCTTTACTCTCCATCTCCAGAGATGCTGCCTGATCTGGTGAATGTTTCCAACATTTTGTTTTCATTTTAGACCTCAAGATTTAAGGTGAGGTTTGAATGTCACATGCAAATGAGAGTGATTTTCATCACAACTTCTACTTAAGATGCCCATTTTTTAAAATTGTCACCTGACTGACAGTGCAGCATTCCCTCAGTCCTCCACTGGCCTGGGCTTTTCTGCTTCTCTCTCTACAGTGGCACTCGGACACACAATGTTTTGACTCAGAGTCAACAAAGCTTTGACTGAGCCTTGGATGTCAACTTTAACATAATACGATGTCTCATGATGCTTTGTGGAAGCATTCTTGGATAAAGAGCTCACATCAAGAGACATTCATAGATGATGAAAAGCGGGTCAAAGAAATAGATTTTAACAGACATCTTGAACAGGTGATTACAGATGAGGCAAGGAGAGGTTTATTGAGGAGATTCTGGAGTCCAGTGTCCAGGTAGCTGAAGACAAGGCCGTCAGCGATGCATCAAAGTTGCACAAGAGGTTGAAAATAAAGGAGCACAGAGATCTTGGAGGAAATGTGATCATTTGATGACTGCAGGCTTGAGATTTTCTTCGAGCCACTCAGGCTACTGCACTATTGATCTGGAAACCTGTCGACATTTGTTCGCATTTTAATTCTGATGCAGACTGTTCCAGCATTAATCACTCGGCTCAATGTTTCCTTACCAACAGAGTTTCCAGCGTGCATCATCAGAGTATTTGCTCAGATAAACAGATTGTGTAATCTGTCATCCTGCCTTGGGCTTTAATTAGAGGAGACTGATGATGGCAGCAGGGTTGTCCTCTGATTCCACATGCCCAGAGCTCACAATTGGGACGCCATGAAATGGCCTGTTATTCCCAGAAATATGAGCTAATGGAGTTTAAGATCGGTACTTAACATTTTAAAACTGGCCTAATCATGGATTTAGTGAGGATTTACACATTTTTACTATTGTGTTACACTTATTTCCCATGCCCAGTTACTAAGTATCTCTATAATACCTTGCATGACCTCAGGATTTTCCAGTGAAATATACAACCAATGTAATGCAGACTGTTGCAAGGCAGTCCGTTGAGGTACAGCAAGCTACTGTAATCAGGAGCAGGATGAAGAAACAAGGAATGCAAATGCTGGATTACAAAAGAAGACACAAAGTGCTGAAGTAACTCAGTGGGTCAGGCAGCATCTCTGGAGAACATGGATAGGTGACGTTTCAGATCACAATCCTTACCCAACCCGAAACGTCACCTATCCATTTTGTCCAGAGACGATGCCTGACCCGCTGAATTACTCCAGCACTCTGTGCCTTCTTGAGTGATGTTCTGGTTGGGGATAAATATTGCTCATGATTCTAGAGAGAACTTGACTCCATCTCTTCAAAATAGTATCATGTTAACTTTAATGTCCAACTGAGAGAGCTCTTTAGAATGTTATAAGATTTGAACATTTTATAGCTTTTGGGTAATTCAATTTATTTTAGAAGTTTTAAGTGCAATTACATGTCAACTAAAGGTAACAGAATATTCCAAATTGATTCATACTTCATTGAAAGTAACAAACTAAAAATGGTGCAGTGAGTGAGAAATTCAAGTAACGGTTTGATTTGAGCAATCCATCAGCAATCAAACAGGATGCAGCCATGGAAGAAGTGTGCTATGTATTTGGGGGTTGGCTAATGGGTATAACCAGATGTGCTCATCTGAATGAGGGTTTGAAGTGAAGCTCGGTCAAAAGCCTGAGTAATGGTTATGCTGGATTATTTATTCACAAAGTGACTCAGTATTAGATTATTCACCACTTTAAGACGCATAAAGAGAAATTGTAAATTAAATAACCTCATAAATTCCAAACTGAACTATGATGTTTAACCGTTTGAAACCTCTGGAGGTTTTTGTCCTCCGGCAACCACCTTCAACTAGCATCGCAACCGGCTTCGACTAAAAAATTACCGATTTTTAAAACAGAAACCACTTTCGACCATTAGGGAGACTGACAAAAACCTCCGGGAACCGCATGGAAACCTTGGGTGGGGCGCAAAGTCTCCAGAGGTTTCCGTTCAGGTTTCCTAAGTGGGACAGGAGCATAAGAATGCTAAGTTCAGAATCTCTACTGTGCAGTTTCGCTGAAAATGCATGTTTTAACATATAAGCAAATGTCAACACGTGCACAAAACACAGGCAGCTTTTGCTGTTAATTATATGTTATTTTAGTGTTTGAATGCAGTAGATGAGGTTTGAATAATTACATGTGAACCTCTGTCTCACGAGGAAGGATTAACGGCATCCCTGGATGGATGTGAGGAAGGAGGTACAGGGACATGTGTTGTACCTCCTGTGGTAACAGGGGAAGATATCTGGGGAGGGGTGGTTAGGGTGGGATGAGACGAGTAAACAAAGGAGTTGCAAAGGGCGGAGGGAATGGTGTCTGCAGAAGATGGAAAACGGTGGGTATAGAAAGATGTGACTGGTGGTGGGGTCATGTTGAAGGCGGCGGAAATGTTGGAGAAAGATGTGTTGACTGCAGAGGCTGGTGGAGTGATTGGTAAGGATCAGCGGAACTCATAGGGATAGTGTCTTTGCAAGAGGCAGGTGTTTAGAGGACAAAACAAGCACCTCCAGTTTAAATTCCAATTTGGAATATTTTGGAGGACTAAGAAACCAAGAACCAAGAACCAAGCAACTGAGTTGGTGTGTAAACTGGTGGGGATATTCTGGAAAGACAAGATCATGATCATGTAGATATCTTATTCTCTGCTTGCAGGGAAGGTTGCTGTCAAGAAGGATGAACTTCAGAAGTATCACAACAGGGATACCTGGTTCTCACTGCAACCGGTAGATGCCGATTCAGAAGTTCAGGTGAGTTCAAGAAAAAGAAAAATGTCCATTCCTGTAGTTCCTTTCTCAAATTGAGATGTCTGAGCAGCTAATCGAGAGTAACCACTGTCAAAAGGATACAACAAAGGACATTTATTATCACATACACCAATTTGGTGTGGTGAAATTTGACTTGCCATGCAGCTCACAGATAAAGATAAGACACAACATTAAAGAATTTAACAATAAGCATAAAAACATCCCCCCACAATGGTTCCCACTGTGAGGGAAGGCACAAAGTCCAGTCGCCATCGCCTTGTCCACCCATGGTCTGGCCTATTGAGGCCTCCACAGTCGTCGCTGCGGTGGCCCGATGTTTCAGGCCCTTCTCGCCGGGTGATGGTGCTCCGACATCGGGAGAAAAGTACACCAGCCAGCGACTTGCACTCTCCAAGAACCAGCTAGAGCAATAAGACATTAATACTTGAAGATGTTGTTCGGGGAAGTATTGGCCGAGAGCACCATGTGTTGCAACACATGCACCAGGGTAAGTATTGGGATAAAAGGTTAGAGATATGGAATATTAATTTTGCTTCTCCCTCCACAGTGCTGACTGCTTCTGTTGCTTTTTTAAATCTTTTCTATTAAATAATGTAGAACATTTCCATTGAGAGCTGGAGAACTCTCCTGTTCCTTTCTGAAGATGTGCCACATGACCTATTATGATCTTGATTAATGGGAAGATGGAAAGAATCTGCAATGAGGTAGGGTTAGGGTGGTTGAGGAGGGGATTAAATTAATGCATTAGGTCACACCGCTGAAGTGTTTCCCTGTTTGGTAACAGCCTATTTATATTTGCTGCTTTCCACAAATGCACACGTTACGTCAGGGCAAGCTGGTGTTGGAGCAGGCACCTAAGTCCACTTGTTAGTTTCCCTATTTACATTGAATTTTTTCCACATAAGGGAAGGGAGAAAGTAAAGGCTGCCATTTTTAATACTTTTAAATGGTCAATAGAACAGCTGAAAAATATTTTGAAGTTCATACTTCAACAGTGTAACATTATGAATTAATTACTCCCCTTCCCAACCACCCTAACCCTATCCCGATGCAGATTCTCTCCATCCTCCCATTAACCAAGGACACAAAAGATCTTGTGGCACATCTTCGGGAGCTGGAGAATTCTCCGGAACAGCGGATAAATTCTACATAATTTAGTAGAAAAATAAAAAAGATTGCTGACACTCAAATAAAAACAAAACATGCAAGTACTGTGGAGAGAGAGAAAAATAATATTCCATTGCATCATTCTCCCTCTGGTGTTTCCCATTATTTAGTAATCCCCTTAATTTGGAATACTTTCCACTTCAGGTGGAGGTGGGCTCCAGTTGTTTCTCAGGGTGGCATTCCCACCAGAGAACGACCACACTTGAAGTGGGGCCACAATACTGATGCAAGGTTACATTGAACATTCACCAAATCTAACCCATCTGGTCCATAATGGTGATTATGCATAGCACTCATCTATTCCTGTCCTTTCTCATCTCACCCCATCAATGTACTGGTGGAATTGTATCCATGTTCCACATGCAGAAGTGAGAGAAGGAGGACTCTCTCTAACTTCTACAGGTGCACAGTAGAGAGCTTGCTGGCCGGTTGCATCGTGGCTTGGTTCGGCAACTTGAATGCCCTGGAGAGGAAAAGACTACAAAAAACAGTAAACACTGCCCAGTCCATCATCGGCTCTGACCTTCTTTCCATCGAGGGGATTTACCGCAGTCGCTGCCTCTAAAAAGCTGGCAGTATCATCAAAGACCCACACTATCCTGGCCACACACTCATCTCCCTGCTACCTTCAGGTAGAAAGTACAGGAGCCCGAAGACTGCAACGACCAGGTTCAGGAATAGCTACTTCCCCACAGCCATCAGGCTATTAAACCTGGCTCGGACAAAACTCTGATGACTAATAACCCATTATCTGTTATTTGCACTTTATTAGTTTATTTATTCATGTGTGTATATATTTATATAATGGTATATGGGCACACTGATCTGTTTTGTAGTAAATGCCTTCTATGTTCTGTGTGCTGAGGCAAAGCAAGAATTTCATTGCCCTATCAGGGACACATGACAATTAACTCACTTGAACTTGAACTTGAGTTTAAGAAGTCATTAGCTTGTGGAGTTGCCAGGAGCAGCAGTCAGGTGAGCTGGCACCTGCAAGGTTTGCATCCTGCACTGTGGACTGGCTGGTCAGGATTTAGATCCCAGATTTGGCCAGCCTTTGCATTTGGACTATTTCCACATGTCACGCAGCCAGTTGTGGCTTGGCCCTGGGCTAAGAAGTCACACAAAAGGAGCTGACTGCAACTGAAATCACCCTTCGTCACAGGTGAATACTTTGTGGACCAAAAAGCTGAAAGTATTTTACCGATTATTTTGAAAGGCCCCTCAACTCCACAGTGAAATAATTTATCAGTTTTGGTAAATATGAAGATGGAATCCAGCATGTGAAGTACAGTGCTCTCTGCCACTTCTCTCACTTCCAAGTTTGCTGATCATTTTAATTCCAGCGACAGGTTGGTTTGGGGCTGAGAGAGTCTGCAAAGCACACAGTTTTCCTTCCTTCTCAGTCATGGTATACAGGAAGTGGTCATCGTTGAAGGAAGTCTCAGACATGCCCTTAGGCAGAGCCACTGCCAGCACAATTAATGCATAACTTAATTTCCACTCGTCTCTCTTTTTCTCTTACTTCCCGTCTCTACTTCTCTTTTCTTCCTTCACTTCTTGTTCCCTCCTTCATTGTCTTCCTCTATATCTCTCTTTTTCACGCCCTCCATCTGACTCCTCCCTTTTCTATCTTTCTCTTGTTCCCCATAACCCTCTCTGACTTCATTCCCTTTATTGTCTTATGCTCCTCAAAGCTTTTACTTGGAAAGCTGACCTATTCAGTTAGTAAGATGGTGCCAAAATGCAGCGACTCTTTGCTTGTAATAGGTAACAAGTATTAGGGCTTGCCATTTATAGGCCATTTGTTGTCTGTTACCTGTCGTTTGTTGCCTGGCCTGCTGTCAATGCTGTAATTGGCCCTTCATCCTACATTCTCCTTACCTCCTGCAACCGCCGTATTCACAAATCATGCTTGCCAATTTCCTTCAGATTTCTCTCAAACATATTCATCTTTGTTAACGAAAAACACAAAGTGCTGGTGTAACTCAGCAGGTCAGGCAGCGTCTCTGGAAGACATGTATACCCGTGTCTTCCAGAGATGTCGCCTGACCGCTGAGTTACTCCAGCACTTTGTGTGTTTTGTTTGTAAACCAGCATATGCAGTTCCTTGTGTCTTCATAATTGTTGACATGGTCTTTGATTCACTAACTCCAGAGGTTCACCCACCAATTTCATTATTCTCAATGCAATAATCTGCTCCTTGAGCCATCGATGTATAATTTCTTTAGTCTAGACTCAGTGATTGGAAGCAGTATTCTGTCTGCTCCATCCCATGCCTTCAACTTATCAAATCAGCACCTAATTTCTGCTGAAAATGGCTTCAATTTTTTCCGTCTTTCTTTATATTACAACCTTTTCGGGCTGAGCAGTGCTGCAGTAAATCTGTGCTGTCCTAATGTGTGGAGCCTAACACAGCTTCTACTTACATTTTGAATTTTAGAATCAGCATTCCTTAACATAACTGTGACCATATTGATTACAATGTTTAGTTTTAGTTTAGCTTAGTTTAGAAATACAGAGCGGAAACAGGCACTTTCGCCCACTGAGTTCGCACCATTGAGTGAACCCCGCACACTAATGGTAATCCTACACACTAGAGACAATTTACAATTATACCAAGCCAATTAACCTATAAAATTGTACGTCTTTAGAATGTCGGGAAAACCCAGATCCCGGAGAAAACAGGTGATGGGGAGAACGTACAAATTCTGTACAGACAAGCACCCGTAGTCAGGATCGAACTCGGGTTTCTGGCGCTGCAAGGCAACAGCTCCACCGCTGTGCCACCGCCTCGCCCTGTACCATGTTCTTTACATGATTGCATTAAAAATGGAAGTCATTGGCCATGAATTGTTTAAGACATTTAAATAATATGTATAGAAATGCAAGTTTTCCATTTTTTCATTAAATAAACAATTTATTGGAGAACTGACTACATTATGATTATGTAAATGACCATTTTAGGGCAAAGTTCACCTGGAGCTGAGACTTAGTGAAGTCATCACTGACTGTGGGAGCACTTGCCATAAGTTGGCTACACGGTAAGAACTATTTTATTTGTTCCTTAATCTTGTTTTCATGTTGTATAGACTATACAGTGAGATTTGTTGTGCGATCTTAGCGTTCACCGTTGCTAAAAAAAAAGGTGGAATTTGTCTCAAGGGAGCAATTAGTGCGAGACCTAATGTACTTTCTAGCTCAAGAACAATGACAAACATGCAAAGACCTTATGCTCCATCCGGTCGAATCCACATTCTGTAATACTTTGCACATTACAATACAAACATTCCTATTCCCATCTTAAAACAGCTGGGAGAATCATAAATTTGAGGAAAGAATCTCAGTTTTTCCTCATGATTGCAAACTTTCCTGCAAGCAGAGAACAAAAATAAATCTGATTTTTTTTTAGGTGAAGCTAATCTAGTCTCGCTTGTCCAGAACACTGTGATGAACACCTCTTAATGCAAAACGTGATCACTTCCAATTCCCGTCCACAGACAGGTCTGAATCAACAGAATAAATTTAGTGACTGTACACAATGAATGGTTCAGATCTCCATTGTTCTAAGACGCTACTTAAGGGAATGGAGAGAACTTAAAAGATGTCCAAATTGATGCAACGAGACCTGGGTGTCATGGTACACCAGTCATTGAAAGTAGGCATGCAGGTGCAGCAGGCAGTGAAGAAAGCGAATGGTATGTTAGCATTCATAGCAAAAGGATTTGAGTACAGGAGCAGGGAGGTTCTACTGCAGTTGCACAGGGTCTTGGTGAGACCACACCTGGAGTATTGCATACAGTTTTGGTCTCCAAATCTGAGGAAAGACATTCTTGCCATAGAGGGAGTACACAGAAGGTTCACCAGACTGATTCCTGGGATGTCAGGACTTTCATATGAAGAAAGATTGGATAGACTCGGCTTGTACTCGCTGGAATTTAGAAGATTGAGGTGGGATCTTATAGAAACTTACAAAATTCTTAAGGGGCTGGACAGGCTAGATACAGGAAGATTGTTACCGATGTTGGGGAAGTCCAGAAGGTCACAGTTTAAGGATAAGGGGGAAGTCTTTTAGGACCGAGATGAGAAAAACATTTTTCACTCAGAGAGTGGCGAGACTCTGGAATTCTCTGCCACAGAAAGTAGTTGAGGCCAGTTAATTGGCTATATTTAAGAGGGAGTTAGATGTGGCCCTTGTGGCTAAGGGGATCGGGGGATATGGAGAGATGGCAGGTACAGGATACTGAGTTGGATGATCAGCCATGATCATATTGAAAGGCGGTGCAGGCTCAAAGGGCCGAATGGCCTACTCCTGCACCTATTTTCTATGTTTCTATGTATAGGATCCAAAGGTAATTCAACCCAAGAAAGGTATTAAATTAGATTAATAATTCGATAATGGATAGTCTACATCTTAGCACCATTTACAGACTTTAACCTTATAACCCTTGGAAACCAGAAGATTAATGTGAGCCAGCACTGACCTCCCAGAGAAACATAAATCTTTTCTGCACAATGACCTCTGGCTTGTTTCAGGTAGTGGCAGATTAGGTTTTGCTACGAAACAACGCCCACGATAAGACTGGCACTAGAAAGGTCACGCACCAATGGTGCCAATGTCAAAACGAGACAACATTTAGACTGGAACAAACTATTCTTGCTATAGTGCTCAATCACTTTTTTTCATAGTTGTGTGTTAGTAGCTAGAAAAAGAGAAATAGTCAGCATGTGCAGAGTGAGAAGAGAATGGGATTAGACAGAGTAAGTGGTTAAAAGGAGCGGGTAGAGTAGGATTTCATTGAGTGAAATATTTCAAGAGAACTAGAATACAAAAACAGGGGTGTAATGCTGAGGCTCTATAAGGCGCTGGCCCGGTCGCATTTGGAATATTGTGAGCAATTGTGGGCACCATATCTGAGGAAGGATGTGCGGACTCTGGAGAGGGTCCGCAGGAGGTTTACAAAAATGATCCCAGGAATGAGTGGGTTAACATATGACGAGCGTTTGACAGCACTGGGCCTGAACTCGCTGCAGTTTAGAAGAATGAGGGGGGAACCTCGTTGAAACCTACCGAATAGTGAAAGGCTTGGATAGAGTGGATCTGGAGAGGATGTTTACACTAGTGGGAGAGTCCAGGACTAGAGGTTATAGCCTCAGAATTAAAGGACATAGCTTTAGGAAGAAGATGAAGAGGAATTTCTTTAGTCAGAGGAATCTGTGGAATTCTTCGTCACACAAGGCTGTGGAGGCTGTCAATGGCTATTTTGAAGGCAGGGATAGATAGATTCTTGATTAGTATGGATATCAGAGGTTATGGGGAGATGACAGGAGAATGGGGTGAGGGGGAGATAGATCAGCCATTATTGAATATTAACGATTCAGACGAGAGTGGGAATAGAAGGATATGAGCTGTCTGGGAGACGATGGAAGGTTTGGGCAATGGAGTTGGAGACCCGGAGGCTTTGGGTGTGGGGAAATCTGAGGATGTTAGAACATTGGATTGGAGAATCGGGGAATCAGGCCTGGGCTTCAGGTCATTGGGAGTGAGATCCAGGGATCTGGTGTTGGGATAATATGACTGGGGATAAATGGTGAGTATGAGACTCATCCAGGCACGTGCCATGAGTAATTACTCAGGGTAGGCACTCAGTCCGCTATAAAAAATATGAAACCGCGCCTGCGCAGATTGTTCGCGCCCGTTAAATAAATAAATAAATAAATAAAAAACTGTGACATTTCAATTTGCCCAAGGCTTCCTAGTCCTAGACCAATTGGGGGAACAGTTCATTTCACAGCGTGTGGAGAGTCTGTGTCAGGGGTAAAGTTGTGGGGAGGGCACGAGTGTTGACAAGGAGGGTGTTGGGGATAATGGCAGAAACTTACTCACTCACCGCTACCGCAGCTCTCCGGGCACGAAGCCCCCGCACTGCAGCTGGGGATAGAAGCAGCTCGGGGAGCTACGAGCGGCCGCCAGTACCCGACAGCAGAACTGGCCGCCGCTTCAGCGCCTTCTGCTGGCAGTGCTCTCCGTCGGAACACCTGTCACCTGCCATTCGCCGACTTCGCTCATGTCAGCGGCTTCCTGCAAATTCTTAAATTCCCACAGCCGAGTAACCTCAATCGCGCTTTCGGAATTTAAGGACATGAGTGAGGCCAGCGAGCGGCAGGAGGGTTTTTTGTAGACGGAGAGCAGCCAGAGATGAGCGGGGACCGGCAGAAGGAGCTAAGGTGGCGGCTGGTTCCGCTGTCCGCTGGTTCAGCCACCCGAGCTACTTCTCTCCCCCCCCCCCCGCCTCAATGCGGTGGCATTCTACGCCTCAGTGCAAGGAGCGTCGCAAGTGGCATTATCCCAATCCCCTCATTCATAACATTCGTGCCCTCCCCGCAACCTTACCCCGGGCCAGGCTCCCCAAACACTGTGAAAGGAGCTCTCCCGCCCCCCAAAACCCCGGGAAATACAGTATTTAAAAACATAAACACAAAATGTACTTACCACATTATTGGTACACTAGCTCCATTCTTCTCTCTTTGTTACCTAACATGCACTTAAAATATTGACAAACCATATTTGAAAACCCCGCCAAGAAACTTGCTCTGCGCATGCGCAGTAGACCGATGCCATGCGCAGTGCTGCAAAGGCAGAATTTCTGCTGCCTTCAGCCCCGATTATCATTGACGGCTTCAGGCAGCGCTGACGGCACGTGGGTTGCACAGAGCTTCCCGTGTTACAAGCGCTGCGGATGAAAGGCATGGAGAATTATGCCTACCTAAGAGATCGATCTCTTACATAGGAATAATTCTCCCATGCCTTTACTATTTATATTTAGTTATTACCATGTTATAATTTTAGTCAGGGTAGGCAGTGCCTATCTTGCCTACCCTGACGGCACGTGCCTGGACTCATCGTACATGGTCTCAAGGTGTTGTCGGTCAATTGGCCTCTATAAATTGGACTTAATGTGTAAGGAATGAATACGAAAGTGGGATGACATAGAACTAGAATGCACGGGTGATCGATGATCACATAGACTCGGTGGGCCAAAGGGTTCCTTATCTTTCAATCAATCAATCTCATCAGCCACTTTAGGTATTCCTGATCAAGGATTCAGCGTCATCATTGGTTTCAGAAATATTTTGTTGTCTTTTGCTGATTCTGGAAGCGTGTTTTCTCAATTAAAGGTCATCGACTTTGCCCCTCACTCAAGTTCACAACTCGTAAAACTAACCTGATAAGTTGGGCTATATTTTTACTCATAATTTTTTTGCATCAAGTTTGAAAATAGGTTCCGACTCTCCTGGTGCAGAGGGACATCATTGTGCATCCAGACAATAGGCAATAAACTAGGGGTGAGGAGAGAGTGGCTGAGACACAGAGGCGTGAAAGCAAGAAACTTCTTTATAAAGGTGATTCCATGCAGACAGGGAAATAGCCTGTGAAAGCGGTGAGGGAAGAGCTAGGGCAGGTTTACAGCAAAGTAACTGAACCGTGAGAATTTCAAATAAAATGTTCATTATTCCGTTTTCATTGCATATGACATTTAAACATTCTGGACACTTGAACTGGCTTTACAGTTGATTAAAGTGCAATGTTCTAGAGGCAGGTCCAGTTTGGACAGGGCACACTCCCACGTTCAACTACAAGAGAAATATCTGGTTCTGCTTTTATTGTTGGTATGGTCAACACATAAATGCCCTCTTAAACAGTCGTCATGAGATGCATTGTTATTTGGAGGTGTTTACTCTCTCGGGAGGTTGTTATCAATACCACTGCAGCACTAGTTTAGTTTAGAGATACAACGTGGAAACAGGCCCTTCTGCCCACCGAGTCCACACCGACCAGCGATCCCTGTACTAGCACTATCCTCTACACTGGGGACAATTTACAATCCTTACCAAATCCAATTGACCTATAAACCTGTATGTCTTTAGAGTGTGAAAACTCTGTACAGACAGCTCCTGTAGTCAGGATCGAACCTGGATCTCTGGCGCTGCAATTCTATTGCTGCACCACCGTAGTTAATAGTCACCTTGCAACTGCTGTCACTGTTTATCAGATCACTATCGCATTGTTGTCCATGGCAACTTTGGCCCAATGAGGCACAATGTGAGGCACTGAACACTGAAGTTACTTTAGTGGCTGAAGCACATTGTGACATACTGAAGTAGTGAACTATCACAGGCTCTGGAAATGCTGACATTTATTTTGATACAAAGTAAGAACAGTGTGAGTGTTGAGCGCTGCTTTCACAATGTAAAAAACAACCACTGTCAATATGTCAAACATATCGTTAGTCTTTAAAGAAAAAGCACCATTTTGTTATTCTGTCGCGATTTCCTTTGCCAGGATAGTCCAGCCTCTTTCCATCCCAGTGCCTTGGTATTATTTGAGTAATGTGGAACTGGCAGATTACTTAAAGGGAATGGATACTGTGTTTATGAGCTGAAAGACACTATACACAAGCAAAATATGCAACAAGCATTAACTTGTTCATGGAGGCTATTTCAAATTGTTTTTGTGGGAGAAAAGTGAACAGACACTGGAAATTATAAAACGATTTCCTGCTCAGAAATGTGCATGGGGTTTTAAGTTTTAAATCAATGCTTCAAGCTCCTGGTATTCTACATGCTTCACATGTCATTTGTCTGTTTTGTTGTGCCACTGGGTCACGTATATCAGTGTCTGTTACATCACATCGTCTTGTTTCAGCAGAGATTGGGAGGGTGAGACGATGGAGCGATTAGAGAGTTTACAATTGAGTTATTACTTAACTGGGAGCCAATATAGGATGGCATGCACAGGAGTATTAGGTTAATCAGATCCGGTAAATCCCAGGAGAGAGGATTACGTTGATGGCAGGGAGAAAGGCATACTAATAAAGGGGACTGATGGTGAGGTTGTGCAACAAGGAAAACAATAATATATATAGAAGAATGGAGAACACTGAGAACATCACCTCAGCATGAAGCATAGGATGGTCTCAGTGTTTGGTGGACTGATTCCATCTTAAACCCCACACAGACAGATTGTGTAGCAAGAAGAGCAGAAAGAATTGCCTCATTTTAATAATCTTTGTTTTTTTATACCTTTTTCCAGTGTTTTAGAGTGCCAAGATTTGCCAATAGTCAACGGCCAATGTGATCCATACGCGACGATTACCTTGTCAAGCCCATCCAGGTATCCATTAAATTACAATTATTTATCATAGGTTCCAATATAACCATGTAACAAACCTTATTGTGCACACCTTGTTATCAGTTCTCACGGTTTTCAGCACATATCTTCTACGAAGAATGACTGTCAATATCACCTGAATAAAATGTCTACGCTTTCTTCAACAGTGTTTCCCACTTAATTTTGCTATGTTGACAGTCATAATGTAACTGCTGTATTTGGCTGCCCTGTATCTTTGTAAAGTGAGTCTCTTATACTATCCTGACTGCAGTCAGTTTTGTTCAGAAAGAGAAAACTGTAAATGTTGGAAAAATGAAATAAAAATGGAGAATGTAGGAAACACTCAGCAGAGTGGGCAGCATATTTGGAGCAAAACAGCTAACGTTTTATGTCCAGGACTTTTCATTGGAGACGTTAGAAATCAAACACGCTTTAAGCTGCACAGAAAGAGGGGAATCAAAAACAAAGGGGATTTCTCTGTCTGGATGAAAACCAGAAGAAACAAGTAATGATGGTGATCAGAGAGGTGGCGAAGGATCGTTAATTATCATGATTTATGTGGAGGACATGGAAATAAAGCAGACTATCTGAAGAAGGGCCCCAACCTGAAACATCACCTATCCATGTTCTCCAGGGATGCTGCCTGACCCTCTATGTCTTTTTTTGTAAACCAACACCTATAGTTCTTGGTTTCCACTATTCTTTATTACGTGGTATATTTCTGGGGTTGTAACCTGAATTGAAGGATGTAGTTCTAATCTGTAGCCACAGAATCCCATACGATCAGATAAATACTGGCAAGTACTGACCATTGAAGAGTCAAATCTGATGTCTAATCTAGTAATTTGCGTATGGATAAAATAGACCCCTGTTCGTTCACATCTGAACCCTGAGAAGCACTGGGATAGGAACTTAATCCGCAGATATTAACCCAATCTTCCTCTCGCAAAAGATGCTATGTGTCAGATTCACAGATTCTTGATTAGCAAGGGTGTCAGGGATTATGGGGAGAATGCAACAGGTTGAGAGCGAAAGATAGATCAGCCTACTGATTGAATGGCAGAGTATATTTGATGGGCCGAATGGCCTAATTCTGCTCCTAGAATTTATGAACTTATGTCCTGCAGAATATCTCCTCAGTGTTTCGATTTTATCTTGGCTCCATCATGTACAGGATTGCGTTTTTGCCTTTGTTTCCTGTTAGATAAGTCTTCATATTGTGGATGGACCAGACATCTGATTCTGTTTTCTGCTGTTAGGTCAGAGGTTAAGAAAACAAAAGTAAAACGAAAGACAAACAATCCACAGTTTGATGAAATGTTCTATTTTGAGGTAAGTTCTTCTCAAGGAATAATCTGAAAAGTAACTGTCCATTCTTCACCCGACCAAGTGGTGGGAATGGCCAGTCTGCTTCAGTCTGTTTGAGACTGAGTGAGCATCATTGTCACATGGGTGTGTTATGCCCCTGTCCTACTTAGCAAACCTGAACGGAAACCTCTGGAGACCTCTGGGACAGGGACATAACTCTCCCTTCCACCCACTTAATGTGTTAGCCAGCTGTGGACCCACAGTAGAGATAGCCAGTGAAGTAAACCCCACCAGGAGGTTCTCCCATTCAGACCTCCTAACGTGGACCCTGTAACCACACATAAACACAGCTGAATCAAGAATGATTTGAAAGATTAATTTATAAACTGTAATTGGAATTCCATGAATAATTGAGAAATGCAGATAAAGGAAGCACAGATAAGTGAGGCTCCACTATGGTCAATTATTCAAAACTTAGATGACAATTGTGCAATTCTCTATCTTTAGTAATGTAGTTAACTCATTCTACATTAACAAACAGGACACAAGGAGGAGCTGCAGGCTCCATCTTTTTGCAAAATAGCATATTTATTGAGAATTAATTTTCTACATTTACCAGTCACAGTTTATAATATTAGTCACTTTTTCTCAAAGCATTGTGCTGTACAAGTTCACCTGCATGAATGTGGCACTGATCCTAGGAAAATATAAACTTAGATTTTGGAATCAATCCGCATGACATTGTTATTTGAAAAAAAATCGTGGACCCTGTGCCGATCCCACAAGATCCCCATGTGGACTTGTTGGTTGGGCCTCTATTGCAGACTTCTGCGCATCTGCTGTGCAAGGCCATGTTAATAAACAACATAATAATGTACATGTATACAGCACAGACTCCCAGTGCAGATTCACTGCACGGATCTGTTATTGAGAATCTCCTGTGAAGGCTCTTAACTGGCCTGGTTCAACAGCGCGGAATGCCCTGGAACGAAGGAGGTCACAAAAAGTGGTGAGCACTGCCCACTCCATCACTGGTACTATAATAGGCGCTGCCACAAAAAGCTAGCCAGCGTCATCAAAGACCCACGTCGCCCTGGCCACTTCACTCCTGCCATCGGGAAAAAGGTATAAGAGCTGGAACCTGTAAAGTCCAGGAACAGCTTCTTTCCAACAACCATTAGCTATTGAATACTGCGGTCTCCAACTACGAATTGCGAACTGCCTTTATTGCACTAGGCACCGGGCTTTTCAGTTTTGCACAAAATTGTTTTTAACATTTATTGATCAAGTGTTTGTGTTTTGTTATGGTATCGACTGAGTCCTATGTTCACATACCTGCTGCAAGTAAGAATGTCATTGTTCTGTTTTGGGACATATGACACTAAAACACTCTTGACTCCTGGTACAGACTACTGTACTGCTCCAGGTTGCATGCTACTGCAGATCTCCCATGCCATATTCCCTATGCACACTTCCCAACATGGGTCTCATGTGCAGATGTTACATTGCAACAGTGTGCAACTATGATGTAAGTCCCTGGTGCAGACTCATAATCTCCCTACAGAAGATCTGCAGCTCCCAGGTCAAACCCCTTAAACCACTGCTTAGACTAGCAATAACATTTTTTCTCACATTCAGCAAAAATAATCTGTTGTAAAACTTGGTGTAACTTGGCTGAACTATCACATAGGAAACTGTCTTTGATTTTAGGTTTCTGTGTAATCTCCTTGGCCTGTAGTACCTACAACCTCCCTCACTAATTGCCCTCAAAAGCTTCTTGTGTCTTCAATTTTCCACCTTAACCTCTCTGTTCATCAGCAGTTTCTGCCTCCTACATATCCCTCCCTCATCTCCCGCTCTTCATTCCATTCCGACCTGTTCCCTTATCTCGCCTTTTTCGCCAACTCTTTATCGTGTCTTATTCTATCCCACCCTCTCCATCACCATTTCCCCTGTTCACTCTTCATCATCCCACTTCCACCTCACTCATTAGTTCTCAGAAGTGTCTTGCTGCACGTACAGAAAGTTGCAGAAAGGTGAGTTGCAGTCAAAATCAGCACAGAAAGAGGCTGTTCGACCCATCGTGCCTATGCTGTGCGTATCAGATCATTCTGGCTGTTGTTCCACCATCCAGCCCAGTTACATGCAGCAACACAGGTGTGTGCTGAGCATCCTTCTCCCTACAAAGGATGGAGGCTCGTACCCTATATGTATCTGGCCAGGTGATTACAGGTGTGGTGTGGGTTCCAGTCTTTGGCATTAGCAGCTATTGCAAGCTGTAATGATCATCTTAACCATTGTCATAGTTTACACTGAGGCCTCCCTGTGCACTGAAGGACACGTAACTCACTGAGTTCTTGCAAAACAGGTGACGAAGCCTTGCAGCTACAGTCGAAAATCACACTTCGATGTTGAAGAGGAGCACGTGGAGAAGATGGAGATCAGGTAAGAATGTTTTCTGACGGCTGCTTCAGAGGCACTTTCATTCCTAAGCTTGGTTCCAGCACTTGAGTTCTCCCACATGCCCCACTGGATCAAAGGCAAGAAGTTATTTGCAGCTGTGTAGGAAGCAACTGCAGATGCTGGTGTACACCAAAGATAGACACAAAATGCTGGAGTAACTCAGCGGGTCAGGCAGCATCTCGGAGAAAAGGAATAGGTAACGTTTTGGGTTGAGACACTTCCTTCAGACTGAGGGTCAGAGGTGAGGAACACTAGAGGTATGAAACCATTCATAACATCACAGCCGGCACCGATGACCAAGGAAACGTGGAGCCCACAATGGTTCATTGTTGGCTGTGGAAGAGGTGATAACGGAGGGATACAAACGGGGAAACTAGCTGGACGACTAGGGTGAGGGAGGGACGGAGAGAGAGGGAATGTGAGGGTTACTTGAAATTAGAGAAATCATAATTCATACCGCTGGGTTGTAAGCTGCCCAAGCAAAATATCAGGTGCTATTCCTCCAATTTGCGTGTGGCCTCACTCAACATCGGAGGAGGCCCAGGACAGGAAAGTCAACATGGGAATGTGAGGGGGAGTTAGTGTTTGGTAACCGGGAGATCACGTTGGCCAAGGCAAACTTAGTGTAGATGTTCAGCGAAATGATCGACCAGTCTGCCCTTGGTCTCGCCGATGTATAGGAGTTCACACCGAGAACAACGGATGCAGTAGATGAAGTTTTAGGAGGTGCAAGTGAACGTTTTCCTCACCTGAAGGGCTTTCAGGGTCCCTGGAAGGATTCGAGGGAAGTGGTATAGAGACTGGTGTTACATCTCCTGTGGTTGCAGGGGAAAGTACCTGGAGATATACTTTGGGTGAGAAGGGAGAGTGGTTTGGGTGAGAAGGGATGAGTGAACCAGGGAGTTGCAGAGGGAACAGTCTCTGTGGAAAGGGGTGCAGATGGGAAGATGTGACTAGTGGTGGGATCCCGTTGAAGTGGGAAAATGTCAGAGGATTATGTGTAGAATGCAATGACTGATGGGGTGAAAGCTGATGCTGTATTCAACGGCTGATGAGGTGAAAGGCCAATGCATCACGCTTTCCACTGGTAACCTGGAACGCGAGAATTAACCTAGTGACAGAGAGCAAGGAGTAGAAAACAGAATGCTGGATACACTCCTCAGATCAGGCAGCATTTGTGGAGAGAGGAACTGCTAAAATGTTACGTTGGTGACTTTTCATTTGCTGTGTTGAGAGCTTATCTCGTCAAATGTTAATTCTATTTCTCTCGCCACAGTGGATGCCAATGTCCAGCATTCCGTCCACAAACATCAACAGAAGACAGCTTTCTTTTTTATTTTACTTAGGAACGGACGTGGTGCTGGTTCACTCACTGCCCATAGTTCCTTCATTAAATGCAAACCACTTCCTGATGTTACTCTGTGCAAGAGTTATGCAATCCCATCCTGTTTTTCCTCTCCTTCCATAGTTTCCTTTCAGCGCTGTTGTGGCTCGGAACTGTCGCTGGTACATCCTCTCACAGTGACATGCAGCAAACATAACATTTGAATACCACTGCGCTGACAGGAAATGTGTTTTTAAAAACTGGAGTTGTATCACTAACCACAAGAATGTTTTTTTTCAAGATTTGGTTAATGACAAACATCTTGAAATGTGCCCTTCTAATTCTTGGATATTAGATTATTCTGCAGAGTAACCAATTAGATGCCAATATGAATGCAACTCATGGCATTCTTTCAAAATGTGACCATATTCATTCGCAAAATTTGTTTCTCATTTCTTAGCAGAGCTACAGTGTACATAAGGAATGGATTGTAGAATTGCAATGAGTCAACCAGTTCCAACTCTGAACTGTGTTCTATCCCAGCGAGGCTGTTTGCCACAAGCACAGATTCACTTACTTGGGAAACAGTTTGCACAAGACTTGCTGTGAGCGATCAGTGAGATCATGAGGTCATTAGTGATAGGAGCAGAATTAGGCCATTCGGCCCCATCAAGTCTACTCCGCCATTCAATCTTTGCTGATTTATCTCTCTCTCCTAATCCCATTTTCCTGCCTTCTTCCCATAACCCCTGACATATTCTGCCTTCAAAGTATCCATTGACTTGGCCGCCACAGCCTTCTGTGGCAAAGATTGCCAATAGACAATTGACAATAGGTGCAGGAGTAGGCCATTCGGCCCTTCGAGCCAGCGAATGTGATCATGGCTGATCATCCCCAATCAGTACCCCATTCCTGCCTTCTCCTCATATCCCCTGACTCCGCTATCTTTAAGAACCCTATCTAGCTCTCTCTTGAAAGTATCCAGAGAACCTGTCTCCACCGCTCTCTGAGGCAGAGAATTCAACAGACTCACTACTCTCTGTGTGAAAAAGTTTTCCTCACCTCCGTTCGAAATGGCTTACCCCTTAGTCTTAAACTGTGGCCCCTGGTTCTGGACTCCAAAGACATATTTCTTCATTTCCTTCCTAAAGAAACATTCTTTGATTCTGAGCCTATAACCTCTAGTCCTAGACTCTCCCACTAGTGGAAACATCCTCTATTAGAAATGTCAATGGTGCACCATGGTATAAGTCAGCTTTCACTTTTGAGTTTGGAGTAGTATTAACTATTCACTGGAGCAGTTTTATTTATTTTATTCTCAGAACATGGTGCTATTGTGTCTTTCTTCTCATACTATCAATAAACATGTCGGTAGCCACAGTTATGGGTTATCCATATTGGTGTGGGATTGGAGCCACACAGAGATCCAATCCAGGTAAAGTTGGTAGGAGCAGCCAATTCCTAAGTAAGTGAAAGAAAAAGACACAAAGTGCTGAGGTAACTGAACGGGTCAGGCAACATCTCTGGAGAATTTTGCATCTCTGATATTTTGGATCGGAAGAAGTGTGAAGAAGAGTCCCGGCCCGAAAGGTCACCTAGCCATGTTCTCCAGAGATGCTGTTTGACCCGCTGAGTTACTCCAGCACTTTGTGTTTTTTGTAAACCAGCATCTGTAATCCCATAAAGAGCTGTATTAATTAGGCGTGTCAGGCAGCATCTCTGGAGAAAAAGGATGGGTGACGTTTCGGGTCAGGACCTTTCTTTGGATCCCAACCCGAAACATCACTCATCCAGCGATGTTGCCTGACCTGCTGAGTTACTCCAGCACTTTGTGTCTATCTTTGTTAAAAACCAGCATCAGCAGTTCCTTTTTTCTAGCTTTCTGGTCATTTCCATTATACAATGTATAACTCTGTATGCAATTGTCACACAACCTTATCTAATTAAAACACATGCAAGACTTGCATTTACATTGAGATGTTAAGATAACGACCACAGTTTAATAAGCAGTAGTTATTTCAGTGTCTTCAACTGCGGTGTTGATTATTTTTCCAGGATTGGACTTTGGAATGCCAGTAACTTAAAGTTTGGCGATGAATTTCTGGGAGAACTGCGACTTCCTCTGAAGATTCTAAAGCTGACTCCGTCCCATCAAGCTTGGTAATTGAGGGCTTGACATGTTTAATAACACCTCTGTGAGAAGCAGAGAGAGCAACAGATAACGAGTTATGTTCAATGACTGTGTTTAGGCGTGTGCACGCTACTCAATAACAAACAACTGAGTGGTGAAAGTGGAACCGCGTGGGGTGTAAATAAACAGAGGCTTCAGACAGGAAAGCAAGAAGGGGGGAATCTGAAATAAGAACCGGGAAAATTCAACCTTATCCTGTTTTTATTTGAGGGTTTGGATGGATTGGTGATACAGTTGGCTTGCCATTGTTTATCAGCAGCTTTAGTGTACAGGATTAATCTTTTATCTTGGGTAAACAGTAGATAGCCACAATCTGTCTGAGTAACATAAACCTACATTGGGATTGGATAAATCCATTTGTTGATTAATTTTCAGCGTTTTTGCATAGCAGTTAGTTGCAGAAGAAAGATGGAAAGAGCAACGGTGCTCACTACAGGGGCAGCTGGTATTCTGTGTGCCTCCTCAGCCAAACACACTACTGAATTGTTAAGGAATAGGACGAGCCTGAACCAGGAAATGCGGCATGATGTACTCCGACATGATGGAAAATGTTTTTCCATAATTGCTCTTTTGTTTTGCAAATTTCACAGGTACTTTCTGCATCCCAGGGATAATGGAAAGCCCGTTAAACTGGTCGACCTGGGCTCCCTGCGGCTGAACATTGTTTACACTGAAGACCACGTATTTCCATGTCATTATTACGATGGTCTGAGGGACCTTACCATAAAATCAGCAGATGCTGAGGTACGAGTAATGAATGGCACCCTTAACCCAAATCCTGAGCCTGACCTTCATGTTATCCAGAGTCTCGGGATCTGAGAACAGTCTGGCCCTCAATCTGCCCATAACCCTCTTCTCAAATGGAGGATGTTTCCACGAATGGGAGAGACTCGGACCACAGGGCACAGCCTCAGAATAGAAGGATGTACTTTAGAAAGGAGATGAGGAGGAATTTCTTTAGTCAAAGTGTGGTGAATCTGTGGAACTCATTGCCACAAGAGACAATAGGTGCAGGAGTAGGCCATTTGGCCCTTCGAGCCAGCACCGCCATTCAATGAGATCATGGTTGATCATCCACAATCAGTAACCTGTTCCTGCCTTCTCCCCATATCCCATGACTCCGTTATCTTTAAGAGTCCTATCTAGCTCTCTCTTGAAAGTATCCAGAGAACCGGCTCCACCGCCCTCTGAGGTAGAGAATTCCACAGACTCACAACTCTGTGAGAAAAAGTGTTTCCTCGTCTCCGTTCTAAATGGCTTATCACTTATTCTTAAACTATGGCCCCTGGTTCTGGATCCCCCAACATCGGGAATATGTTCCTGCCTCTAGCGTGTTCAAACCCTTAATAATCTTACATGTTTCAATAAGATCTCCTCTCATCCTTCTAAACTCCAGAGTGTACAAGCCCAGCCGCTCCATTCTCTCAGCATATGTCAGTCCCGCCATCCCGAGAATTAACCTTGTAAATCTACGTTGCACTCCCTCAATAGCAAGAATGTCCCTCCTCAAATTAGGGCACCAAAACTGCACACAATACTCCAGGGTGTGGTCTCACTAGGGCCCTATACAAATGCAGAAGGACCTCTTTGCTCCTATACTCAACTCCTCTTGTTATAAAGGCCAACATGCCATTCACTTTCTTCACTGCCTGCTGTACCTGCATGCTTACTTTCATTGACTGATGAACAAGGACCCCCAGATCCCGTTGTACTTCCCCGTTTCCCAACTTGACGCCATTTAGATAGTAATCTGCCTTCCTGTTTTTGCTACCAAAGTGGATAACCTTACATTTATCCACATTAAACTGCATCTGCCATGCATCTGCCCACTCACCCAACCTGTCCAAGTCACCCTGCACCCTGCATTCTCATAGCATCTTCCTCATAGTTCATACTGCCACCCAGCTTTGTGTCATCTCACTTTGAATCCCTTCATCTAAATCATTGATGTATAGTGTAAATAGACGTCTCATTGTCATTGGGCATTGGGTATTTTTAAATTGAGATTGACAGGTTCTTGATTTGTAAGGGCGTCAAATATTACCGGGAGAAGGGGAATGGGGTTGCGAGGGAAAGATAGATCAACCATGATTGAAAGGTGGAGTAGACTCGATGGGCCAAATGGCTTAATTCTGCTCCTGTGGCTTATGAAAATGATAATGCTGAAAAGACACAGAGTGCTGGAGTATCTCAGCGGGTCAGGCAGTATCTCTAGCAGTCTACCACTTCACGAGTCCATGAGTCTGATGGGGCGTGACCTTCCCAGATGGAAATTCTATAGAGTTTATGCACAGTTCATTGTTTGGGGATTGGAAGCGGCACCAATCTCACACTGAGAAATTAGCTCGCACTTTCCGTTGTCGAATTGTGAGTACTGAGCATCTTTTAGAGCCAAGATGCATAAATAAGAATGCTGGTTAACACACAAAAGAACACAAAGTACTGGAGTAACTCAGTAGGCAGACAAAAATGCTGGAGGAACTCAGCGGGTGAGGCAGCATCTATAGAGAGAAGGAATATTTTGAAGGAGTAACTCAGTAGGTCAGGCAGCATTTGTATACATTGGGTATACATGCAAAGAATTTCACTGTGCCTTGTCATATGTGATAATGAAGTATTCCTCGTCCTATTCCATCTCTGGAGAACACAGATCAGTAATGTTTCTGGTTGAGACCTTTCTTCAGATGTGGTGGGGTCTTGACCCAAAACGTCACCTATCCATGTTCTCCAGAGATGTTACCTGGCCCACTGAGTCACTCCAGCACTTTGTGTCCCTTTACCTTTATGAGCCACTTCGGTTAGGAAGACCAGAACCCTCGTTCACTGGGTTCTGGTCTTCCCTGCAGTGTATTGCTGCCCTCTCCTGGTGATCGTGGGTAACCGCAGGCAATGCATTTTACACTGCGAATGTCTGAATGAGAAATAAATGGGGAGATGGCATTAGACTAACAGATCTAGCAGACATGGAAGGTCAACAGGCTGCCTTGAGATACCAGCTGTATCCCCAGCACTGTAAACCTTCCTCCCATAGTTATGGATGAAGTTGAATGGTGGTTTATTTTGTCTGCAGTGTAATCTGACTTGTGTTTTCTCTGGTTTCATTCCTCTCCTCCTTCCTGCACCCCATTTCCCACTCAACCCTCTTCCTAAACACCTCTCCACTCGCCCTGTTCTGTTCCCACACCCACATCCCTCTCTTCCCATTTTCTTTTCCCACTCCCCACAACCATGCTCACCATTTTTGCCCTCCCTGACTTACTCTTCTCACATCACATGCCTTTTCTTCCTGCACTCACTCTCTCCATTATTCCTTCACACTCCATACTCTGTGCTCCCTATCATCCCTGCTCCCTTTCTTCTATACTTCCCCCCTCCCTTCCTCCTTCCTGCTCCCCTATTCACCCATTCCTCCCTGGCCCATGCCTACCCCTTCCTGTACATTCACCCCTACCCTGCTCACGCTACCTCTCTCCTCAATCCCTCCTCTCCCTGCTGAACCGCTTTCGGCTCAACCCGCTCCATCACCCCTCCACCTTGCCCCTCACCCACCCCTATCCCTGCTCACGTGCCCATGCTGCCACCACAGCCGGTTTCTTCGTCTGCCGCCCACGTGCTGGGTGAAGTGTGCCGTGAGAAGCAGCAAGCTGCCATGCCCTTGGTCAGGCTCTTCCTGCACTACGGAAGGATTGTTCCCTTCATCAGTGCCATAGCTAACGCTGAAATAAACAGGACCTTGTAAGTAAATCAGTGTCTCATTCCAAGTGATGTGTACATCGTGATAATCTCACAGTCTCGCTGTCGTTTTCTCTCTTCTTCGCACCGGTGTGCTTCATTCCTCCCCACTTTAAAATTTCCACCGTCCTGCTCACTTCCCTCCCGTAAATGGAACAATGTGCACGTGACTACGTTTTGGAAGAGCACAAATGTGTTCAAAGGGTTGAAAGGGTCTTAAAACTTTAAAAATCTTTAGTGCTCTTACTACCCATTCGCCTCCTGCCATCCTACAGCCTCCTGAGGTTTCTTCAAGGTCCTGATCACCCAGCTCCCGAGCCTAGCACAGGCTAACTTAACTCCAGCTGCCTGGTACCCCAACACAAACCTCCTCTCATGTAACACAGCCTATACATGTAGCATGGCCCAATACTTACATTTTGTCTCTCCTGTGGAAAACCCCAAAGGATATTTCTACATTCATGACATTGTAAAAATGGAATTGGTTGTTTAGTTTTTTTTAGTTTAGTTTAGAGATACAGTGCCAAATCAGGCCCTTTGGCCCACCAATGTTCACCGACCAGCGATCCGTGCACATTAACATTACCCAACCACACTAGGGATAAGTTTACACGTACACCAAGACAATTAATCTACACACCTGTTCGTCTTTGGAGTGTGGGAGGAAACGAAAGACCTTGGAGAAAACCCACGCAGGTCACAGGGAGGACATACTAACTCTGTACAGACAAGCATAGGCAGGATCGAACCCGGGTCTCTGGCGCTGTAATGCAGCAACTTAACTGCTGTACCACTATGTTTTTTATTATTTGGATAGACAAGAAGAGACAAATTCTTAGTTAAAGATTGTGGATGAGCCTCCAAGAGGCTGCTCGTAATATTGTCCATGGAAGGGAGAACAGTAGATTCTGATCCTGTATCTCACGAACCGGTTGTGATTTCAGTCTGTTTCTTTGCAGAGATCCTAACACCATCTTCCGAGGCAACTCCCTGACCTCCAAGTGCATTGACGAGACAATGAAACTGGCAGGGAGACACTACCTGCAGGTCACACTGAAGCCCGTTATCGACGAGGTAACTAGGACTGCGTGGGAGGCTGCTTCGGTCAATCGCTGACACAAAGTACATGACACACATTGTGCACTCGAACACTCATCTCACCCACACTCACTTCCTCTCATATACACTCATGCCCCTGTCCCACTTAGGAAACCTGAACGGAAACCTCTGGAGACTTTGCGCCCCACCCACGGTTTCCGTGCGGTTCCCGGAGGTTTTTGTCAGTCTCCCTAATGGTCGAAAGTGGTTTCCCCTTCTTCTATGTTCCAGCGAAGAAGCGGAAACCACTTTCGACCATTAGGGAGACCGACAAAAACCTCCGGGAACCCCCGAAAACTGCACGGAAACCTTGGGTGGGGCGCAAAGTCTCCAGAGGTTTCCGTTCAGGTTTCCTAAGTGGGACAGGGGCATTACTCACTAATGCACACACAACCTTTTCTTGCACACACTTGTATGTGCACAGTTATTCTTACTCATATATACTCTTGTATTCTTGAATACACACACATATCACCCATACATTTGCACATTGTCTCTCTCACGCATTCACACATACATTCTTATATACTAATACACCTTCTCACACTTGTCCACGCTCAACTGCACAATACAGGGACAGTAACTTGGAAAAAGGATGCCCAGAATTAGAAAATTACATTCTTAAACATCCAACACAATAGAACCAAAATAACAAAAATGAGAGTTGTGGTGAATCAAACAGGCATCATTGGGGTCTGTGAAGATTCAACATTTGAAGAATTATACCATCTCTTGATTTAGAGGTAGTTTACAGAGGGGATGTCTTTGGTTGAAGGGGGAACCACAAGGCTGGAATCATTTGCATTGTTTAATCTGTTTAGAAGCTGTTAATACAGATGATTATTGAACCAGAATTTCATTTCCATTTTACAGATATGTGAAGTTCACAAGTCCTGTGAAATTGACCCAGTTAAGCTGAAGGATGGTGAGAACCTGGAGTCCAACATGGTGAGAACTTTCAGCGTTATCTAACCAGGATATCATTCTATTTAATTGAGATCATTTTTGAATTTCAGGTCCTATAGAGGTTATGTAATTGGATTAGTATTCCAATAATAATCCAGAAGATTCAGATTGGTATTTCCTTTTGTATACTTTTCAAAGTCTTTATGAAATTTGCATATTTCCCCTTTGAGCACATGGTCTTATGATCTGCTTTACATTCACGTGCTGACTGTAAGTTGCCCCCAATTGAGTTGGGTGATGGGAAAATCAGGGGTGTCGAATCCGTAGTAAGGGACAAAATTGTGAGGTTGCACAGATCGTAAGGTCATGTGATAGGAGCAGAATTAGGCCTTTTGGCCCACCAAGTCTACTCCACCATTCAACCATGGCTGATCTACCTCTCTCTCCTAACCCCATTCTCCTGCATTCTCCCGATAACCTCTGGCACCCATACTAATCAAGAATCTATCTATCTCTGCCTTAAAAACATTTACTGAGGGCCTCCACAGCCTTCTGTGGCAATGAATTCCACAGATTCACCACCCTCTGACTAAAAAATAACAATTCTTCCCCATCTCCTTACTAAAAGAAAGTCCTTTAATTCTGAAGCTATGACCTCTTGTCCTAGACTCACCCACTTGTGGAAACATCCTCTCCGCATCCACTCTATCCAAGCCTTTCACTATTCTGTGTGTTTCAATGAGGTCTCCCCTCATTCTTCTAAACTCCAGCTAGTCCAGGCTCAGTGCCGTCAAAGGCTCATCATAAATTAACCTACTCACTCCTGGGATTATTCTTGTAAACTTCCTCCGGACCCTCTCACGACCCAGCACATCCATCCTCAGATATCGTGCCCATAATTGCTCACAATATTCCAAATGTGGCCTGACCAGCGCCTTATAGAGCCTCAGCATTACATCCCTGTTTTTGTATACAAGCCCTCTTGAAATAAATGCTGGCAGTGCGTTTGCTTTCTTTACTACGGATTAAGTTTTTGGGAATCCTGCACCAGCACTCCTAAGTCCCTTTGCACCTCTGATTTCTGGATTCTCTCCCCATTTAGAAAATAGTCTATACCTTTATTCCTACTACCAAAATGCATGACTCCACACTTTGCTACACTATATTCCATCTGCTACTTCACTGCCCACTCTCCCAACCTGTCCAAGTCCTTTTGCAGAGTCCCTGCTTTCTCTGCACTAAGGGTTGATAGAAGTAAACTTTCCCCCTCTCAGAGATATCTAACCAGGTTTAAAGGGTAATAGATTTTGAGGGGATCTGAGGAATAACTTTTCCCCAGAAGGTAGTTGGAATCTGAAACGAGATATACAAGAAAAGATTGCCCCAAGTGTTTGTGAATCTGTCTAATTAATGTAAAGACTAATTGGGTTAATTGATGGAGACACAAGATTGAACAAAGCACAAAGTGCTGGACGAACTCAGCGGATCAGGCAGCCTCTGTGGGGGGAATGGTCAGGCAACGTTTCGGGTCGGGTCCCTTCAGACTGAGTCACTGAGTTCGTCCAGGACTGCGTTCTGCTTTAGATTCATATGTCGTTTTGGGAAGGAGATCTTCCTTCCTTATCAGGTCTGGCCCCTTATATCACCAGTCCCACAACAAAGTAACATGTACGACACTCTTGCAAGGATTAGCTGATGTGTAACTCTTTCATCGTCATACATCCATATTGCCCTTCGTTGCGAGCTGTGATCATGACATGATCAGGAAAAATATTGACCACCGCAAAGGTACCCATGCTGAGAGTTAACCTCAAAGCACTGTTGCAACTATGCAGAGGATTGATTGAAGGTTCCTGCTGTTGACAGTACTGATTGTGGACACTAATAATCATTAATTTCATGAGGTGCATCACAGGTGTCTATGCTCCATCCTTGCCCTGTGAAGCTGATAGATCTGGAGGAAGCCATTCGGACCATCTTACCCGTCCTGTCATATATCAGATCACTGATCTTAATTTTCTTGATTGTAGGATCCTTCATCCTAATATTCTTGATTGTAGAATTAACAAAAAAAATCCATCCACTCAGCTTTCCAATCAGGAGCACCAGCCTCAACAGCTCTTTCTGTTGTGCTCCAGATTCAAAGAGGGTGACACAGTGGCGCAGCGGTAGAGTTCCTGCCTCGCAGCGCCAGAGACCCAGGTACGAACCTGACCATGGGTGCTGTCTGCGGAGTTTGCACGTTCTCCCTGTGACCGCGTGTGTTTTTTTATGGTGCTCTGGTTTCCTCCCACATTCTAAAGACGCAGGTTTGTAGGGTAATTGGCTTCTGTAAATTGCCCCGGTGTGTAGGACATAGAACTTGTACTTGGGAGATCAAAGGTCAACGTGGACTCGGTAGGCCGAAGGGCCCGTTTCCGCTCTGAATCTTCAAACTAAACTAAACTAATTTGACCTACCCTTTGTGTGAGGTTACACAAAAGTGCTGGAGAAACTCAGCGGGTGCAGCAGCATCTATGGAGCGAAGGAAATAGGCAACGTTTCAGGCCGAAACACTTCAAGGGAATAGGCAACGTTTCGGGCCGAAACGTGTTTGACCCACCCTTTGTGTGAGGTTTCTCCCTGACCACCTTGAAGTTTGAAGTTTTGCCCATTCCCCAGCTCCTAGCTCTGCCATGGGAAATAATTTCTCTCCTATCTATCCGACCAACTCCTTTAATCAGAACCAACTCAGTAAGACCAAAGGTGCTGCTTCTGCTCTTTCAGCTGTGCTGTCTTGTGGAGCTAAATGTATGAGTATTACACACCATTATCATTGTTCCATTGTGTTACAGGATAACCTCAGGCAATACGTTGAAAGAATTTTCAATGTCATCACATCGTCAGGCATGAGTTGCCCGACAGTCATGTGTGACATTTTCTTCTCATTGAGGGAGTCTGCTGCCAAGAGATTCCAAGGTAGCGTGTGCTGTCGTTCAGAATCATTAACCTGCTGCTGATCCTTTTCAGTTATGGAACAATGTGAAGGGTTCAGGTTGCCAGCCATCATTGTTAGCTCAGACCTGCATCACAGTGCACAGTTCTGGTCTCCTCATTGTATGTGGGAACATCAAAACACTGGAGAAACAGCAGCAGAATTTACAACAAAGCTGGCAGACTGAGAGGTTACAATGATCAGGAAAGACTAAAATAGCTGAGGGGAAGACCATGAATTAATGTAATCAAATGCTTTCGGATTCAGAAGTAGTTTAATAGGATGAATGTAGAGAAGGTATTTACACATGGTTGAGACAGAAACCAGATGACCATCAATATAAGATGGTCACCAAAAAATCTAATCAGAAATTCAGGAGCAAAGAGAATGTAAAACCCAGTCATACAGGGAAGGGTTGAGCTGAGGAACAGAGATGAGTTTAAGACACACGAAGGAGAGAGGGATCAAAGAATGGAGAGCGATGAGAGGATGTTACTGTATAACTGAGGGGCTGAATGGCCTGTGAATAGTAAACAATTATATATAATTATAGGGAGAGAGGGCTATTTAACACTCTCTGTTATGCATGGACTAAAACCTGAATGATCTGGCCCAGGCAGATTTAGTTACTTTAGCATTATTTGAAGAGAGTTTATCCAATATCCTGGCCAACATGTACCATTCACCAGCATTGGACTTGCTTGCTATTTGCCTTACGCGTGCCTGCATAATAGTAACTACTCTTTAAAAAAAACCCACAAAGCTTCAAGAACCCGTATTTCGGGGGCAGCTTCTTCCAGGACCCAAAATCCAGAAAGCATTAGAAACGTTGAGCAAAGGCATGCTGAAAGAAGAAAGTTTTCAGGCACAACTTGAATGTGGCAGAGAGATGAAGAATTGTGGGGAGGAAATTCTAGTAGCTGAAGATTATTAAGATCAGAGATGCAGGAAAACCTAGAATCGGAGAAGTGCAGAGAGGAATAGTTTAGGGATGTATTGAGAGGCAATATGCTGTCGTGCTGCCTTTTGTGATATTTGTGGCTGTGGTTTAGCATTAACTGATAAAACACAGTGGTCCTAAGGTTGAGCTCTTATACTTTAAAGCATCTTTGTAATCCAAGCATAGCTATCCAATGCTAATTTGGAAACTGTGTTTTTCTAGATGATCTAGATGTCCGGTACACAGCTGTAAGCAGTTTTATCTTCCTGCGATTCTTTGCGCCAGCTATTCTATCACCGAACCTGTTCCAGCTCCACCTTCACCATCCAGTAAGTACGTCATGTAGACTTTGCCCAGAACAAACAACATCAGGAACTAGTCTGTTGCAATGGTCTCAAAAACCTGGCTCTGTAGAGTACGGAGGGCAAACAAATAGAAGTGGACATGTGAACATCATATTGGGAACCCGGAAAAGTTCATGTTTGCCCACAGTGTGGATCCTTCAATATATGGACTCACTCACATGCATAGGCACCTAATTGACTCTATTCTACCCTTTATGTAAATCATTAACTGTCCAAGACATTCCTGTTTGAATGATTTAATATTAACTAATACTTGGTAATGCAATCCATTACCAAGTATTTCCCAGTATTCTGGTTAATATTTATCACTCAACCATCATTAAAATAGATTATTTGTTAGAATATAGAATAATGTAGCACAGGAACAGGCCTTCTCAATGCACAATGTTAGTGCCGAAGATTGTGCCAATTTAAACTAATCTCTTCTGCCTCCATGTGGTCTATATCCCTCCATTACCGGCATATGTGCATGCCTATCTAAAAGCCTCTTAAATGCCACTATCGTATCTGCCTCCTCCACCACCCCATGGTAGGTGTACGCGGCATCCATTGCTCTCTGTGTTAAAAAACCTGGCCTACACATAGAAACATAGAAACATAGAAATTAAGTGCAGGAGTAGGCCATCCGGCCCTTCGAGCCTGCACCACCATTCAATATGATCATGGCTGATCATCCAACAGTATCCCGTACCTGCCTTCTCTCCATACCCTCTGATCCCCTTAGCCACAAGGGCCACATCTAACTCCCTCTTAAATATAGCCAATGAACTGGCCTCAACTACCCTCTGTGGCAGAGAGTTCCAGAGACTCACCACTGTGTGAAAAAAGTCTTTCTCATCTCGGTCTTAAAGGATTTCCCCCTTATCCTTAAGCTGTGACCCCTTGTCCTGGACTTCCCCAACATCCGGAACAATCTTCCTGCATCTAGCCTGTCCAACCCCTTAAGAATTTTGTAAGTTTCTATAAGATCCCCTCTCAATCTCCTAAATTCTAGAGAGTATAAACCAAGTCTATCCAGTCTTTCTTCATAAGACAGTCCTGACATCCCAGGAATCAGTCTGGTGAACCTTCTCTGCACTCCCTCTATGGCAATAATGTCCTTCCTCAGATTTGGAGACCCAAACTGTACGCAATACTCCAGGTGTGGTCTCACCAAGACCCTGTACAACTGAAGTAGAACCTCCCTGCTCCTATACTCAAATCCTTTTGCTATGAAAGCTAACATACCATTTGCTTTTTTCACTGCCTGCTGCACCTGCATGCCTACTTTCAATGACTGGTGTACCATGACACCCAGGTCTCGCTGCATCTCCCCTTTTCCTAATCGGCCACCATTTAAATAATAGTCTGCTTTCCTGTTTTTGCCACCGAAGTGGATAACGTCACATTTATCCACATTATACTGCATCTGCCAAACATTTTCCCACTCACCCAGCCTATCCAAGTCACCTTGCAGTCTCCTAGCATCCTCCTCATAGCTAACACTGCCCCCCAGCTTAGAGTCATCCGCAAACTTGGAGATGTTGCCTTCAATTCCCTCATCCAGATCATTAATGTATATTGTAAATAGCTGGGGTCCCAGCACTGAGCCCTGCGGTACCCCACTAGTCACTGCCTGCCATTGTGAAAAGGACCCGTTTACTCCTACTCTTTGCTTCCTGTTTGCCAGCCACTTCTTTATCCACATCAATACTGAACCCCTAATGCCGTGTGCACATCTCCTTTAAAGTCCGTCTGATCTCTGTGTTATTTATCTTTTTCTCATTTATGGAGTCCTGCTGCTTGCAAAGTGTCAGCCACTCTCCAGACAATTATTCTGATTTGTCAACAGTGAATTTCCTTGCTTGTTCTCGCTGCTGTTCAAGGAACTGTTGGGTATTGCTGTCAGTGCTGCACTGGGTAGCCAATGTGTCCCACATTTCCCAGTATCAGTGCTGACAAGGTGTGGGACTAAAACACAGATTCTGAAAATGTATAAATAAAAGAAGATGGAGTGGGAAAGGGCTAGAATGGTAATCATCTCCTCTTCGGGACCCGTTAGAAAATTAAAAAGAAAAGCAACATGGAAATCTCAATGTCACCCTGAATGGTGGAGTTCTACAGGGAGGTGCAGCATAGAAACAGACCCTTTGGTCCACCGCATGTGTACCAACCACAAAACAGCCATTTACCCTAACCCTGCCTCTTAAATGTTGCTACCGTATCTGCTTCCACAACTTCTGGCATACCATGTTTAAAGAATTTCCACCAAAATCTCCTTTAAACTTCCCCCTCTTACCTTAAATCTATGCCCTCTAGTTATTGACCTGCACCCTAGGAAAAAGACTGCGACTGCCCACGTTACCTATGTCTCTCGATTTTGTAAACTTATGTCAGATCTTTCCTCAAACTCCAACACTCCTGAAAAAAATAATCCTAGTTTGTCCAACCTCTCCTTATCCAGACAGCATCCTAGTAACCTCATCTACACCTCTATACAGCCTCCACATACCTACTATGGTATGGTGACCACAACTGCACTTTTTATTTAAGGTATTGAGGTATTGCCTAAGCAACATAGCATAGCTGCAACCTGAGCTCAACTGCTATTAATGACTGCAAGTGGTAATTGACTGCGTTATCATTCTATTACCAAGATGAAGGTAAACAGGATAGGTAATGGCATTCAACTATTCTGATGTGAAATAGATTTTAAAGTACAAAAACTGGGAGGGAAACTGAAGATAACAAAATAATAAACATGGAATCTCCCCTCGTGCTCCCTGGTTTCTCCTCACCAACATTGCATTTATAGAACCTGGTTGTTTTTCCAGCTTACTGCCGTTTGAATGTGTTGATCAGGATCTGGTAATCATCTCTTCTCTTCAGGACCCGTTAACAGCACGGACCCTGACTCTGGTATCCAAGACCATCCAGACCTTGGGTAGCTTATCGAAATCCAAGTCTGTAAGTCCTCTTATTCATTTATTCCACACTCTAATGGAGAATGTAATGTTTTAACAGTGCAGTAGTCCCAATTCACCATTCCCATCTACATTTTAACTGTGTAGGAAGAACCTTCAAATGCTGGTTTACACTGAAGATAGACACAAAATGCTGGAGTAACTCAGTGGGTCAGGCAGCATCTCAGGAGAAAAGGAGTAGGTGACATTTCGGGTCAAAACCCTTCTTCAGGCTTTAATAAGAATGACAAAGGGTTTCTACCCGAAACATTGCCTATTCCTTTTCTTCAGAGATGCTGCCTGACCTGCTGAGTTACTCCAGCATTTTGCGTCTATCTTACGTGCTTTAACTATGCTTGTCAAGTCAAGTCACTTTTATTTATATAGCACATTTAAAAAAACAACTCTCGTTGGCCAAAGTGCTTTACATTGGTGTAAGAATAGTATAACAAACAACAGTGGTTCATAGATTAAATACAAACATCATTACATACATATAGCCCTCGCTCAGAGGACGTCAAGAAAGGCTTTGGAGTAGAGATTAGTTTTTAGTCTCGACTTAAAGGAGTCGATTGAGGGGGCAGTTCTGATGGGGAGGGGGATGCTGTTCCACGGTCTAGGAGCTGCTACCGCAAAGGAGCGGTTGCCCCTGAGCTTATGCCTAGACCACGGGATGTTCAGCAACCCCAAGTCAGCCGATCTGAGGGACCTGGAGGTGGTGTGGTGGGTGAGCAGACTTTTAATGTGGGTGGGGCAAGCCCATTGAGTGCTTTGTAGACATAAAGGTGGATCCTGAAATTTATTCGGAACTGCACAGGGAGCCAGTGGAGAGAGGCCAGGATCGGGGTGATGTGGTCGTGTGGCATTCACCTCGTGGTCGTGCTTGGTGGGAGTGTGGACAATTGGACAGACCCTTAACAGAGCTGAACATTCCATAGTTATTTAAGCAAAAAAAAAGCAAATTTCCATGAAATGTTATTGTGAATATTGATGTTACATTATTATTTAACCAAACTGTATCACCAAAGTTCTTGAGAGAAAGAAACTTGGCCATTCCATTTTTATCACCTCTATCTTCTGGGAGAATGTACAGGGCCTTAAAAGCTCGGATATTCAGACTTTAGAACAGCTTCTGACCCACCACCTTCCCGGAGATAGCACCACGTGCTTTTACACTTAACTTTACCTCATTTGGTTATTCTGTAATTGCACTTAAGTTTTTTTGTACTACTTCAGATTGTATTACAATCATTGCATATGTTTCTGTTTTTCATTTGGCATGGTATTATTTTGTTGTATCTATCATTACCTTGTATACTATTTGCTCGGTGACTTTCATGTGAACAAGGAATTTCATCCCATTTGACAATAAACGACTCTGAATTGCCTGCTGATGTGGTACACCATTGTGGGACCACCTTTCACATATAGTGTGCAATTATTCAGGAAGAAGGTGATTCAACGCCATTTTCTCAGCAATGGGCATTTAACCCCAGCTTTGCTAGCAACAACTTATGCCTTGAGAGTGAACAACAGAAAGATGGAACCACAGAACTATGGGTGGCACAGTGGCAGAGCTAGTAGAACTGCTGCCTCATAGCAGCAGAGACCCGGGTTCGATCTTGACCTCGGCTGTGTGAAGTTTGCACGTGCTTCCTGTGACTGCATGGGTTTCCACCGGGTGCTCCGGTTTTTTTTCACATCCCAAAGGCGTCCAGGTTTGTAGGCTAATTGCCCTCCGTAAATTGCCCCTACAATTGAAGCGAAAGTGGATTAACATAGAATAGAATCCACTATGTTGTCCATCTAAGATTCAGTTTGAACGGAGTGATCAATGGTTGGCATGGACTTGGTGGGCTGCTGGGGCAGTTTCCATGCTGTATCATAAAACAAACTAAAACGACCTGTCAGTCCATTCTTGCTTCTGGGAAATGGGGGCTTACACAATTTCTTCTGGCATGCTTCATAATTTGTTATGATTGTTTGAAATGTTCTCAAGCACCCACGGAGGAGTAGATTTAAGGAATTCTGTGATCCTGATGCCAACATTTGTTTATGGTATGTGCAAAGGCTTTTCGATCCCCTGCAATGATCTGCCTGTGAATCTGTAACAAAGCATGTAAGCACTCAATATGCGTGCAACTCTGATTTCTCTGCCACGTTCCTGTTTGATCATAAAAGATCTTATTTTACATTATTTAGTAAATGTTAAAAACATGATTAGTCATCTGCTTTTAATACATCACCCTTGGTAATCACTGTTTACTGAATTAATTCGAAAAACTAGTTCATGCCGCTCAACTTTCAAACGCTGCTGAAATCAGCCCACAATATTATCTGTGAAGGCAAATCAGGTGCACTGTTAAGTTCCATAATGTTGTTGTTACTGGACTTGTAATCATGAGCCCTGGACCAGTGACCCAGTGTTTAAATCTCAGAAATAAATTTGATTTATTAAATAGGTCTGCAATAAAAATCCAATAGCAGATAAGTTCAACCTGAAACTATTTGTTTGTCATGAAAACAAAATGTTCACCACTGTCCCTCAGGGGAAGGAAGTCAACCCATTCTGGTTCAGTCTGAAGAACGGTCTCAACCCGAAACGTCACCCATTCCTTTGCTCCATAGATGCTGGCTCACCCGCTTAGTTTCTCCAGCATTTTTGCCTACCTTCGATTGTTCTAGCATCTGCAGTTCCTTCTTAAACAAATCGGTAGGAAGGAACTGCAGATGCTGGTCTAAACCGACGATAGACACAAAATGCTGGAATAACTCAGCAGGACAGGCAGCATCTCTAGATAGAAGGAATGGGTGACGTTTCGGTTCGAGACCCTTCTTCAGACTCAGTTTAGGGGTGAGCTTGCAGGTACAGCAAGCAGTGAAGAAAGCGAATGACATGTTGGCCTTTATAACCATAGGAGTTGAGTATAGGAACAAAGAGGTCCTTCTGCAGTTCCCTAGTGAGACCACACCTGGAGTATTGTGTGCAGTTTTGGTCCCCTAATTTGAGGAAGGACATTCTTGCTATTGAGGGAGTGCAGCGTGGGTTTACAAGGTTAATTCCCGGGATGGCGGGACTGTCATATGCTGAGAGAATGGAGCAGCTGGGCTTGTACAGTCTGGAGTTTAGAAGGATGAGAGGGGATCTTATTGAAACATATAAGATTGTTAAGGGCTTGGACACGCTAAAGGCAGGAAACATGTTCTCGATGTTGAGGGAGTCCAGAACCAGGGGCCACAGTTTAAGAATAAGGGATACGCCATTTAGAACGGAGACGAGGAAACACTTTTTCTCACAGAGAGTTGTGAATCTATGGAATTCTCTGCCCCAGAGGGCAATGGAGGCCGGTTCTCTGGACTCAAAGGGCCGAATGGCCTACTCCTGCACCTATTGTCTATTGTCTGTTGAGCTATGAGTGTCAGCCACTCCCTGACAGTAACTCCAACATCCCCTGAGTGAACAAAAAGCCTCTAATTCTGTTGCTGAGCAATGTCATTATGGAATCTCTCAGCCCCCGGTTTAGTGATTAACAATGGAAAGCCAATAAATACCTCACTGATATCTCCTTGCTTACCCACGTGAAGAGTAACATGTTTTTCAATTTTATCTGCAGGCAAGTTTTAAAGAATCCTACATGGCCACTTTCTACGAGCACTTTAATGATAAGAAATACACAGATGCTGTAAGAAACGTAAGTAATATTTTATGGATGTAGATGCCTTGGTCATAGTTGCTCTGAAAAACATCCATCTTGAAGATTCAAAAGCGTATTCATCATGTGCCATGTTGCCCGTGAAACCTAACATTAATGTCCTGGCCAATACTGGCCATTGAGGTGGAGTTTAAGCTAGATTAGAGATACAGCATGATCCATATCCACTGAGTCCATACCCATCCATCATCCATTCACACTACTTTTATGTTATCTCACTACCTGCACACGTGTGACAATTTACAGAAGCCAATTAACCTACATTTTTGGGATGTGGGAGGAAACCAGAGCACCCAGAGGAAACCCATGCAGTCACAGGGAGAACTTGCAAACTCCACACATACAAGGCCCGAGGTCAGGTCGCTGGGGCTGTGAGGCAGCAGTTCTACCAGCTGCACCACTGTGCTACCCTGCACGCCACTATGCTCTCCTGCCTGCCACCCACTATGCTGGATGGAGTCTTGTTGAGGTAGAGTTGGGTTTGGCATCCTAACCAGCTGGGGATTGGGTTGGAGTGCTGTGAACATGGATATAGTGTTGGGTTTCTCTGGGTGGGGATGTGGTAATGATGAAATCTGGGATCTGTTGGGATGGGTCAAGGTTGGAGTTCTATTTGGGGTGGGGTTTGGGTGGTATATTATTTTGTGGTGGTGGGAGAATTCAGTTGGGGCTGAATTGGAATTATCTTGGCATTTTTTGGGGGTGACGTTAGGAGTAGGGTCTGTTGGAGTCAGTTTGGATTGGGTGCCTGAGCAGCCGAGGTTTTTTTTTACCACTATTGTTTATCTAGATTTTTATCTGAATCCCAAAGACTCCCTTTGAGATGTTGCAAATAAAAAATTATCCTGATCTTGGAAAAAAGATTGTTTTTAAGTTGTTTTTTTTGACAGAAATACTCTTAAATGAAGGAAATGTCAAATTGCGTAATTGTCTGGGGACATATCTCTGGATTTTTCCAGGGTCACAACTCCTCTGTTACACAGACAGTCGCATACTTGCAGAGAAAGGGAGTTTGTTGGCAGATTGTACGTCCAGATGTGCCTCCTTTAACACTGCGTTTGTGATCTGTATGAAGTTCCTAGATCTAATCTCCTCCTCCGGAAGAAAGGACCACAGGAGCATTGAGCAGCCAATCGTGTTAAAGGAAGGGTGAGTTCATAAACCTCATTGTTCTCCATGGTAAATACATTTTTTTTCCAGTCCAACTCAAATGAAACTATTTGTGTAACTAACTGTGTAACCTTTACACAGAAATCCCTGCATCTCCCTCATGATGTGACCTACATTCCAAGGCCAATGATTGTTGCCATTCCCCTGAGGAGAATGGACGGCACAGTGGCGCAGCGGTAGACCCAGGTTCCATCCTGACCATGTGTGCTGTCTGTACGGTCTGACAAACGTGGGTTTTCTCCGGGTTCCCCGGTTTCTTCCCACACGCCAAAGATGTGCAGGTCTGTAGGTTAATTGGCTTAGTATTATTGTAAATTGTCTCTGTGTAGGAAAGAACTGCAGATGCTGGTTTAAATTGAAGGTAGACACAAAATGCTGGAGTAACTCAGCAGGACAGGCAGCATCTCTGGAGAGAAGGAATGGATGACGTTTCAGGTCGAGACCTTTCATCAGACTATAAATTGTCTCTAGTGTGTGTAGGATAGTGTAAGTGTGCAGGGATCGCTGGTCGGCACGAACTCGGTGGGCCGAAGGGCCTATTTCCACGCTGTATCTCTAAACTGAACAAAACTAAACTGATGCTGGTGACCTCATTACTCGATAGAAACATAGGAACATAGTGTTGAGGAAATTGACAGAGGAAAATTAAAGGAAAAACAGACTTTGAGGTTCGCTTCAAGAGACGCTATTGCACGATATCATGGAGAGATGGTGGCAGTTAACTGCTCGCCGTTTCTCTGTCTTTGCAGCAGAATTAGCCGACAGTTATACAGTGCAGTAAACAACTTTTTTTGTTAGATACAACTATACTAAAATATACTTCGTCCTTGGCTATATGTTTTCTTGTTATTACCATCTACTACATGGGTATTAATTATTTCATTAGTCTTATTATACTTTTTGTTTATGTTAATCTTATTCAACAACAGATGGTTAACACAAGTCAAACATATTACAAGGGCATTTTGACATTATTCGATCTCATCCTTCAACCACTGTCCCCTCTCCGAGCCAATCATAAGCCCCCATTTACTGCAGCGTTTCTGTGCTACTAGTGGAAGGGGGCATGGGTGGTCAACCCGGCTATTGCTGTTGTGTTCTTGATCGCATTAGTTACATTGTGATTCAGCATTCAGTAACTTTCCACTGAGAAATAGGCTTCCTTATCTATGTCCTAATTTGCTGTGTTTTAATTCACCATGCTATGCATTCTAAACAAGAGATAATACGTCTGAAACTTGTTTTGCCAAATTCCCATGATATTCTTCTGCACCTGGTCAACGACAGATGCCTATTGCCACCTTGTTTCATTCCGATCAAAATTAAGTAAATGGAGATTTTAGTTTTTTCTTCTACACATAGAAAATAGGTGCAAGAGTAGGCCATTCGGCCCCTCGATCAATATGATCATGGCTGATCATCCAAAATCAGTACCCCGTTCCAGCTTTCTCCCCATATCCCTTGATTCCTTTAGCCCTAAAAGCTAAATTAACTCTCTTGAAAACATCCAATGAATTGGCCTCCACTGCCTTCTGTGGCAGAGAATTCCACAGATTCACAAATCTCTGGGTGAAAAAAGTTTTCCTTATCTCAGTCCTAAATGGCGTACCCCTTATTCTTAAACTGTGACCCCTGGTTCTGAACTCCCCCAACATCGGGAACATTTTCCCTGCATCTAGCCTGTCCAGTCCGTTAAAGAATTTTATGTCTCCTAATGGTCTCCTAATTTGAGGAAGGACATCCTTGTGATTGGGGCAGTGCAGCGTAGGTTCACGAGATTGATCCCTGGGATGGCGGGACCGTCATATGAGGAAAGATCGAAAAGACTAGGCTTGTATTCACTGGAGTTTAGAAGGATGAGGGGGATCTTATAGAAACATATAAAATTATAACAGGACTGGACAAGCTAGATTCAGGAAAAATGTTCCCAATGTTGGGTGAGTCCAGAACCAGGGGCCACAGTCTTAGAATAAAGGGGAGGTCATTTAAGACTGAGGTGAGAAAAAACTTTTTTACCCAGAGAGTTGTGAATTTATGGAATTCCCTGCCACAGAGGGCAGTGGAGGCCAAATCACTGGATGGATTTAAGAGAGAGTTGGATAGAGCTCTAGGGGCTAGTGGAGTCAAGGGATATGGGGAGAAGGCAGGCACGGGTTATTGATAGGGGACGATCAGCCATGATCACAATGAATGGCGGTGCTGGCTCGAAGGGCCGATTGGCCTCCTCCTGCACCTATTTTCTATGTTTCTATAAGATCTCCTCTCATTCTTCTAAATTCCAGTGAATACAAGCCCAGTCGACCCATTCTTTCATCATGTGTCAGTATCTCCATCCCAGGAATTAACCTGGCGAACCTACGCTGCACTCCCTCAATAGCAATAATGTCCTTTCCTCAAATTAAGACATCAAAACTGCACACAATACTCCAGCTGCGATCTCACCTGGACCCTGTGCAACAGTAGGACCTCCTTGCTTCTAAACTCAAATCCTCTCGCAATGAAGGCCAACATGCCATTTGCTTTTTCGCTACCTGCATGCTTACTTTCAGTGACTGATATACAAGGACACCCAGGATATAAGAGAGTTTTGCTTAACCAGGTCACAGGGCAAGAGTTAACTACATTACTGTGGGACAGCAGTCGCATATTAGTCTAAGCTGAGCAGGAGATCAATAAACTAGGTGGATTTTTACAACAATCCAACTTCTTTAAGATCACTTTTACAAGACCAACTTTTTTATTATTTCAGTTGTATTCCAATTCTCCTTAAATCCAGTGAGTCATAGAAACAGACATTTAGGAGAATTTATGCTGTCGCATACCATCCATGATCATGTACAGAAATCACTCTCAGGGCTGCCACATATTACGCAGCTGGAGTTCTGGTGTCCACCCTTTGTTCATCCTAAACAACTAGGTTAAGTGTGCCTTGCGCATTCTAAACTCTCCATGAAGGAAGGAAATCCAGTTTTTAGTTTTTGACACTGAATCCCCACTAAAATCAGATGAACCTTGCAGTTGATCCATCGCGTTAGTGCTGGCAGTTGATTCATTATGTTAGTGCTAGCTCTGGGAAAAGGCTCTTGGATTTGTCCCGCTCCCAGGCATTTTCCGCATAGCTCTGTGATTTTCCTCTTTATTTTGAATCTTTGAAAGTTCCTCTTGAGTACATTTCACCTTTACCCTTTCAGACAGTGCATTCCCGATCGCACCGAAAAACCGCTATGTATGTGGTTCCTTTCACTTTCCACCAGTTCTGTTGTTACTCTCCTTAACTCTGCATCCCTTGGTCGGCAATCCTCCCGCAACTGGAAACAGCTTCTTATTTACTGTCCAAGCCCTTTGAATTCTGAACATTTATGAATCCACCCTCCTCTCTCGCTGTCACTTGTGGTGCAGTGAGGGGTTGAGAGTTGCTGGAATATGAGTTCTGAAACTGAGTATCTTCAGCATCCATTCCAATTCCTCTGACTTCTCCTTCCACCAGTGTGGGCACTAAGCACGCTCCCAGATTTGTTGCTAACATCTGAAGTCAGAGATTCACATTCTTTGGTTGGGAGCTTGTTTTTTTGCAGAGAAAACAGTTAATATTTAACAAGGGTCAGATGGATAGCTGCAGTGTTAGAGATGAGTAGGCAATCTTTGCGAGTCTGGGGTTAGATATAATTCTTGGCAAAGTCAAGAGTTTAGAAGATAACACTGCCAAGTTCTGGGTGTTTTTGTATAGAAATTAAATAAACAAAATAACCAAGGTCGTGTGTGGTGCAACAATTTACCGGCAAAGCAGACTATAAAACGAATACGTCATGGTGATCTGGATGGTTCATCCAGTCCAGGAGCAAAGGCTCCTCGGCGTATCAATCCTTCTTCAGCCATCATTCTCTCTGGAACTCTAAATAAATAAATGCAAGGCAATTGTTAGTTGGAGTTCGTTGTGTTCAAGAGCCTGGGATGTAGGGAAGAAGCTGCTCCTGAACCTGGGCTTTACAGTTTTTAGGCTTCTATACATTAATTACCTGGTAAAGACTTCATTTACTAACCTTTCCAAATGATATTTTTGGACTTCCATTTAGGTGTATGATCAAGAGGGCACAAGGAAGAAATCGCTTTGGCATCAAGAATTTTAAGAAGAGGTGGTTTCGCTTGAGCAACCATGAATTCACCTATCACAAACACAAAGGTGAAGTGGCTCACAGCTCTTCCCTCCTAGTACAGGGGCAGTGTTCCTCTGGGGCCTGGATCCTCACTGGCTTTATGTTCCCTGAAGGTGGAATCGCATGTAGATAGGGTGGTAAAGAAAGCCTTTGGTGTTGCTGGCCTTTATAAATCAGAGCATTGAATATAGGAGCAGGGAAGTAATGTTAAACTTGTACAAGGCATTGGTAAGACCAATTCTGGAGTATGGTGTACCATTTTGGTCGCCTAGTTATAGGAAGGATATCAACAAAATAGAGAGAGTACAGAGGAGATTTACTAGAATGTTGCCAGGGTTCCAGCAACTATGTTACAGAGAAAGGTTGAACAAGTTATTATTCTTTGGAGCGCAGAAGGTTAAGGGGGGACTTGATTGAGGTCTTTAAAATGATGAAAGGGATAGACAGAGTTTGACGTGGATACGTTTTTCCCATTGAGGGTAGGGAAGATTCAAACAAGAGGGCATGACATGAGAATTAAGGGACAGAGGTTTCGGGGTAACGTGAGGGGGAACTTCTTTACTCAGAGGGTGGTGGCTGTGTGGAATGAGCTTCCAGCAGAAGTGGTGGAGGCAGGATCGATTTTAACATTTAAGAGTAAAGTGGATAGGTATATGGACGTGAAGGGAATGGAGGGGTATGGTCTGAGTGCAGGTAGATGGGACTAGGGGAAAACAAATGGTCGGCACGGACTGGAAGGGCCGAGAGGGCCTGTTTCCGTGCTGTAATTGTTATATGGTTATATGTTATATGGTTATATGTTCCTTGATGATTCTTCCCAAGCTCCAGGTCTCAGTTGCCTTCCTGAGGCCAGCACACACAAACATATGTTGGGAGCAAGATCTTGTCATGGCATCAATGGAGTTTGAGTATCACAGGAGGGAGCACGTGGGAGCAAAAGCCTTAAAAAATCTTCAGTGTAAACGGTGACTTTCCACTCAGCAACCGCTGCTTGAGATCAGTCAGATACCTTGGAAGAACGTAGTGGTTGTGCATCTTTCCCCAGGGAACAGGAAGAATGGAACTCACTCCCACCCACAAATAGTGGGTGAGGTGAAGAGCAGAGATGGATTTAAGGGGATGCTTAATAAACAGATGAAGGAATAGGGGATAGAAGGAGATGGCATTGAGGGAATAGAAAGGGCCGGGAGAGGCTGGCATGAGGCAGCCTCAGGACCACCACCAACGTAGATTCCCTCACATTGTCCTCGTCCCTGTCCATCTTGATGACTTTATTTGCACCACCATCATCCCACTCTCACTGTTTGCTGTCCCTTCTCTGACTCTTGAATTCCTGTCGCGAGTGGAGGTTCAGTAAGATTCCACATCAGCAGAGCCCGAAAGGAGGTGCCATCAACATCAAGCAGTCTCCAATAAATCCAGTCTGGAAATCCATGTCCATAAGACATAGGAGCAGAATTTGGCCATTTGGAGCATCGAGTCTACTCTGCTGTTTGATGATGGCTGATCTAGATTTCCCTCTTAAGCCCATTCTCCTGTCTTCTCCATGTACCATTTGATGCCGTTACTAATAAAGAACCTGTCAACCTCCGATTTAAAAATTCTCAATGTCTTGGCCTTCTCAGCCATGGCAATGAAATCCCAGGATCAGTCTGATGAGCCTTTGCTGCTCTTACTCCAGTGCAAGTATATCCTTCCTGATCAACAACGTATTTAAGGCATAGTCTCATCTGGGTCCAATATAATTGCATTAGACACTTTAATCTTTGTTCAAATCCTCTTGCATGAGGCAGAGGCAATGTGGGGCCTGTTTTTGTGTACTATATGAGTGGGTTTGTTCAGTTGGTTGATGATTTAAATAATGAACTTGGCCAGAAAGCTTCAGACAAGTTTCCACTCTGGAAGGAACTGTTTTTTTAATGGGCTCTTTTCCTGATGTTTTTAGGTGACCACCCACTGTACAATATTCCAATTGAAAATATCCTCGCAGTTGAGAAACTAGAGGAAGAATCATTCAAAATGAAAAATGTGAGTAGAATGTTAGATTGTGTGCATCTACTTAAAGATGGAAGATTCTGGAAATGTTCACGGAAGTGTTTAACGCTGGGGCTCAGACTGGGTGGAAACGGACCATGGTTGGATGTGGGAAGATTTCAGTCTGCCACAATTAACGCAGTAATGTCTTGCCATGCTTCATAGTAAACTCGCTGGACAAAATCTGAACCACAGAAAGAGAGGTTGGGCTGGTGACTAGAAACCTGGTCAAAGAGATAGGTTTAAGGAGAGTCTTAAAGGGGAGAGAGACACAAAGATTCTGTGAGGGGTATAGGGAGTTCAAAGTATGGCTGCCAGAAACAGGGGGATTAAAATCCAGGATGCTCAAGAGACTACCAATGGGGGGGGGGGGGGGGGGGGGGGGGGGGGGGGGGGTGGTGAGATAAGACGTGGCAGGTTCTGGAGGGCTGGAGACATAAAGAGGGAAGGTTATAAAGGGTTAGAGGGGTAGGTTATAGATGACTGGAGATAAGACCTGGTAGGATATGGAGCACTGGAGATGGGGAGGGATAGATTATCGAGGGGTTTTACATTGTGCAATCCTCCATCCAAATATCAGAAAATAGGAGAATTTCAGATTGCCACCTGGGTTAATACAGCGTCTGATCTAATTGAATCTTGTGCTTGCTTCAAATCAGATGTTTCAAGTCATTCAGCCCGAGAGAGCGCTGTACATCCAGGCCAACAACTGTGTGGAGGCTAAAGACTGGATGGACATCCTGACCAAAGTTAGTCAGTGCAACCAGAAGCGGCTGACCACGTACCACCCATCGGCCTATCTCAATGGGCACTGGCTGTGCTGCAAGGCCAGTGCGGACTGTGCCTCTGGGTGTACCCCCTGCACAGGGTAAGATGAGCAGACGCTCTACCTGTCTGGATAAGTCCCACTTACCCACACATTAAGACCATTCTAATTTAACTTTTTTTTAATATGGTAGATATATATATAAATATGGTATGATATTACACTAGATAATTAAGATAGACACAAAATCCTGGTGTAACTCAGCAGGCAGGCAGCATCTCTGGAGAAAAGGATCAAGACCCGTATTTCGTTCCTTCCTATACACCAAACAATTCTTCTCTCACTGATCCTGATTCAACTCTGAATATCCTAGCCCCTCTAAATACAACAAAAATGTTCTCCTAACATGGTCCTTTGCATATATAGGTATAGGGATATACTGCTTATCCCCATGGTCATCTGGTTCTGCTTTATCATGAAATTACTGTGGATGAACTCTGTTTTACAATACAAGAGCTCTCTTTCATGGGACACAAAATGCTAAGAGTATTTAAGTGGGTCAGGCAGCATCTCTGGGGAAAAGTAGATAATATTTTGGGTTGGACTCCTTCTTTTCTCCTGAGATGCTGACTAACCAGCTGAGTTACTCTAGCATTTTGTGTCTATCTTCGGTGTAAACCAGCACCCACAGTTCCTTCCTACACAGCTCTCGATCTTTAATGTATCCAGATTCTATCTCAAGAATAGAAGTCAAGGTCTGGGAGAAAGCACAAAGAAACATCACTGATATGAGACCCTAGAGCCTTTGGCTATGAAGAGACTTTAAGGGTTGATGGTGAATGAGGTTTCCACTGGTCCAGAACCTTCTATTACCACTCCCCCGACTCTCCTTAGAGCCTAACAAGCGTCTTTTATCTCCTTCCTGGTACTGTCGAAGGGTCTTTGACCTGAAACATTAGCTCTGCTTCTCTTCCCACAGATGCGGCCTGACTTGCTGAGTATTTCCTTCATTTTCAGTTTTTATTTCAAATTTATTCTCCCGAGTTACTAACCCAATGACCACTGCACTTTGTCAAACCACTCTTTCAAATCTTCAAATCAATCACTGCTCCACTGAAACCCTCTACAGGTAGCAACAAGAAGACAGCCATCAGACCCCTCAAAACCTGCCCCATTCAATATGACTGTGACTGACCTGTGCTGGCCTCAACTCCTCTTCTGTGCCACTTCCCGTTTACTCCTCAATTTAACAAATATTTGTAATGATCCGGCTTCCGCTACCTGCTGGAACATAGACCTCTAGGGATTCACCACCCTCTACAAGGAGAAGATGGCCACTGTGCACTGGTGGTGGAGGGAGCAAAATGCCATCTTTGCGGTGGTTGAGTTGCTGCCTTACAGCGCCAGAGACCTAGGTTCAATCCTGCCTATAGGTGCTGTCTGTACAGAGTTTGTACATTCTCCCGGTGACCTACGTGAGTTTTCCCCGGGAGCTCCAGTTTCCTCCCATACTCCAACGACCTACAGGTTTGAGGCTAATTGACTTGGTAACATTTTTAATTGTCCCTAGTGTGTGTAGGATAATTGGTCGGCACGGACTCGGTGGGACGAAGGGACTGTTTCCGCACTATATCTCTAAAATAAAACTAAAGTATTTTGTTGTGACACTGTGTGTTTAGCAGTCTGCCTTTGGTAAAGACTGCACGCACTGTGTTTTTAAGTGCTTTACCTTTTGGGCTAGTGGCCATTAAGATGATTTGAATCCCATGTGGTCTATCTGTTCTGTGCAGTGGCCTTCCGGCAGACATTCAGCTGGATGTAGACGGTGACCGCGAGACGGAGCACATTTACTCCCTCTTCAACACTCACAGGACCAAGCTGGAGAAGATGCAAGGTGAAAGATGCTGAAAATCTGACATAAAGCTGAGTCCTCTGTCACTGATGCAAGAGGTGCAAAACGTGATGACAACTTTATGACTACGGAGGCTGGTGGGAAGTGCGGGGAGGAGAACCATTTTGTAGTTTGAGGATTGGGAAGTTTTATACATGAAGTCTTGGGATGCTGCATGAAAATGCAAGGACTTTTCTTGCCTGAAAGATAATTTGAGAGTCAGCCACATTGGTGTGGGGTGAGGAGGTGTAGTGATGGAGGAGGTGGGAGATCACAGGCTGGGTGAGGACAGCAATGGTGTGCTGGGACTGCACTATAATCCAACAGCTCCTGGTCCCAGTGATGAAGATTTCATATTTCCGTTTTTTTTAAGTGATAAGTGGAGTATGGGGGCATCACAGTGGCAAAGCAGTGGAGTTGCTGCCTTACAGTGCCAGAGACCTGGTGTCGATCCTGACTACGGGTACTGTCTGTACAGAGTTTGTACGTTCTCCCCATGACCGCCTGGGTTTTCCCCAGATTGTCCGGTTTCCTCCCACATTCCAAAGAAGTATCGGCTTGTAGTCTAATTTGGCTTCGGTAAACATTGTAAATTGTCCCTAGTGTATGTAGGATAGCGCTAGTGTTCAGGGATCGTTGGTCGACGCGGAATCGATTGGCCAAAGGGCATGGTTCTGCACTGTATTTCCAAACTAAACTAAACTGGTGGGCCTAGAAGTCACTGGATTAAACTGCGTCTCGAGATTACTAATCTCGGCACTTGACAGACCTGCTTGTCAGGTGCTGAATCTCGAAGTGGTGCTCAGAAAGTGATTAACAGTTGGATTGCCATCGAGATGTCCCAAAGTGATGTCCCAACCACAGAATGATTAAAGGTTAATAAATTACTAATTCTCAATCAATAAACGATTTGAATAAATCAGTCATACATACCAAGGCAATACGTGGAGTATTGCCAACAGTTCTGATCCAGAAATTATGAAAAGATTTACAAGGATAATACCAGTAGTGAGATGTTGTAGCTGTTAGGAAGGTTGAACAGGCTGTCATCCATCTCCTGGAAAACACGAGTGTGGGAACCTCATGGACTACTTTAACATTTTGGAAAGGTTAATGCTTTCACTTAACAGTGAGATTTCCCTTTGTGGAACTAGGGTCCTTTACTGTAAGGGGTCACCAATAGATCCCGTCAGGAATTCAGAGTATGGCGAAATTGTAAACTCACTCCAACCAGGATCAGGCCGAGGCAACTGGAGAGAGGGGCAAGGGGGAGGCAAGGGAGAGTGAAGTAGGAGCAGATGGCTGGGAGGGGACTGGTGTGAAGCAGAAAGATCACCATGGAGCAGAGGGACTGAATGGCCTGCTTCTGTACTTACATACCATGTAACATTATGCCAGAGTTCAGCTTGAGGCTGAGTTGCTGTGCAGTGGCACGCTGATAGCTGGACCGTCTTGCTCCAAATGTGAACCTCTACAGTGACTATCAGCAGTACATCTTGTCTTCTCTCTCTTGTGGCTGAGTTCCAATTAGTACTCATCAGCTAGCTCAGCCCAACTGCATTCCAAAGCTAAGCTTTATTGGTCTGAATAGATCCGCTCTCGCGTAGGAGCTTGCTCAGTAAGAGCTTGTTAGTTTACTTTCTATTTTGAGTTTTATTTCTGGTCTGCTCCATTTCTGGCCAGCAGTTATTCCTGTTTTCCATGCTTTTGAGTGACTTTGGCCCTGTTTATCCTCTCCAACCTTTCCATCATGTTAAAGCCCTCCATTGGGGTTTCTCTTTTCCTGAGGATTGGTATTGACCCTGGGCTCAAGGATTCCCTCTGAAGCATTCTATAACTCACCACTACAAAACCTCTCACTTTGAACATTTTCTCTCTTGTTGTGTCACACCATGGGATATTTTATTGTGCTGAATGTATTAATCTACATAAACATGCGTTGTTAAAGTGTGGGAGGCATGGTGGCACAGCTGTAGAGTTGCTGACTTGCAGCGCCAGAGACCCAGGTTTGACCCCCACTATGGGTGCTGTCTGTACAGAGTTTGTACAGTGCCCTCCATAATGTTTGGGACAAAGACCCATTTATTTATTTGCCTCTGTACTCCACGATTTGAGATTTGTAATAGAAAAGAAAATGTGGTTAAAGCGCACATTGTCAGATTTTAATAAAGGCCATTTTTATACATTTTGGTTTCACCATGTAGAAACTACAGTAGTGTTTATACATGGTTCCCCCCCCCCCCATTTCAGGGCACCATAATGTTTGGGACACATTGGCAGGTCTTTGTAATTGCTCAGGTGTGTTTAATTGCCTCCTTAATGCAGGAAAAAAAGAGCCCTCAGCACCTTGTCTTTCCTCCAGTCTTTCCATCACCTTTGGAAACGTTTATTGTTGTTTATCAACATGAGGGCCAAAGTTGTGCCATTGAAAGTCAAAGAAGCTTTTATGGGACTGAGAAAAACTGTTAGAGACATCAGCCAAACCTTAGGCTTACCAAAATCAACTGTTTGGAACATCATTAAGAAGAAAGAGAGCACTGGTGAGCTCACTAATCGCAAAGGGACTAGCAGGCCATGGAAGACCTCCACAGCTAATGACAGAAAAAATCTCTCTATAGTAAAGAAAAAAACCAAAACACCTGTCTGACAGATCAGAAACAATCTTCAGGTGTGGATTTGCCAATGACCACTGTCCGCAGAAGACTTCATGAACAGAAATACAGAGGCTACACTGCAAGATGCAAACCACTGGTTAGCTGCAAAAATAGGATGACCGGGTTACAGTTTGCCAAGAACTACTTAAAAGAGCAACCACAGTTCTGGAAAACGGTCTTGTGGACAGATGAGACGAGTATCAACTTGTATCAGAGTGATGGCAAGAGCAAAGTATGGAGAAGAGAACGAATTGTCCAAGATCCAAAGCATACCACCTCATCTGTGAAATGTGGTGGTGGGGGTGTAATGGCCTGGGCATGTATGGCTGCTGAAGGTACTGGCTCACTTATCTTCATTGATGATACAATTTCTGATGATAGTAGCATAATGAATTCCGAAGTGTATAGACACATCCTATCTGCTCAAGTTCAAACAAATGCCTCAAAACTCAATGGCCGGCAGATCATTCCACAGCAAGACAATGATCCCAAATATACTGCTAAAGCAACAAAGGAGTTTTTCAAAGCTAAAAAATTGTAAGTTCTTGAGTGGCCAAGTCAATCACCCGATCTGAACCCAAGTGACCATGCCTTTTCTATGCTGAAGAGAAAACTGAAGAGGACTAGCCCCCAAAACAAACATAAGCTAAAGACGGCTGCAATACAGGCCTGGCAGAGCATCACCAGAGAAGACACCCAGCAACTGGTGATATCCATGAATCGCAGACTTCAAGCAGTCACTGCATGCAAAGGATATTGGACAAAATACTAAACATGACTACTTCCATTCACATGACATTGCTGTGTCCCAAACATTATGGTGCCCTGAAATGGGGGGACTAAGTATAAACACTGTTGTAATTTCTACATGGTGAAACCAAAATGTATAAAAATGGCCTTTATTAAAATCTGACAATGTGCACTTGAGCCACGTGTGATTTTTTTTTCTATTACAAATCTCAAATTGTGGAGTACAGAGGCAAATAAATAAATGCCTGTCCCAAACATTATGGAAGGCACTGTACATCCTCCCCGTGACCACGTGGGCTTTCCCCGGGTGAAAATGTAGTATGTACAAGTGTAACTGTAAATGAATGGATTGTAATCATGTATTGCCTTTCTGCTGACTGGTTAGCACGCAACAAAAGCTTTTCAATATTCCTTGGTACACGTGACAATAAACTGAACTGAACTGGACCTGTTTCAGCACTGTATATCTAAACTAAACGAAAAATAATCGGCTTCATTTCACCCTTGTTCCCAGAGGCTTGTGGCAGCAAGTCTGTGTATGATGGGCCAGAGCAGGAGGAGTATTCAACCTTTATCATCGATGATCCCCAAGCGACATATAAAGTCCTGAAGCAGATCATAGCTGCTGTCCAGACCCTGGAGCTGGAGCACGCACAGTACAAGACGAATAAGTTCAAGAGGACCAAGTATGGCAGCCAGTAAGAGTCATACTTTATTCATATTTTTTTACTTTCTCCAATATCCATCCTCTAAGAAATGCCCCGTGGGATAGGTTGCATTATTGTTCTCTTACTGATGGTGTGAGATGACGATTGGTAGGAGGAGGATTGTGTGGAACGTGAACACCAGCACCAGGGCGATGGGTTGAATGGCCTGTTCCATGTCCTAAATTAGAATGATTCAGCCCACTGTTTGGCCAGTTAGTCGTTCAGGACTCACTCCAGACATGGGCTGTGTTTACAACTTTCTTCCTCAAAAGATGGTGAACGGACACAGGGTGGCAAAGACTAAAGCGAGAGCACGTAGGTTTAAGGTGAGAAGAGAAAGATTTAAATGGGACATGAGGGCAATTGTTCTACACAAGAAGGTTGGTACATGGAAATAGCTGCCAGAGGAAGTGTCTAAGGTGGATACAATTACAACATTTAAAAGACACTTGGACAAGTACTTATAGAGGAAAGGTTTGGAGAGATCTAGGGCAGATTCAGGTGCGCAACTAGCTCGGTGAGGCACCATGGTTGGCATGGACGAATTGGGCCAAAGGACCTAATTCCATGTGTAGGAAGGAAGTTCAGATGCCGAAGATACACACAAAGTGCTGGAGTAACTCAGCGGGGCAGGCAGCATCTCTGGAGAAAAGGAATGGGTAACATTTGGGGTCGGAACCCTTCCTATTTCCATGCTGTATTGCTCTCTGACTTTATGCCTCTATGGAATGGTCCAGGATTCTTGTCTAGAACCTCTGCTTTATTCATGATAGGAAGTATTATCTTGTCGAGCTATCTCCCTAGGTTTGTGAATAAGCACCCTCTTTATTTTCTATGTGAAAAAAAAACTATTTTTAAACTCATTTATTTGTATTTTGATTTATTTTAGGGACCATCCAATTGGTGATAAGACCCTTTAGTGCTACGTAACCGAGACCTCGAGACGTCCAACCAACTCTGTGTGACCAGCAAATTTGAGCAAGAACTGGAAAGCCGAGAGAGTTGCTTTATACCTGAAAGTGCTGGTCCCAGCTCAAAACTAAATTTGAAATATAGAGGATAATTTGTGTAAAGTGTACAGATTTGCAGTGTTCATCTTAATCAACTTTTCCATACCATGTTAACGATGTCTCCACAAATTGTTACAGTATGCACTTTAGTTATCTGCAGATAACAGATGACTAACTATCTGCCTTTGAGGCAGTTATTTTATACCTGTTCAAAGCAGCGATCAGTTGAATGATCATTGAAAGTGAACCAGTCGGCGATAGATTCAAGTGAAGAGAGTTTGCCACGACTGGGTCAGCCCAGCTGGGTATTGGACTGATGAAGCAAACTAACCTTTAAGGTGCAAATTCTGCACTCTGTGGTAATGTTGGCAGTGCCACTAATCAGAAGCAGGGGTTTGGAGTATGGGGCTTTGTCCCAGATATAGGTGCCATCTACAGAGCTTTGCATAATTACCCTTTAGCAGTTCGACATCTGTGGTATTGATCCCACATTCGTATCTCCCCGTGATGTTTTTAAAAATAACTCTTGTTCCAAACCAGTGTGAGAAACGGTCGCCCCTCCATGCCAGGTTCCTGGGGATCACGCCTGGGTCTGGGTCCATCGAGATTCACTTGCACCTTTCTTTTTTACCATTGCTGCCTCTGGGTAGAGGACTTGATCAGACTCCGAGCTGACCTGTCTGTCTCGCTCAGTGTTAACAAAAAAACAAACTACTTCAATAACTCAGAGGGCCACACAGCATCTTTGGAGGTGAATGGATGGGCCACGTTTTGGCTCGATCTGAAGCATCATCTGTCTATTTACCTCCATATATGCTGGCTGACCCGCTGAGTTCTTCCAGCAGCTTGTTTTTGCTCCAGAACGCAGCAGCTGCAGTCTCTTAAGTCTCTCAGTCAGCATTAAGTTGTGCCATTCTGTCAGAATCTCTTGTCTGCAATTGTATATTGTCCCATATTTATACCACTGTCTGTTTGATATTGTTAAAAAGTTCCATTATTTAAAGGGAATGTGTACACTGTACCAACAGTGTGCTGTGCATTCACAGTGATGTGTCATGTCCAGTGGTGACGCTCTCTTATGCATTAAATCCAACATAGTATGTCCGTGCGTGACCTTGAATGGACATGACCTTGTCAAGGCTTCCAATGATGCACCTGTGAGGAACACGATGTCCTCCCTCCCCCATCACCCCGTGAAACAACATTAACGAACAACAGCGATAGAGTTTGGACCCAGTTGCTCTGTTGCAAAAGTCTTTTTAATGTCCCTGCTTCCTGCTTCACTTTTAACCATTTTAAAGCTTCATTTGCAATTGCACATTTTTATCTAAAGGAATAAGAAATACAACCTCAATCGTGGGTAGTTGGAATTCCTGTGCGCTGCTGGGAGTTGTATATTAGTATATCTGTTTTTAAAGAACCACTGTCATAGCGGTAGAACTGATTATACTGTTTTAAACAAGTGTATTGAACATGTTGTATATACTACAATTTCTGTAACTTTAAAGGGAAATGTTACTTCCATATGAGTGTCCAGTTCAGTCAACAGGATTGAATTTGCAGCAATCCTTGTAACTTAAACCTTGAACATTAAAAGCTTGGTTAATTGGCAGATCAACAGGCATACTCTGGTGATCAGCACGTCAGAGGGAATGCCTCGACTTACTTTGGGCCGGTGTTGAGGAAACATCTGAACTGATATTTGCCTAGTGTTGAGGGAATACGTGGGCTGGTATTGGGGCAGCGTTATCTTGAGCTGAAGTTAGAACAGTGTTGAGAAAATGACCCAGATGATATTGGGCAGTGTCATAACATGCCTGGGCTGAACTCAGGGCGGTGTTGAGGGAGTGTGCAGTCAGTGTTGAGGGAGTATTTGGGCTGAGGTTGGATCAGCATTGAGGAAACACCTGGGCTAAGATTAGGGGTGCATTTGGTCTCAGCTTGAGACAACGTTGAGGGAGTGTTAACAAAGTGGGCAGCCTAAAGTTGGGTTAGCCACCATATTTGATTCATTGGCACCTGTCAAGTAAAGCACTGGCAGAATAACCAAGCTTTTACTGTACATGAATATATTAATGGGACACTGTATTTTTAACTGCCAAATAAAACCATGAGTTTTTAACAGCTTTGTACTCTTGCATTAAACATGACTGGCATCACAGAGGTTGGGTGGTGAAAAATGGCAGTTTGGTACCAATGGCCAACTCCTTCAGGATTGAGTGAGGCGTCATCAGAACACTCTCCCAGTATCTCATCTTCTGCCCCGTCCCCTAATTATACATTGCGTGACTATACTCAACTGACAAACATAGAGAGATTCTGTCCTGACCTCGGGTGTATCCAAGGCAATTGGCAACCACCACTACTGCAATTGGTTGGAATCTGCTTCTGTTCTAGAAGCTTCCAATGCTACACGGACACAATGGCCAGGTAACTCATAGATGCTACGATCTGCCTGGCTAGTAACCAAAACAATTGTTTTTCACCATACAACTGAGAAAACTAAAGCGATAATAGGTGGCGTAGTGGTAAAGTTGCTGCCTTACAGCGCCAGAGACCCGGTTCCATCCTGACTACCGGTGCCTGTCTGTACGGAGTTTGTACGTTCTCCCCCTGACCTGCGTGGGTTTTCCCTGAGATCTTCGGTTTCCTCCCACACTCCAAAATTGTACAGGTTTGTAGGTTAATTGGCTTGGTGTAAATGTTAAATTGTCCCTCGTGCGTGTAGGGTAGTATTAATGTGGGATCGCTGGTTGGTGTGGACTTGGTGGGCTTGTTTCTGTGCTGTATCTCAAAACTAAATTATACTAAACAAGAATAATAACCATCAAAGGGACAGCACAGAATGGCAGCGATGTTCAGCAGATCAGGCAGCATCTGTAGAGTGAGAAAGAATGAATGTTTCAGGATGATGAGTGTCCCATCAAGAGCCAAGATTGTTCCATTTCTGTCTGTACCGGGAACTGCATCTTTTACAGGCTCCATAATGCAATACCACAATATAGTAAACAATAAATAATAAATTAATGATCAGTTATTCCAGGAAACCAGTCTATTTTAGTGCAAAAATCGATGTACATAATGCAACCATGACAGTCCACAGTAGATTGTTGCTGAGGTAGGGGTGTACTTAGTAGCAGGAATAGTTAGAAATCAAATGTGGGATGAAGATTGTTCAAGGCCTTGGATGAACGTCCCCCACAGTTGAGCAGTCACTTTATATCCAGGTGGGAGAGTAGGTTGGAAGATGAGGAGAAGATTTTCAGAATGGAGACGTTGTTGGACAGGTAGTTAGTGTGGAGTTAGCGGATAGACAATAGACACCAGGTGCAGGAGTAGGCCATTCAGCCCTTTGAGCCAGCACTGCCATTTAATGTGATCATCCCCAATCAGTACCCCGTACCTGCCTTCTCCCCATATCCCCTGACTCTGCCATCTTTAAGAGCCCTATCTAGCTCTCTCTTGAAAGTATCCAGAGAACCGGCCTCCACCGCCCTCTGAGGCAGAGAATTCCACACTCACAACTCCCTGTGTGAAAAAGTATTTCCTCATCTCCATTCTAAATGGCTTGCTCTTTATTCTTAAACTGTGGCCTCTGGTTCTGGACTCCCCCAAAATCGGGAACATGTTTCCTGTCCAAGCTCTTAATAATCTTATATATTTCAATAAAATCTCCTTTCATCCTTCTAAATTCCAGAGTGTACAAGCCCAGCCGCTCTATTCTCTCAGCGTGTGACAGTCCCGCCATCCCGGGAATTAACCTTGTAAACCTACGCTGCACTCCCTAAATAGCAAGAATGTCCTTCCTCAAACTGCAGAAGGACCTCTTTGCTCCTATACTCAACTCCTCTTGTTATAAAGGCCAACATGCAATTCGCTTTCTTCACTGCCTGCTGTACCTGCATGCTTACTTTCATTGACTGATGAACAATGACCCCCAGGTCCCGTTATACTTCCCTTTTTCCCAACTTGACACCATTTAGATAATAATCTGCAAATTTGCTAATGTTCCTTTGAATCCCTTCATCTAAATCATTGATGTGTATTGTAAACATACCAGGATGATGACCTCGGAGAGTGCTAAGTATGACCATCTTTAAGATAGGAGATAGATCCACCTGTGGTAACTAGGGAAGGGTCACTCTGCTACCTGTTATAGTAGCCTCTTCAACCTCCTCCCCCCCAACTGACGAAGATAGACACTAAATGCTGGAGTAACTCATCGGGTCAGACAGCATCTCTAGAGAAAAGGAATAGGTGACATTTCCGGTCGCGACTCTTTTTCAGACAGAGTCAGGGGAAAGGGAATCGAGAGATATAGACGGTGATATAGAACAAATGAATGCATAGAGTGGGAGATTAATGCGAGGATGTTGCAGAGGGGATGAGAACTTCATAGGCATCCCTTGAGATTTCGCAGTGGAGCAGGCAAAATATATAAGAAGGAACTGCAGATGCTGGTTTAAACATGAAGATAGACACAAAAAGCTGGAGCAACTCAGCGGATTGTGAAGCATCTCTGGAGAAAAGGAATAGGGACTGCAGGTGCCGTTTTATGGAGAAAAAAGACTCCAGGTGCTGGAGTAACTCAGCGAGTCTAGGAGAAAAGGAAAAAGTGACATTTCAGGTTGAGACCCTTCTTCAGTTTGAAACCCCGACCCGAAACGTCTCCTTTTCATGTGCAGGAAATAACTGCGGATGCTGGTTTAAATCGAAGGTAGACACAAAATGCTGGTGTAACTCAGCGGGACAGGCAGGAAGATTGTTCCCGATGTTGGGGAAGTCCAGAACAAGGGGTCACAGTTTAAGGATAAGGGGGAAGTCTTTTAGGACAGAGATGAGAAAACCATTTTTCACACAGAGAGTGGTGAATCTGTGGAATTCTCTGCCACAGAAAGTAGTTGAGGCCACTTCATTGGCTATATTTAAGAGGGAGTTAGATGTGGCCCTTGTGGCTAAAGGGATCAGGGGTATGGAGAGAAGGCAGGTACAGGATACTGAGTTGGATGATCAGCCATGATCATATTGAATGGCAGTGCAGGCTCGAAGGGCCGAATGGCCTACTCCTGCACCTATTTTCTATGTGTCTATGTTTCTTGGGCTGTAAGGCAGCAACTCTACCACTGCGCCACTGTACCGACCCAGTCACTGAGTTTGTTCAAAACCGAGACGGGTTGCTTTCTGGATTTTAAGGGAGTTGCCCGAGGGATTTGGGGAAAGGACAGGAAAGAGGGGCAAACGGATAAGATTGATGAAGCGGGTTCTGAGGGCCAGGCAGCCAATCCCTGCTCTCTGCCGATTTGATCTTCTCATTCTGCAGTTCAGCTGTTGAAACATGGTGCCTTCTGAAAATGTCCTTCGCTCCCGAGGGAAGCTGCCTGAACGTGAGGTGCCTCATTCCAGACGTGAGAAGCTATGGGCAGATTCTGTTTCTTTCCAGGCCAAAAAAGAGATATGCCAAGTGCAGGAGTAACTCAGCTGGTAAAGCAGCATATCTGGAGAAGATGAATACTGCAGCCATTCCTTCTCTCCATAAAAATATAGAAAATAGATGCAGGAGTAGGCCATTCGCCCTTCGAGCCTGCACCACCATTCAATATGATCATGGCTGATCATCCAACTCAGTATCCTGTACCTGCCTTCTCTCCATACCCCCTGATCCCTTCAGCCACAAGGGCCACATCTAACTCCCCCTTAAATATAGCCAATGAACTGGCCTCAACTACCTTTTGTGGCAGAGAATTCCACAGACTCACCACTCTCTGTGTGAAAAATGATTTTCTCATCTCGGTCCTAAAAGATTTCCCCCTTATCCTTAAACTGTGACCCCTTGTCCTGGACTTCCCCAACATCGGGAACAATCTTCCTGCATCTAGCCTGTCCAACCCTTTAAGAATTTTGTACGTTTCTACAAGATCCCCCCTCAATCTTCTAAATTCTAGCGAGTACAAGCCGAGTCTATCCAGTCTTTCTTCATATGGAAGTCCCGCCATCCCAGGAAGCTGTGTCTGGGTGGATCCTGTGCGGGAGCTGCATGGACGGAGTTTGCATCTTCTTCCCGTGACCGCGTGGGTTTTCTCCGGGTGTTTTCGTTTCTTCCCACACTCCAAAAGACGTACAGGTTTGTAGGCTAACTGGCTTCAGCAAAATTATAAATTGTGCCTAGTGTGCAGGACAACAGTGTTAGTGTACGGGGTGATCGCATCTAATTCTAATTCTATGGCGTGCACAGCCTACAGCTTTAGGTCAACTTGTTCTATTTGATCTTGTTTGTGCACATCGGGTTGATTGCATTAGTCGAAACAGGGTGGACCACGTGAAGGTTGCAATCTCCCACCCCGGGGTGATCGCTGGTTGGCATGGACTAGGTGGGCCGAAGGGCTTGTTTCCACGCTGTGTCTGTAAAGTTGTAAGGACTGTGCCCCCATGATCGAGAACTCCAGACGATTCACCGCAGCTCTCTCTGCATGGAAACTCCTTGGGCAACGAAGCATCCTCTTGCATTTAACCTCTTGAGCCAAGTCACTCAGTGTGGTCCCGGCCGAGAGTGACAGGTTTTGGAATCGGGGTTATGAGGATGAAGAGCGCAAGGGGAGCTGTGCCAAGATCAGACCAGCCACAGACGTGCCAAGTGGCAGGACAGGAGCTAAATGACTCGCTCCTGCCTGGACTGGTAAACGGGGCTCATAGTCACACTGAGCTTGGACTGGTGGCTGGTGGTGGGGCTGTGGGAAAAAAGGGGAGGGGGGACTGAAAACGGCCAATGTTTAACCAAAGGATGGCAGAACGGTGTGATCAGTCCAATTCCAAAGATAGACACAAAATGCTGGGATATAAAACACTGTATAAAATACTCCAGTATAAAATTCTCCAGCATTTTATGTCTATCTTTGGAATTGGACTGATCACACGGTCCTGGACAGCATCTCTGGAGAAAAGGAATAGGTAACGTTTCGGGTCGAGACCCTTCTTTAGACTGAGTCAGGGAGATGCAGAGATAAGGAAGCGTAAGGTGTGAGAACAAGACATCAAAGAGGGTGGAGTTCACACCATGCACCGGTAAATTACTCCCGCCGAGTCACTCCAGCATGTTGTGTCCCTGGGTACACAAAAAGCTGGAGAAACTCAGCGGGTGCAGCAGCATCTAAGGAGCGAAGGAGATAGGCGACGTTTCGGGTCGAGACCCTTCTTCAGACTCCTTCGCTCCTTAGATGCTGCTGCACCCGCTGAGTTTCTCCAGCTTTTTGTGTACCCTCGATTCTCCAGCATCTGAAGTTCCTTCTTCACAACTATCTGCTATGGGTCTCCGCCACCAAATGAGGCGAGAGAGGGGTCAGTAGGAGGAGTGTCTTGGTTGCTTCCTTGGTCCTCCAAAATATTCCAAATTGGAATTTAAACTGGAGGTGGAGGTGTCAAGGGGTCACAAGTGAGAGGAGGAGAAGCGGGCCATTGGGATGTGGTGTTTGAGGTAGAGAGGCATTGCAGTTTACAGGTGCTCACACACTCACACTCACACTCACACTCACACAGGCGCTGCATTGCTTGCTGGCTTGGTGCGTGTGTGTGTGTGCAGAGAGCGGCTCTCCTCCCTCCTCCACCCCCGTCTCCTCCCACCGCAGTCACAGCGCTGAGCCCGGGGCAGCCGTGCAGCCGTCCCTCTCGCCATGGCCGGGCCACCACTCGCCGGGGTCGCCTGCCTCCTCGTCCTCGTCCTCGTCCTGTCCGGCGCCGCGTCCTGTGAGTAACCCGCGGGGGCGCGGCCGCTCCTCTCGCCCCGCTGGACATCCCTCTCCCCCCCCCCAATCCGCGCTCCCCCCAACCCCCAGCACCTTCCTCGCACCCAAATCTCTCCCCCCCCCCCTCCACCCTCTCCTACTCAGCCCCATCCCTCCCTCCTCCTATCCCCCTCCTCCTTCCCATCCCTCCCCTCCCTCCCTCCTATCCCTATACTCCTTCTCCTCCTCCTATCCCCCTCCTCCTTCCCATCCCTCTCCTCCCCCTATCCCTCCCCCTCCCCCTCCTCCCTCCCCTATCTCCCCTCTCTCCTTCTCCCTCCTATCCCCTCCTTCCCCTTCCCCCCCTTTCCCCTTTCCCGTTTCCCCCCCTTCCTCCCCTCCCTTCCCCTCCCCCCGTCCCCCTCCCTTCCCCTCCCCCTCCCCCTCCCCATCTCCCCCTCCCATCCCCTCCCCTTCCCCTCCCTCCCCTTCCTCCCTTCCCCTCCCCTCCCCTTCCCCTCCCCTCCCCTCCCCTCCTCCCCTCCCCTCCCCTCCCTCCCCTCCCCTCCCCTCCCTCCCCCCTCCCTCCTACCCCCCTCTCCTTCCCCTCCCTCCCATCCTTCCTCCATCCTCCCCCCTCCATCACTTCTCCTCCTATCCCTCCCCACCCCCTGCCCCTCTCTCCCATCCCTTCCACCCACCCCTCCTTCCAGTGCCGAGTGCCGACCCTCACCACCAGAATACGCTCCCCTCCTCTTCATTCCTACCCGTCACCTTCCACGCTTTCCAGCAACTGCCCTTTCTTCTCCCCTTATCCAAGTCTCCTCTCCAATGCCCTTTTGCATTTTAAACCCGCCCCTCTCCTCCAGACCCTCCCCTTTTACACCTCCTCCCTCCTGCACCCCCCTTCCTAAACCTGCTGTCTTGACCCTCCCCCTTCCCCCTTCCCCCTTCCCCCTTCCCCCTTCCCCCTCCCCCCTCCCCCCTCCATTCTAACCCCACCCTCTCTAAACCCTTTCAAACTCCTCTCTATCCCCCTCCCTCATCCTCTCTCCCTACCTTCACTCTACAAATCCTGCCCTTCCACCCTCCCCACTCTAAAAGCCCCCTTCCTTCCCCTTTTCAAATTCATCTCCTCTCTAAAACCCCCTTTCTTCTTGCCAAATCTCCCCTTCCTCCTCCTCTTTCCCCTATAAAATCCCCTTTTCCTTCTCCAACCTCCTTCTCTAACTCCTTGCCTCCTGCTTTCCAGCCATCCTTTCCCTTCTGTACTCACCCCCTTCTCGAACCCCCCTGCCTCCTCTTCTCTAACCCGCTCCCATTCCCTCCCACACTCCTGTGGCTTACCAATAATAGACTGGAGGTTGTGGTGGAAGAGTATTGTTCTAACTGGATAAGGGCTGTTCCACTAGGATCTCTGTTGTTTGTGATATATATATATACAACCGGGATGTAAATATAGATGGTTTTGTTAGTACGTTTGCAGACAACAGCAAAATTGGCAGAGTTGTAGACAGGGGAGGAAAGCTGTCAAATGATAAAAGATGGCAGTCAGGAGATGTGGGGAGAAGGCAGGAACGGGGTACTGATCGGGGATGATCAGCCGTGATCACATTGAATCCTGCACCTATTATCTATTGTCTATTGTCTCTTGATACAATTGGATTTAGATCAATTTCAGATATGGGTGGTGAAATGGTGGATGAAATTTAATATGAACGAATGTGAGGTGTTGCACTTTGGGAGGCTGAATGTTAGGAAACTGTATGAATTAATGGCAAGACCCTTCACGGGTTTGATACACAGAGGGATCGGGATACAAGTCCATTGCTGCCTGACAGTGGCAACACAGATAGAGTGGTAAAGAGGGCGTATTATATGCTTGCCTTCAACAGTTGAGGCTTTAGGTATAAGAGAAATGAGAGAAATCATCGTTCATACCGCTGGGTTGTATTGTCTAATTTCAAGTAACCCCTACATTCCCTCTCTTCCCCCCTCACACACTGTTTGCATCCTTGTAACCCACACCCACACCATCCTGGTCCCACACTCACCTCTCCACTGCCATCAGGTAGAAGGTGCAGGAGCCTGAAATCTGGAACATCCAGGTCCAGGAACAGCTTTTCCCACAACCATCAGGCTATTAAACACACCATCAAACAAACTGAACTATAACAACCTATTACACTTTATGTGGCATCCCTGACCCTGGTGCAAAGGTCAGGGATGTCACTGAACGGCTGCAGAACATTCTGGAGGGGGAGGGTGAACAGCCAGTTGTCGTGGTGTATGTTGGCACCAACGATATAGGTAAAAAAAGGGATGAGGTCCTACAAGGTGAATTTAGGGAGCTAGGAGATAAACTTAAAAGTAGGACCTCAAAGGTAGTAATCTCCGGATTACTACCAGTACCACGGGCCAGTCAGAGTAGAAATAGGAGGATAATGCAAATGAATACGTGGCTTGAAAAGTGGTGCAAGGGGGAGGGATTCAAATTTTTAGGGCACTGGGACCAGTTCTGGGGGGAGGTGGGACCGGTACAAACAGGACGGTTTGCACCTGGAATGGAATGGAACCAATGTTCTTGGGGGAGTGTTTGCTAGTGCTGTCGGGGAGGATTTAAACTAATGTGGCAGGGGGATGGGTACAAGAGCAGAGAGGCAGGTGGGTGTAAAATGAGGGTAGAAGCAATAGGTAGCAAGGTGAAAAGTAAAAGTGGCAGGCAGACAAAACCAGGGCAAAAATCAAAAAGGGCCACTTTTCAGCAAAATTGTATAAGGGGTAAATGTGTTGTAAAGACAAGCCTGAAGGCTTTGTGTCTCAATGCAAGGAGTATTCGTAATAAGGTGGACGAGTTGAACGTGCAGATAGATATTAATGATTATGATATAGTTGGGATCACGGAGACATGGCTCCAGGGTGACGTAGGCTGGGAGCTGAACATCCAGGGATATTCAATATTCAGGAGGATAGAGAGAAAGGAAAAGGAGGTGGGGTAGCGTTGCTGGTTAGAGAGGAGATTAACGCAATGGAAAGGAAGGACATTAGCTTGGAGGATGTGGAATCGGTATGGGTAGAGCTACAAAACACTAAGGGGCAGAAAACGCTGGTGGGTGTTGTGTACAGGCCACCTAACAGTAGCAGAGAAGTTGGGGATGGTATCAAACAGGAAATTAGAAATGCGTGCGACAAAGGCAAAACAGTTATAATGGGTGACTTCAATCTACATATAGATTGGGTTAATCAAATTGGCAGGGGTGCTGAGGAAGAGGATTTTTTGGAATGTATGCGGGATAGTTATCTAAATCAACATGTAGAGGAACCAACGAGAGAGCAGGCTATTTTAGACTGGGTTTTGAGTAATGAGGAAGGGGTAGTTAGCCGTCTTGTTGTACGTGCCCCCTTGGGCAAGAGTGACCATAATATGGTTGAGTTCTTCATTAGGATGGAGAGTGACATTGTTAATTCAGAAACAATGGTTCTGAACTTAAAGAAAGGTAACTTTGAGGGTATGAGACGTGAATTGGCCAAGATTGACTGGCAATTAATTCTAAAAGGGTTGACGGTGGATATACAATGGAAGACATTTAAAGTCTGCATGGATGAACTACAAAAATTGTTCATCCCAGTTTGGCAAAAGAATAAATCGGGGAAGGTAGTGCATCCGTGGATAACAAGGGAAATCAGGGATAGTATCAAAGCAAAGGATGATGCGTACAAAGTAGCCAGAAAAAGCAGCATACCAGAGGACTGGGAGAAATTCAGAGACCAGCAGAGGAGGACAAAGGGCTTAATTAGGAAAGGAAAAATAGATTATGAAAGAAAACTGGCAGGGAACATAAAAACTGACTGCAAAAGTTTTTATAGATATGTGAAGAGAAAGAGGTTAGTTAAAACAAATGTAGGTCCCTTGCAGTCAGAAACAGGTGAGTTGATCATGGGGAACAAGGATATGGCGGACCAATTGAATAACTACTTTGGTTCCGTCTTCACTAAGGAAGACATAAATAATCTGCCGGAAATAGCAGGGGGACTGTGGGTCAAAGGAGGAATTGAGTGAAATCCAGGTCAGTCGGGAAGTGGTGTTGGGTAAATTGAATAGATTAAAGGCCGATAAATCCCCAGGGCCAGATAGGCTGCATCCCAGAGTACTTAAGGAAGTAGCTCAGGAAATAGTGGATGCATTAGTGATAATCTTTCAAAACTCTTTAGATTCTGGAGTAGTTCCTGAGGATTGGCGGGTAGCAAATGTAACCCCTCTTTTTAAGAAGGGAGGGAGAGAGAAAACGGGGAATTACAGACCAGTTAGTCTAACATCGGTAGTGGGGAAACTGCTAGAGTCAGTTATTAAAGATGGGATAGCAGCACATTTTGGAAAGTGGTGAAATCATTGGACAAAGTCAGCATGGATTTACGAAAGGTAAATCATGTCTGACGAATCTTGTGGAATTTTTCGAGGATGTAACTAGTAGCGTGGATAAGGGAGAACCAGTGGATGTGGCATATCTGGACTTCCAGAAGGCTTTCGACAAGGTCCCACATAAGAGATTAGTATACAAACTTAAACCATACGGTATTAGGGGTTCAGTATTGATGTGGATAGAGAACTGGCTGGCAAACAGGAAGCAAAGAGTAGGAGTAAACGGGTCCTTTTCACAATGGCAGGCAGTGACTAGTGGGGTACCGCAGGGCTCAGTGCTGGGACCCCAGCTATTTACAATATATATTAATGATCTGGATGAGGGAATTGAAGGCAATATCTCCAAGTTTGCGGATGACACTAAGCTGGGGGGCAGTGTTAGCTGTGAGGAGGATGCTAGGAGACTGCAAGGTGACTTGGATAGGCTGGGTGAGTGGGCAAATGTTTGGCAGATGCAGTATAATGTGGATAAATGTGAGGTTATCCACTTTGGTGGCAAAAACAGGAAAGCAGACTATTATTTAAATGGTGGCCGATTAGGAAAAGGGGAGATGCAGCGAGACCTGGGTGTCATGGTACACCAGTCATTGAAAGTAGGCATGCAGGTGCAGCAGGCAGTGAAAAAAGCGAATGGTATGTTAGCTTTCATAGCAAAAGGATTTGAGTACAGGAGCAGGGAGGTTCTACTTCAGTTGTACAGGGTCTTGGTGAGACCACACCTGGAGTATTGCGTACAGTTTTGGTCTCCAAATCTGAGAAGGACATTATTGCCATAGAGGGAGTGCAGAGAAGGTTCACCAGACTGATTCCTGGGATGTCAGGACTGTCTTATGTAGAAAGACTGGATAGACTCGGTTTATACTCTCTGGAATTTAGGAGATTGAGAGGGGATCTTATAGAAACTTACAAAATTCTTCAGGGGTTGGACAGGCTAGATGCAGGAAGATTGTTCCCGATGTTGGGGAAGTCCAGGACAAGGGGTCACAGCTTAAGGATAAGGGGGAAATCCTTTAAGACCGAGATGAGAAAGACTTTTTTCACACAGAGAGTGGTGAGTCTCTGGAACTCTCTGCCACAGAGGGTAGTTGAGGCCAGTTCATTGGCTATATTTAAGAGTGAGTTGGATGTGGCCCTTGTGGCTAAGGGGATCAGAGGGTATGGAGAGAAGGCAGGTACGGGATACTGAGTTGGATGATCAGCCATGATCATATTGAATGGCGGTGCAGGCTCGAAGGGCTGAATGGCCTACTCCTGCACCTAATTTCTATGTTTCTATGTTTATTTATGTGTGTGTGTGTGTGTGTGTGTGTATATATATTCTACGGTATAGGGACACACTGATCGGTTCTGTATTTATGCTTACAATATTCTGTTGTGCTGCAGTGAGCAAGAATTTTATTGTCCTATCTGGGACACAGGACAATAAACTCTCTTGACTTGACTTGACCTGATCCCTCTGTTATCACTTCTTCCCAGGCCAACAATGGGCCACTGTGGGCTCCACCCTTCCGTCATCATCTGTTGTCAGCCCTGATTTGTTCTGGCCCCCAGTTCCACCCCCGCGCCCCCTACACCACTTCCCCCCCCCCCCCCCCCCCCCCCCACAGTCCGTCCCCCTCACCCACCCATTATTTTTCTCCAGAAATACTGCCTGACCCACTGAGTAATTCCAGTAGTTTGTGTCTGCCTTCACACTGTGCTCGCTGGCCTGCAAAATGGTCTGGTTAAAGAACACTTTGAGGGAAAGCCTGGCTCTTGCTTCCCCTCTTGTTGTGTCCCCAGACCTGCCCCTCCTCCTGGTTCTGCTCTGTTTCTTGTCCCATTCAGTTCAGTTTTGTTTATTGTCGTGTGAACCGAGTTGCAGTGAAAAGCTTTTGTTGCGTGCTCTCCAGTTAGTGGAAAGACAATACATTATTACAATCCAACCCTAGGTAACTGGAGAAGGAGATGAACTACTCAGAGTCATACAGCATGGAAACTTGCCCACACCCAGCACATGTCCCACCAGCACGTCCCTCCTGCCTGTGTTTGGCCGATATCCCTCTAGACCTATCCTATCCATAGGGCATTTGCTGAACCATTAGTTCACAGGGCAGTGAGTTGGCAGGATGTTGGTGCGGGACAGGAGTCACATGACACTAACGCCAGCTAAAGGTCACAGAATTCCTCCCTGGAGGACAGATCAGACCCTGTGGTGGGTGAGTGTTATTATTGTCACATGTACCGAGGTACAGAGGAAACTTCTGTCTCACATGTTATCCAGATCCAGATCCAGAAATACAATCAGACAAAACTCAAGTGGAGCAAGAGAAAAGATACAGTGGAGAATATCGTTAACAGCAGCATAGTGCAATAGTTTATCACCGAACTCTGGAATGCTAACAAGCTGGTGGAGAAACTTATCGGTTAGAGCGCTGCCTTACAGCAAATGCAGTGTCGGAAACCCGGGTTCGATCCCGATTACGGGTGCTGTCTGTACGGAGTTTGTACGTTCTCCCGTGACCTGCGTAGGTTTTCAAATACCTACAGGTTTGTAGGTTAATTGGCTTTGTAAATGTAAAAAAAATGACTACAATCCAACACTAGTTTGTCCCTGGACCATGACCCCACTGACGAACACCAGGCCACCATCTCGAGCACCATAACCGACTTCATCAGCTCCGGCTCCCTACCCCCCCCCCCCGAGCCTCCGACCTCATCGTTTCCCAGCCCCGCACGGCCCGATTTTACCTTCTCCCCAAAATCCACAAACCCGACTGCCCTGGCAGACCCATTGTCTCTGCCTGTTCGTGCCCCACCGAACACATTTCCACATACCTTGACGCCATCCTATCCCCCTTTGTTAAATCCCTCCCCACCTATGTTCAAGACACCTCAGACACTCTCCGTCGGCTCCGTGCATTCCATTCTCCAGGCCCCCATCCTCTCATCTTTACCATGGACGTCCAGTCACTCTACACCTCCATCCCCCCACCAGGACGGTCTCAAAGCCCTCCGGTTCTTCCTCGACCAGAGGAGCAACCCATACCCGTCCACTGACACCCTCCTCCGCCTAGCAGAGTTGGTCCTTACCCTCAATAACTTCTCCTTTGATTCCTCCCATTTCCCCCAAACACAAGGCGTAGCTATGGGCACACGCATGGGCCCCAGCTACGCTTGCCTCTTTGTTGGGTACGTCGAACAATCCTTGTTCTCGGCGTACCAGGGCCCCATCCCCGACCTCTACCTCTGTTACATCAACGACTGCTTTGGTGTCACCTCCTGCACCCACACACAACTGACTGACTTCATTCATTTCACCACCAACTTCCATCCGGCACTCAAATACACTTGGACCATTTCCGACATTTCCCTACCATTCCTTGACCTCAACATCTCTATTGCAGGTGATACACTCCTGACCGACATCCACTACAAACCCACTGACTCCCACAGCTACCTGGACTACTCTTCCTCCCACCCTGCTTCCTGTAAGGACTCCATCCCCTATTCCCAATTCCTCCGTCTACGCCGCATCTGCTCCAGGATGAGGTGTTCCACACCAGGTCATCACAAATGGCCTCATTCTTCAGAGAACGGGGATTCCCCTCCCCCACTATTAGATGAGGCTCGCACCAGGGTCTCCTCCATACCCCGCAACACTGCCCTCGCTCCCCATTCCCCCACTCGCAAACAGGGCAGAGTCCCCCTGGTCCTCACCTTTCACCCCACCAGCCGGCAAATACAACATATAGTCCTCCGCCAGTTTCGCCACCCTCCAACGTGACCCCTCCACCCGCCACATCTTCCCATCTCCCCCCCTGTCTGCCTTCCGCAAAGACCGCTCCCTCCGCAACTCCCTTGTCAATTCTTCCCTCCCCTCCCGCTCTACCCCTTCCCCGGGCACTTTCCCTTGCAACCGCAAGAAATGCAACACTTGTCCCTTCACCTCCCCCCTCCACTCCTTTCAGGGACCCAAGCAGTCCTTCCAGGTCCGACAGAGGTTCACCTGCACCTCCTCCAACCTCATCTACTGCATCCGCTGCTCCAGATGCCAGATGATCTATATCGGTGTGACCAAGCGGAGGCTTGGTGATCGTTTCGCCGAACACCTCCGCTCGGTCCGCAATAACCAACCCGACCTCCCGGTGGCTCAGCACTTCAACTCCCCCTCCCATTCCACATCCGACCTCTCGGTCCTGGGCCTCCTCCACGGCCAGAGTGAGCAACACCGCAAGCTGGAGGAACAGCACCTCATATTCCGCTTGGGGAGTCTGCATCCTTTGGGCTTGAATATTGAATTTTCTCAATTCTGTTAACCCTTGCTGTCTCCTCCCCTTCCCACCTCTCCCTCAGCCCTCGGGCCCTGGCATTCCCTCTCTCTCTATCTCCCTCCCCCACCCTAGTCGCACTAGCTTCTCATTTTCACACCACAAACAGCTTACAATGGCTTGTTCCCTTTATCATCGATACTTTTTTGCATATCTTTCATTCATTGTTCTTTATCTCTCCACATCACTGTCTATATCTCTCGTTTCCCTGATCCCTGACCAGTCTGAAGAAGGGTCTCGACCCGAAACGTCGCCTATCTCCTTCGCTCCTTAGATGCTGCTGCACCCGCTGAGTTTCTCCAGCTTTTTGTGTAACCCACTAGTTTGTCCCTTGTGTAACCCACTAGTTTGTCCCTGAATCACTCTATGACTGCAGGGGCAGGGGGCTGGGACGAGGTGACTCTGGGCTGGGGGGATATTGGCGGTGGAGGGCTGATGTGCGGGGAGGATATGCGTGACCTCTGGTTATTTTGTGTGCATGCACAGTCCTGACACACCAACGAGCCGCCCAATTTCTCATCAGACAACGGCGAGCAAATGCCATCTTCGAGGAACACAAACAGGGCAGCCTGGAGCGGGAATGTGTCGAGGAATATTGCGACAAGGAGGAAGCGAGGGAAGTGTTTGAGAACAATCTGGAAACGGTGAGTGCGCTCGTCGCCACAAGCACTGACTGGGTGGGCGGGGGCACAGCAGCGCGGGCAGCGTTAAGGGAGCAGCGCGTGCGGGAGGGAACGCCACGCAGTGGGAGGCGTGGTGTGGAGGGAACGCCGCTGTGGTTTACACGCTTATGCCTCTCTCTCCATTCTCTCTTCAGGAGTACTTTTACCCCAGGTACCTTGGTGAGTTGAATTCCCACATCGATCGGTTCCGTTTATGGGGTAGGGAGAGAAGGCAGGTACGGGATACTGAGTTGGATGATCAGCCATGATCATATTGAATGGCGGTGCAGGCTCGAAGGGCCGAATGGCCTGCTCCTGCACCTAATTTCTATGTTTCTATGTTTAGAATCCACCGCGAGTCGTGTTGGGGACAGAGCCGCCACCTTGTGTGTAACCAGGAGACCCTTCGGCCCTTCTATCCCGCCCCACCATTGCAACACCTCCAGCTTCTCTTGGCCAGAAAATTGGGCAGAAAGCTGAGACTGACGGGCTGTCCCTCAGACTCGTCAGGCCAAGTCTCTCTCTCCATCCCTCCCCCATCCTAGTTCGTAACCAGTTTCACTGCCCTCCAGATTAAATGTTACTGATTGGCATTGGCACATTCCCCATAGCTAACAATGAACTATTTTAGATTTTTCTTCAGTTTTTCTCCCCTTTGATGTCTCGTTTTCACACCTTACCCTTCATATCTCTAGTCTCCCTCTCCCCTGACACTCACTCTGAAGAAGGGCCTCCAGCATTACGAATCACTCTTGGTGATTCGTAACACTCAGTAACTGCGCCCGTGGGTTGCCGTGACTCGGTGAATTGCTACTTTGAAATTCAAAACCGCATCACCCTACCCCACCCCCCCCCCCCCAAAGCCCACCTCATCTTGCCGTTCCCACCCACCGAACAAATCATTTTCATCCGCCCCCCCCCTCCGGGAAACCCATCATACTCGCAGGGAACGGCATTCCCGGTCAGTTCAACCCGCGGCCCGAGTTAAACTCCCCATCACGAATGTATACACGGGTGTTCAATCCCCCCCCCCCCCCCCCCCCCCCACCCGGGCGAAGATCTGGAGTCTGCCCTCGTGTGAGGCAGCATCGAGCGCCCCCTCCACCCTCACCGCTCCCCTCTTTACCAACCCCCCCCCCCCCCCCCGCCCGGTTTCGCTCACAGAGACAGCAGCGAGGGTCACTGGCCAGGGCTTTCTCCCATTGTAAGAAGTAAGTTTATTAGCCAAATATTCACATACAAGGAATTTGCCTTGGTGCTCCGCCCACAAGTAACAACATGACATACAGTGACAGTTACGAATTGGGACACGGATTCCCAAGAGATGGGGGACGGTAATGGCCCCTCACATCCCTCCGCCCCGCCTCCTTCCTCCTCCACCCCGCCTCCCCCCCACAACTACCTCACCTCCCCCCCAAAGTTTGTCCCCGATCTCGGCCCGCATTGCCAGTAGAGTCCATTCTCCACCAGAGCTGCTGCGATTGTAAGGTTATCGCGCCTCAGCCCCGTGCGTTACGTGGGGGATTGGGTGGCGAACGTGAGTCAATCCCTCCCCCCAGAGTGAGCATAGGGAGGTAAATCCTTCAGGGGTGTGCGGGGGGGGGGGCAAATATATGCAGAAGGGAAACTCACCCGTGTTATGGGGAGGGATAAACCCCCCGGGGTATACAGAGGGGCCAATACACCGGGATATTGGGCTGAATCCCCCCACGGAGTATGAAGGGTGGAGGGGGTGGGGTTCTGGGGCACCCCTCCCCTGGGTAATATGGACGGGTATAGTGGGGGTAATTCCACAGGGGTATATGGAGGGGTCATCTTCCCCTCCCCCAGGGCATGTAGGGGTAAATCTCTGGGATATACGGAGGGGCCAATCTTTTTCCCCTTACCCCGTGGTATACAGAGGGGTAAATCCCCCCGGGTTAAGTGGAGAGGTGACTCCTGTTGTAATGATCACCAGCCGCCCCCTTGCCTCCCCACAGACTGCCTCAGCCGCCACCGGTCCCCCCCCAGACGGCCCTCTGGCACCCTGCAGAAATGCATTAAAGGTAGGACATCGTCCGAGAACGCCCATCACTGTGAACTGCCGGCGGGAGGGGACCCCCCCCAGGCTGACATCCCCACTGAAGATAGACACAAAATGCTGGAGTCACTCAGCGGGTCTGGCAGCATCTCTGGAGAAAGGGAAGAAGAGGTGACGTTTCGGGTCGGGGCCCCGTCTTCAGATTTGGTTTGAGTTTCAGACTCCAGTCCGATGAAGGGTCTCGGCCCGAAACGTCATCTATCTATTTTCTCCAGAGATGCTGCCTGACCCGCTGAGTTACTCCAGCATTTTGTGTCTATCTTTGCTGTAAACCAGCATCTGCAGTTCCTTCCTACACTTTAGGACATTACCACTGTTACATGGGGAGAAATGACATCGCATTTAGCAAGTGTCATTGAGGCGGATTAAATCATGAGCGGGATAGTTAGAGTGAATAACTCAAGTGGAAGGAGAAGGATTTACACAAACCTGAGGGGCAACTTTTTCACACAGAGGTTTTCTGGCTATATGGATAGAGGCACCAGAAGAGATAGTTGAGGTAAGGGTTAGTGTAGGTGTTATGTCGGGGGTTATGTGGAGAAGGAGAATGAGGTTGGGAAGGAAAGGTAGATCAGCCATGATTGAATGGTAGAGTAAACATAATGGGTTGAATGGCTTACGTCTGCTCCTAGAGCCTATGAACTTGTGACTGTATTATAGTAGTAAGATTAAATGAGAACTTACCAGTTTGAAGTTTGATCTTTATTTTATGAGGAATTACGTGAAGACCCCGCCAGCACGCATGCGCGACATTCTTCAAAGCAGCGGTGTGAAATCACAGATACCAAAGTTAACTAACATAGTAAGATAAGAGAGAACTTTATAAACCAGTTGACCTTTATAATGGAGGGTTTGGGAGCGGAGGGCACGTAATCCCTCATCGTAACTCCTCATGAAATAAAGATCAAACTTCAAACTGGTAAGTTCTCATTTAATCTTACTATTTTACTTCGGAGTCACGTGAGTGACTACGTGAAGATTTCAAAGCTCTGTGATTTCATGCCCTGGAACGAGTCCATGCTCACGCACTGCCATGCTATGATGTAACGAATATCAGACATGAAACTGTGCTGAAAAACAAAAAGGTATTTATTTCATACCTAAAATAATAATGCCCTACATTGGGTAATCATGAAACAGAACTTTAAATTTTCCTGCAAATGTCTCGGGAGTGGCCACGGGTTTATTATAGAAGTGCTGAAAAGTCCGTTCATTGCTCCAACCTGCTGTTGCAAGGATGTGGTCCATTGGAACTGTGTCGTATGAAGTGTTTGTTCTGGTGCAGAACACTTCCCATTTCTTCACATATGTGAGATATTGTCTTCTGGTGGACTCCCTGCACGACGCTGTGATGACATTTATCGTCCTGTCGGAGAGTCCGTAGTCCAGAAATGGCCTGTTCAGAATCTGCAAACCAACAGGTTAATTTGGTCATGACACAGATGACTTTCCCCTGTCACATGGTGTATCAAAAGGCTTGGACGTTTATTGATCCGAATGCAGGGTTCTGCGGCCATATTTTGTACTACAGGGAACCATGGTTGGGTAGGCCAGTCGGGAACAACCAGGATACCCGAAGCGGTGTCTTGTTTGATTTTTTGTAAGACCTGACTGATGAGGCAGAAGGGGGGAAAAGCATAGAAAAACAAATCCACCCCCCAAAAATAGTGAGAAAGCGTCCATCGCTACTTGCCCCAGGGTCTGGTTCCCAAGCAACATATGTTGGTAGTTGGTGATTTTAATCTGGATGCAAAAAGGTCGATATCTGGTGTCCCATACTGTTCTATAATATCGGCAAACACTTTCCGATCCAACATCCATTTGGTTGTCGTTGAATTTGCGTGACCTGGTGTCCGCTACTGTATTTAGCTTACCTGGAAGGTAAGTGGCTGAGATCCATATATTCCTTTCCAGACACCAGTGCCAGATATTATTAACCAATTTATCACATGATATCGACTTTATTCCACCCATATGATTAATGTATGCCACCACAGTGGTATTATCAATCTGTAATCGTACATGCAAATTGTGCATGTCTGAGCAGTCGGCCCGGAGTCCATGACATGCTCCCAGCATTTCTAGATAATTAATCCCTAGTGCTCCAAACAGGGTTAATTCTGCCATCTGCCACCACAACTAGAGGTGGTATTAGTTGCTCCCCAACCTTTTGCACTGGCATCAGTCTGTAAAGTAACCGTGGGATTCATAATAGTGATGGGGTTAGAACAATGCTGAATATTGTCTATCCACCAATTTAACTCTAATTTAGCTTCCCTTGGTAGTTCCATACGCCTATCAAAATGGCCTGCATGAGTTTTAAGAGCTAGTATTCTTGCTCTTTGTAGATTTTAGTAATGGAGTGGTCCAAATTGTGCTGCTGGAAATGCAGCCACTAGTTTTCCAATCACTCTGGCTACTTGCCGAATGGATGGTTTCCTGATGCTAGTGAGGCTTTTGCATGCTTCCGTCAAGTCTGCCACTTTGTTTGGTGGCAAGGTGATAGACATTTGAACAGAATCGATAGTGAACCCCAAATAATCCATGGTAGTGGAGGGTCTCAATTTTGATTTATCTGGATGAATGATAAATCCCAGCTTTTGAAAAAGATGCTCTGTGGCTGATACTGCCAATGTCGCCAACTCTAAATTTTCCCCTACAATGAGAATATCATCAAGGTAGGCCATAACAATATGGTTTTGTTTCCTCAAATGTGCCAAAGCTGGTTTTAACAATTTGGTAAACAGCCTGGGTGCCGATGATAACCCATTGGGTAAGGCCTTATACTGCCAAAGCTGTTCCATCCAGACAAATTTTAGATATTTCCAATGATCCTTGTGTATTGGTACTGAATAGTATGCATCCTTTGGGTCGATGCAAGCCATGTAGAACCTGTCAGAGATTAGCTGTTTGGCTGTGAAAAACGTGTCCATTTTGAAATGGGCATACTGAACGGAAGTATTCAGGTCGGTCAAATCTATAATAATGCAGCATCCACCGTCTTGTTTGTTTTTGGTAAAAATGTTTGATACAACTTGAACTCTTGACTTCTCATTACCCTTTACGTTAATGTTAAATATTCTCTGTTTGTCTTCTCAATTACCACTGAATACTTCTGAGTATGTAAGGATCAGAGGTAAACATGCTCCACACATGACGAAACAAGTGCAACCGTCCCCCAACCCGTGATGAGTCTGGACATGCAATGTTTTCGAGGCAACCAGACCCACCTACCTCCATAGTTACCGGCGGTGCTGTGTTGGTTGTCTCAGTTGCTTCTTGTTGTGTTATTGTGGTGTGGGGATGGCGCATTTTCCAAGAAGGCCGGGCTGGGCCATGGTCTAAAAAAGACCGTTGTGCAGGTGGGCCGGCCTTCGAGCTTTCACCACCAGATGGTCTCTCGTTGTAGCGGTGCCTGGTGGATATGTAGGGGTGCTGCCGCCGCTGATATGGGGTTTTGGAGGTGGTTGGCACCTTTATCATGCCGATTGCCTTGGCCTCCTCATCCAGGTCTTTAACCTGCTTAGGGAGTTGTCCCCAAACAGCAATGTGGGGGCTGTGCACTGCTGAGCCTGCATAATCCCGCAAACGTGGGATTGAGTGCAGGTTTTATGATGCTCTTCCTGTAGCTGTTGATTTCAAACAGCGTATTGCACAGGAGTGCTAGAGTGTCTGGTAGCTCTTCAGGCATCTCAACCCCATTGATATTTCTGGCTACTGCCGTAATCCCAGCAGCCAGCAGCTTGAGGATTCTTTGAGTTTCACTTCCTGGTCCTTATGGTCATGCTCACGTTGCCCCAAATGGGGTTGTTGACAGCAGGCACATTAAGAGAAATACAATCCTCTGGCGCAAGGTATTTTTCTGCCGTTTGTTAATTGCTTGTTCCTGCAGCTGGTTAGTTGCCATGTAATTAATACTGGCTGCCAGCTTGGGATGCAATGGCAGTCCTTTTTGTGTAGGCATAGCAAATTTGGTGACCATACCCAATAGTTCTTCTTGCGGCACCCCTAACACAGGCGAGTCTTCAGCCATGTCCCCTTCTTCAGGGTCAGCCTAGTTCTGACCCCCAATGCTCCCCTGCGAAGAGGGTGAGACATTTGGCAGTCCTTGATAGGAAGCTGCCGTGGGTCTGTGAGGAGACCCACTGTGACACTACCCCTGCATAAGCAGGTCACGCTGGAGCAACTGCTCCACCATCCGCTCCCGCGGGAAAGACGCCCGCCGTCGCTAACCGCGAACGGGGTGTCCTCAGGTCCGGACCCAGCCGAGTCTACGGACCTGTCCGACCTCCGGGTGGTTTTGCCGCCGACCGCGGCGCACCTGCGGTCGGTTGCGGCGAGAAGTCGGGGGCTGCTGGAAGCACCTGCAGCTCTGGAGAGTCGGCACGCTGCTGGCTGCTTCCACAGCAGCGATTTTTGCCGCTGCTCTCCGCGATTTCCTGGACTCCATGCTCTTCTTCTTGGCTGTGAACACACACACACAGAGTCTTTTCCAGAATGGTAAGTACTTACCCCCGGTTGTCTTTTAAACTTACGCTGGAGGAGCGACGCTTCCTCCCGACTGTCGCTTCCGCAATGCGTTCGACGATATGTCGTGCGTGCGTGCTGGGGGGGTCTTCACGTAGTCACTCACGTGACTCCGAAGTAAAACATTGGTTAAAAGACATTTGGACAGGTACCTGGATGCAATAGGTTTAGATGGTTGTGAGCCAAATGGGTGCCGGTTGAACCAGTGTAGATGGGCATCTTGGTTGGCATGGACCAATAGACAATAGGCAATAGGTGCAGGTATAAGCCATTCGGCCCTTCGAGCCAGCAACGCCATTCAATGTGATCATGGCTGATCATCCCCAATCAGTACCCCGTTCCTACCTTCTCCCCATATCCCCTGACTCCGCTATTTTTAAGAGCCCTATCTAGCTCTCTCTTGAAAGCATCCAGAGAACCGGCCTCCACCGCCCTCTGAGGCAAAAAATTCCACAGACTCACCGCTCTCTGTGAGAAAAAGTGTTTCCTCGTCTCCGTTCTAAATGGCTTACTCCTTATTCTTAAACTGTGGCCCCTGGTTCTGGACTCCCCCAACATCGGGAACATGTTTCCTGCCTACTGAGGTACAGTGAAAATCTTTTGTTGCATGCTCACCAGTCAGTGGAAAGGCAATCCATGATTACAATCAAGGCACCCACAGTGTACAGATACATGATGAAGGGAAATAACATGAAAAAAGTGTTTAGTGCAAGATAAAGCCAGTAAAGTGTGATCACAGGTAGAGATGGTCCAAGAGTCTCCAATGAGGTAGATAGTAGTTCAGGACTGCTCTCTAGTTGTTGGTAGGATGGTTCAGTTGCCCGTTAACAGCTGGGAAGAAACTGTCCCTGAATCTGGACGTGTGCGCTTTCACACTTCTGTACCTTTTGCCCGATGGGAGAGGGGAGAAGAGGGTGGCGGGGGTGCGACACGTCCGTGATGATGCTGCTGGCCTTGCCGAGGCAGCGTGAGGTGTAGATGAAGTCAGCTGTGTGATGGTCTGAGTTGTGACCACAATTCTCCCAAATTTGGCAGCCAATGGAAATCAATGGAAAATAGGATAACTGGGAGGCTGGAAATGAGGGAGTGCGGAGATATGGAGGGGGTGTTGTAGGCTCCAGGAACTGCAGATGCTGGTTGTTGGATGGGGGGGGAGGGTGCTATGCTCTGTGCAACGATCTAGAATGCAGGGTCAACCCCCCCTCCTCGATCCATACCCGTTCATGTATTGATATTCGCGTTGATGTTCCTTTCCGTTGTGGTCGGTAATTTCCAGCGCTTTTTACTCTTGCCTGCTTCCCTAGAAATTCCGGACCAGTGCTCCGACTCGCCGTGTTATCGTCAAGGGTCTGTCCGGTGCGAGGATGGGATGGCTTCCTTCCAATGTATCTGTAAAGAAGGCTGGCAGGGAGAGACGTGCGACAAAGGTGAGTCACAGCCAACTTGTAGAGCCTAGCTTTGGATCACACTTTACTATGACTAGGATTCAAAAGACTAGGCTTGTATTCACTGGAGTTTAGAAGGATGAGGGTGGATCTTATAGAAACATATACAATTATAAAAGGACTGGACAAGCTAGATGCAGGAAAAATGTTCCCAATGTTGGGCGAGTCCAGAACCAGGGGCCACAGTCTTAGAATAAAGGGGAGGCCATTTAAGAATGAGGTGAGTTCACCCAGAGAGTTGTGAATTTATGGAATTCCCAGCCATAGAGGACAATGGAGGCCAAGTCACTGGTTGGATTTAAGAGAGAGTTAGATAGAGCTCTAGGGGCTAGTGGAGTCAAGGGATATGGGGAGAAGGCAGGCACGGGTTATTGATAGGGGACGATCAGCCATGATCACAATGAATGGCGGTGCTGGCTCGAAGGGCTGAATGGCCTCCTCCTGCACCTATTTTCTATGTTTCTAACTGCGTTAGCATAGAAGGACCACATAGAAGGTGACCTGGCCCAACAGGGCAACAGGAATGTTATCAACTCCCCAACCCAGAGTCCCCCTGCTGCTGCTGACGGGTCTTGTAGGGAGGATTGGATGTGAGAACGCACAGTGCAAGTAGCAACACTCCTCCGCTCTGCCCTACATTCTTCCACATTTTAGCTAAGTTAATTATTATCACATGTGCCGAGGTGCAATTAAATTTTTTTGATTGCGTGCTAAAGAGTCGGCGAGAGGACTATACTCTTCATGATTACAAACAAGCTGTCATCAGTGTAAAGATATAGGAAAAAGGGAAAAAGTCTGAAGATGTGTCTCGACCAGAAACCCCACCCATTCCTTCTATCCACAGAAGCAGCCTGTCCCACTGAGGTACTCCAGCATTTTGTGTCTACCTTCGGAAAAAGGGAATAATGTTTAGAGCAAGATAAAGTCCGGTGAAGCCCGATTAAAGATAGTCCGAGGGTCTGCAATGAGGTAGATGGCAGGTCAGGTCCGCACGTTTCCTTTTATGTTTCCATTCAATGCACTTTTGAACACAAAATACCGGAGGAACTCAGCGGGTCAGGCAGCATCTCTGGAGAAAAGGAATAGGTGACGTTTCCAGTCGAGACCTTTCTTCAGTGAGTCAGGGGAGAGAGTAACTAGAGGTAAGAAAACATACAGAACAAATCAGAGCCGGCACGGATTACTAAGGAGCTCACAATGGTCCATTGTTGGCTGTGGAGGAGGTGATGATGAGGGGATACAAGCAGTGAAACTAGCAGGAAGTCTAGGGTGGGGGATGGTCGGAAAGAGAGGGAATGTAAGGGTTATTTGCAAATAGAGAAATCAAATTTCATACTCATGAACAAGAATTAATTGATCCATTTTGGGACATGTGACAATAAAACGCTCTTAACTCAACATCTCTTAACTCTTGAGATACTACCTCCGTTATCAGCACAGAAGGCCAATCGCTTCAGCTGATAAGGATTTATGCCTCTGCTGCTGTTCGTCCCTCTGGCCACTTCCAGACTGCGTGCAAGGACGGGTCGGTCACGCCACCATTCAGGAGTCCCTGCTTCTGAAAAGTCATGAAACGCTAACGACACCTCAACAGTCCCATATGTTGTAAAGGTTGAATTATCCGCTGGTGGGAGACATGCAACAAGCTGATTACAGTTTCATTCATGTTTTGGTTGTTGCCTTGTCCAGACATTGATGAGTGCGAGCTGGAGGAGAGAGTGTGTTCCCACTCCTGCCGTAACCTGCCCGGGAGTTACCGCTGCTTTTGCCAGGATGGCTTCAACATGTACTCAGACAAGAAGACCTGCATTGGTGAGAGGTTCTGCTTAACATTAATACCATGTATGTCTGTGTGTGTGTCTCTATCTGCCTCCCTGTCTATCTCTCCGTCTGCCTCTCTGTCCCTGTCTGTGTGTGTGTCTGTCTCTGTCTGGTGCCTCTCTGTCTAATTTCTCTCCGTCTGCCTCTCTGTCCCTGTCTCTGTCCCTGTCTGTCTCGATGTCTCTGTCTCTCTCTCTCTCTCTCTCTCTCGGTGTCTGCGTGTGTATGATCTTCTCTCTCCTGCCCTCTAGCTGCCTCTCTCGCTGCCTCTCTCTCTCTCTCTCTCTCTCTCTCTCTCTCTCTCTAACTCTCTCTCTCTCTCTCTCTCTTTCTCTCGTTGTCCATCTCCCTTTCTCTCTCTATCCATCTTTCTTTGTCTCTGTCTCTCTCACATCAGACTTCCAGTGACAGGTGATTGAGGCGCTGCCTCACATCACGTGACCTTAATCCCGAACTCCAGTGCTGTCAATGTGCAGTCTGCACCTTGTCCCCAACACCTTGTGGTTTTCCTCTGGTTCCTCCTGTTTCCACACACACACATGCCACAGATGTGAGGTTTGAGAGTTAACGAAGAAACTGCAGATGCTGGAGAATCGAGGGTTACACAAAAAGCTGGAGAAACTCAGCGGGTGCAGCAGCGTCTAAGGAGCGAAGGAGATAGGCGTCTCCACATCACCGTCTATATCTCTCGTTTCCCTGATCCCTGACCAGTCTGAAGAAGGGTCTCGACCCGAAACATCGCCTATCTCCTTCGCTCCTTAGATGCTGCTGCACCCGCTGAGTTTCTCCAGCTTTTTGTGTAACCCTGTGAGGTTTGAGAGGTTGGTTAATTGACCACACTGAATTTCCCACTAGTGATTAGGTGAGGGGTTGAATCTGGGGGTTGATGGGAAATGGTCGTAACTGTCGTAACTGTCACTGTGTGTCATGTTGTTACTTGTGGGCGGAGCACCAAGGCAAATTCCTTGTATGTGAATACTTGGCCAATAAACTTACTTAATTACTTACTTAAAAACTGGGACTGTTGTAAATGTAAGAGTGCTGGTCATGGCCTGGTCCCATGCTGTACCTCGCTGAGGGTGGGAGCCCAGGGGACATAGAGTGAAGGCGGGGGGGGGGGGGGAGGGGGGGGGGGGTTGGCAGAATATCCAGAGAGGAGAGCAGAGGATGTCTTACGTAGCACGTTGCTGTGACCTGAGAGGTTCTGCCTGACAGAAGTAGATTCAATGGGAGCTTTCCGGAGGGAATTGGAAACGCATTGTGTTTGCATCAGAGATCTCCAAAATATCAACACACACAAAGATGCAACTCCAAAAGCATCTCCATCTACACTAGTGCGTCCAACACCATCATAGTGCTGAGTGATGCTCTACCTAGAGCTTTTCAGCGTATTACATCCAGATCCAGAACCAGCACAACATGTTCATTACTGGCAAGGCTGTATTCATTGCCCATAATTGCCCATTTAAGGTGGCATGTTGGCGCAGCGGTAGAGCTGCTGTGTTACAGCGCCTTGCCGTGCCTTCCAGAGTTTGTCCGATCTCCCTCAGACCGCGTGGGGTTTCTCCGGGATCTTCACAGGCTTATAGGTTAATTGTAATTGTAATTGTAATTAATTTATTAGCCAAGTATATAAACACACAAGGAATTTGATTTGCCAACCGTCATACAAAAAAGCAACAAGACACATGACCACATAAAGATTAAAAATAGACTTAAACAGCCGCCACAGTGGTGTGTGACAATCCCCAGGTCACACAGCGTAAGCGGAGACCCACAGCCACCAGTTCAATGTCCGGGCCACACACACGCACGCACGCTCCTTCACCGTGACGTGACCAGAGTTGTACCGAGCGCTGTCACTCTCTCTGCAGTCCCTGTCCGCCCGAACAGTCAGAAAGCCGTCCTCACTCTGACTGGAGTCCGGGATGTCCTCATAGAGCCATGTCCCCACAAAACACCGAGATCACGGCACTCACGGCACTCACGGCAATCCCTGCGGGTCCTCACCAGTGCAGGCAACGCGTCCGTCTTGCTTTTTCGGTGACCTCACATTCCCCACTGTGACGGAAGGCAAAGAACGTAAACCTTCTTTCCTCCTTTTCTCCCGCGGTCGAGGCAATTGAAACTTCCGCAGTCGGGGAGATCGAAGCTCTTGCGGTTGGAGCTCCTGCAGTCGGTCCCCAACGTAGGGACCGCCAGCTCCACAATGTTAAAGCTGGAGAACAGACGGAGATAGGATGGAAAAGTCACATATCGGTCGAGGAAAGAGATAAAAAAGGTTTTCCCCAACTCCCTCCACCCGCACCCCCCACATAAACAAAAACTAAAGGTACACTCAAAACATACAAGTAAATACAGACCAAAACCATAAAGGAAGAAAAAGACAGGCTGTCGGCGTGGCTACCATGAGCGCCGTCTAATTGGCTTGCTATAATAGTAAATTGTCTCTAGTGCGTGTAGAATAGTGTTAAGGCCTGTCCCACTTACGTGTCCTTGGCACGCAAATTACGCGACCTTGTGGTCGCATTGAGCCGTGAAGGTCCCGCACGACTTCATGCGCCCGCACAGCCGTCTGGAGCGCGTGACGTCATTTGAAGATGGACACAAAATGCTGGAGTAACTCAGCGGGACCGGCAGCATCTCTGGAGAGAAGGAATGGGTGATGTTTCGTGTCGAGACTCTTCTTCAGTCTGAAAGGAGGGTCTTGACCCAAAACGTCACCCATTGCTTCTCTCCAGAGATGCTGCCGGTCCCACTGAGTTACTCCTGCATTTTGTGTCCATCTTCAATTTTCTTGGCCCCGCTCTGGGAGTAGAAGTGGGGGCGGATCCGGACCTCAACGGCCGTGTGCCCCAGGCCGAGCTCGGCGATCGTTTGCCTGCTTCTGCTGCTGTTGGAGGTGAGACGTTGCGTCGCGCCAGTGTCTTGGGCCTGTCCCACTTTGGCCGTCAGTTCCGCGACAGGCTGTTAGCGCGATGCTTTTGTTTGCTACAAAAATTTCGGAGCCCCGCACGATGTCACGCACAACTCCATACCCCTCCACGCATCTCAGTGGGACTGGCCCCGCGCGGCCATACGGTGCCCGTGCGCCTCAACGCGACCACGAGGTCGCGTAATTTGCGTGCCAAGAACACGTAAGTGAGACAGGCCCTTTAGTGTGCAGGGATTACTGGTTAGCGTACTCAGGGGTCCGAAGGACCTGTTTCTGTTCTGCATCTCTAAACTAAACTGAACTAACTACTCTGTAGAGCCGGTGGTAAACATTCTTCTTAAACTATTGCAGTCTGTTTGTGATGAGAAACACATATTCTTTTTTCTCGTCAAAAAACAAAACTTTATTCAGAATAAAATATATATATATATATATATATATATATATATATATATATATATATATATACAAAACAAGAACACTGCAAAAACTCTTCTGACATTCTCAGAATCTACACGTTCACTCGTGTCCTATTCGGTAATGTTTGTAAGCTATCCTTAATCCAAGCACCCTTGTGGCCCCCTGGCGTGATGTCCACTCCCTTGTTTGGTGGGTGTTTGGGGCAAGAAGCACAAGTGAGTTGATTTCTGCCACCCAGTTGGGATTTTGAAGAGAACTTATTGAGTCAGGATCCTGGGGATTTGCTTGGTGTATTTAATTCTCACTGAGTGCAAATTAGTTGCCCATTGACTATGCCACCAAACTCATTTTGATATTAGGAACACAGAAAAATAGGTGCAGGAGTAGGCCATTCGGCCCTTCGAACCAGTACGGCCATTCAATATCATCATGGCTGATCATCTAAAATCAGTAGCCCGTTCCTGCTTGTTCCCCCATATCCCTTGATTCCTTTGGCCCTCAGAGCTAAATCTAACTCTCTCTTTTGAAATCAATTAATTTCTAGCGTTTCTTTCCTCGAACCCCACAGATCGGAACGAATGTTTACGGAACCAGCACATTTGTGGGAAAGCTTCTTGCATCAACGTGCCGGGAAGCTACGAGTGTGAATGCAACAAAGGGTTCAGGTTCAATTTCACCGAGAAGGAGTGCGAGGGTAAGAGTTTCCACACGTTGCTCAGAGGGCCTCAGCTTGCAGAGAGTGTCCGAGTTGTGACACAGACAGTGCCAGGGTGGGGGGAGGTGATAACCGGTGGTGTAACCGTCACACGGTGTGCGTGTTGCTTCTGTGAGGTCTGCGGCTGGCTCCCGCATTTCTAGCAGTGGGATCGCTCCTCACCATGTTCAGCTGTTCATGGGATCGTGTCGCTCCCCTGGCCTTGAGGCAAAGCAGCTCTGAGAAGCCGAGAGATCAGGGTGCCCAGTGAGTGACTCACAAAGGTCCAGCGTGCAGGTTCATCAGTTCGCATGTCATAGGAGCAGAATTAGGCCATTCGGACCATCAATTCTACCCCGCCATTCAATCATGGCTGATCTATCTTTCCCTCCCCACCCCATTCACCTCCCTTCTCCCCATAGCAACCTTATTAATCAAGAATCTATCAATCTCTGCCTTAAAAATACCCAATGATTTGGCCTCCACAATGAATTCCACAGCTTCACCGCCCTCTGATGGAAGAAATTCCTCCTCATCTCCTTTCTAAAGCTATGTCCTTTTATTCTGAGGCTGTTCCCTCTGGTCCTAGACTCTCCCAATAGTGGAGACATCCTCTCCACATCCACTCTATCCAGGCCTTTCAGTGTGTTGCCGCGAGCAGCTCTACGAGAAGGATATGTGACTGTGCATGTTATCTGTGATGGAGATTAACTATTTTAATAATTATATATTAATGAAGAAAATCATTAGGCAGGTTATGTTTCAGTTTAGTAGGATATTGGCGAGGCCATATCTGGAGTATAGTATTGGTCGCTGTATTTCAGGAAAGATGTTTAAGGATGAGGGGGAAAACATTTTTCACACCGAGAGTGGTGAATCTGTGGAATTCTCTGCCACAGAAGGTAGTTGAGGCCAGTTCATTGGGTATATTTGAGAGGGAGCTAGATGCGACCCTTGTGGCTAGAGGGATCAGGGGGTATGGAGAGAAGGCAGGTACGGGATACTGAGTTGGATGATCAGCCATGATCATTTTGAATGGCGGTGCAGGCTCGAAGGGCCGAATGGCCTGCTCCTGCACCTAATTTCTATGTTTCTATGTTACTGGAAGAGTAAGTACATGCAATAGATGTGTACTTTCCAATTGTTGGAACAGGCCGAACACCCCATAGGAAAGGCTGGAGAGGTTAGGCTTCTACTTGCTGGAGCTTAGATTGAAACATAGACTGTCTTGAGAGATGAGTTGCGGAGATAATGTGTTCCCTTGTGGCATTGATCTAGAATTAGAACTAGGGGGTCACTTTAGAAATAAGAAGTCACTCATTTTAGATAGATGATACCATTTTTTTCTTTGGAGGTTGTGAGTCTTTGAAACTTCCTTGCGCCCAGGCAAATGTAAGCAGATCCTTTAAATATACTTAAAGGCCAAGGTCCAAGGTCAAGTTCAAGAGAGTTTATTGTCATGTGTCCCTGACAGGACAATGAAATTCTTTCTTTGCTTCAGCACAACAGAACACAGTAGGCATTGACTACAGAACAGATCAGTGTGTCCATATACCATATATAAATATATACACACATGAATAAATAAACTGATAATGTGCAAATAACAGATAATGGGTTATTAATGTTCAGAGTTTTGTCCGAGCCAGGTTTAATAGCCTGATGGCTGTGGGGAAGTAGCTATTCCTGAACCTGGTCATTGCAGTCTTCAGGCTCCTGTACCTTCTACCTGAAGGTAGCAGGGAGATGAGTGTGTGGCCAGGATGGTTTAGTTTCGTTTAGTTTATTATTGTCACATGCACTGAGGTACAGTGAAAAGCTTTTGTGTGCGCGCTATCCAGTTAAAGAAAAGACTATACATGAATGCAACCAAGCAGTCTATAGTGCACTGATAAGGAATAAAGAGTGCAATAAAGGATAAAGGGCCCTGACTATCAAAAGAGTGATAGATTCCCGTGTGTTAGAAGGGTTACAGGATATATCTGAGTGTTTTAGTGGCTGGCTCTGTCCACTGGGGCTCCATAGGTTCAAGATCAGTCCATTTTGTTTGTGATCTGATTTAATGGTTTAGATCTAAACATTCAAAGCACGATGAAGAAATCTGTTCATGCTTTATAAATTGACGGTGGTGTTGGAAGGCAGGAAACTTTAGACTGCAGGAAGATAGAGAGGTCTGATCAGTTTGGCAGAAAATTCGTAAATGGATTTAGTACAGAGAAGCGTGACAGAATGTGTAGGAAGGAACTGCTGGTTTATACCGAAGATAGACGTAACTCAGCGGGTCACGCAGCATCTCTGGAGAATAAGGATGGGTGACGTTTCGGGTCGGAACTCTCCTTCAGACTGTAACAGAACGATCTGGAGTGGGCCACAGGGCAAGGGATAATAACGCTGGAAGCTGCTGGGTGGAACAGAAGGATTTTATATCCACAAATCCTTAAAGAATAATCAATAAAGGTGATTAAGGAGGCTACAGAGTTTTTTCCTTTAGGAACTGAGTCTAAGAGTAGGGCGGTGGAAATAAGGAACTGCAGATGCTGGTTTACAAAGGATGACACCGAGTGCTGAAGTAGCTCAGTGGGTTAGGGAGTATTTCTGGAGAACTTAAACAGGCGGTGATTAGGGTCGAGGTGCAGTGAAAAGCTTCTGTTGCGTGCTAACCAGTCGGTGGAAAGACAATACGTGATTACAATCAAGCCATTCGCAGTGTCCAGATACATGATAAGGCTATAACGTTTAGTGCAAGTTAAAACCAGTAAAGTCTGATCAAACTTAGTGTGAGGATCACCAATGAGGTGGATAGTAGTTCAGGACTGCTCCCTAGTTGTGGTGGGATGGTTCAGTTGCCTGATAACAGCTGGGAAGAAACTGTCCCTGAATCTGGAGGTGTGTGTTTTCATACTTCTGTACCTTTGGCCTGATGGGACTTATTTACCTTAGCAGAAGGACTAAATCTGGAGCAAAGATCCTATAGCGGAGCAATCAAAGACCACTCTTTCTAAATGCAATGGGCTGACGTGTGGTACGCAACGGAGCGGAGTGTGGGCCTTTTTGTAATCCATTTCCGTAACCCGACCCGACTCGCGGTGTAATCAACATTGTGGGGGAGCGGTTTGTGTTAATAAATTATAATTCTGAAAATGAGGAGAAGATTTTTCCCAATTAACTTTTATTTTTTCGGGGATATTTCCGTAACCGGCTTCCATCTCCGCACTAGTATCCTACGGGATCTTTGGTGCGGAGAGGGAAGCCGGTTACAGAAATGGGGCCGAAAATTTCCCATGAATCTGCCCATGACCGTACTACGTCTTTTCCGTCGAGCGGACTATCTTGCTCGCTGTAGTATCTTTGATCTGGAGGGTGGAGATTTAAAGTATTTGGTAGAAGGATTAGAAGGGAGGTGATGGAAAGATAACGTCCTCATAGAGAGGAGGGGGGGTGGAACTCACTGTCCAACAGGGAGAGAGGGGGAGGGGATGGGTGAAGAATCCATCGTCACATTTAAACAATGCCTGTGTGTGCGCTTGTAGAGCAGGGCTACAGAGCTGGTGATTTTAGGCTAGGCGCACACACACAGAATGTGCTGAATGGCCTCCTGTGTTCTAAAGGTTCTCTGATTCCACAGAAGTAACAAATTGTTTACACTGAGTTGCTGGGACTTGGAACCGCTGGTGCCAAACCTCAACCACTGCTCTCGCGGCAATGTTTTTCCAGTCCCTCGACTGGCCTAATGGGATCTGTGCACCAATGCACACAGGAAATCCTTGGGGAGATCGCTCTCCACGCTGGGTATGTAGGACGGAACTGCAGATACTGGTTTATACCAGAGATAGGCACAAAGTGCTGGAGTAACTCAGCGGGTCTGGCAGCTCACTCCATCATGAGAGGAATAGATCGAGTCCCTTGCCCAGACTAGGGGAGTTGAGAACCAGAGGACATCGGTTTAAGGTGAGGAGGAAAAGATTTAATAGGAACCTGAGGGGTAACTTTTTCACTCAATGGGTGGTAGGTGTGTGGAACGAGCTGCTGGAGGAGGTAGTTGAGGCAGGTACTATCGCAACGTTTAAGAAACATTTATACAGGTACATGGATAGGACAGGTTTAGAGATCTATGGGCCAAATGCAGGCAGGTAGACCTAGTGTAGATGGGGTATATTGGCCGGTGCGGGCAAGTTGGGCTAAAGGGCCTATATCCACGGGGTATGACTATGACTCTACTGTGCCATTTGCCGTGGGCCCCATGAGTTCATCTTTATTAACCGGCACATTATTTTCAACAAAGACTTCTCTGAGGCAAAAAATTCTGTTTCGTCAAAGCCTGATTCCTCCCCCACAGACATCGATGAATGTGCGGAGAACACCTGTACACACCAGTGTTTGAATTATCCCGGCGGCTTCACCTGCTTCTGTGATGGGAAGAAAGGCGAGAAGTTGTCAGCGGATCGACGGAGTTGTGAGGTAAAGGAAGAACTGGTGTTGCCATGGGGGTCTTCAATCGGCGGGTTGTCCCCAATATGCCTGACAGCTGGCGAAGCACTTTTGTAGTCATCCTGTCGAGCAGGAGGTCCGGCGGCCATTTTGTACACAACGAGCTCCCATAAACAGAAATAAGGTAATGGTTTGGAATAAATATTACCTGGCGCTCCTGGGCGGACTTTCACCAGTTATTTGCCGTCTGTTTTAGTTTGGTGTAGTTCAGAGATGCAGTGCGGAAACAGGCCCATCGGACCACCGAGTCCACATCAGCTAGCGATCCCGCAGTATCCTGTATCACACAGGTGGTGCTGGCTCGAAGGGCCGAATGGCCTCCTCCTGCACCTATTTTCTATGTTTCTATGTTTCTATCCGATGCACTTGGGACAATCTTACCAAAGCCAATTAATCTACAAACCTGTATGTCTTTGGTGTGTGGGAGGAAGCCTGAGCACCCGGAGAAAACCCACGCGATCCCAGGGAGAACATACATCCCCATACAGACAGCACCCGTAGTCAGGATTGAACCCAGGTCTAGAGCATACAGATGCAAAGTACAGTTCCTGTCCGCCTTGGCAACCCAGCTTAAACTCCAGAGGCTCACTCCAGAAAATAGTCAATTCTCGTGAGAGATTTAAAATGATGGCAGGAATTACAGTAATTGTATTTTTTGTTTTTTACATTGTATCTTTTACCCTCTCTATTTACCCAATCTTTTCCTCGTTTAATTTAGACTTTAGACTTTACAGATGCAGTGGGTAACAGGCCCTTAGCCCACTGAGTTTGTGCTGACCAGCTATCACTAGTACTATCCTCCACACTAGTGACAATTATACAATTTTACCAACGCCAATTAACCTACAGACCTGCACGTCTGTGGAGTGAGGGAGGAAACCGGAGCACCCGGAGAAAACCCACGTGGTCACGGGGGGAACGTACAAATTCCTGAACTCCGCAAACTGAGCAAAGGACTCAGTGTATTTACCTGATTTATCTCTCGGTATACAGTATATTGCACCTACTGAAGTCTCCTCAGAATCTCATTGTGTCAATAAGATCATTCTTACACATCCCAGTTTCTGCTAACCTGCTCAACCTCTCTTCATACGGGATAGGAACAGAATTAGGCCATTCAGCCCATCAAGTCTACTCCGCCATTCAATCATGACTGACCTATCTCTCCTCACCACATTCTCCTGCCTTCTCGCCATAACCTCTGACACCTTTAGTTTAGTTTAGTTTAGAGATACAACGCAGAAACAGGTCCTTCGGCCCACCGGGTCCGCCCCGACCAGCGATCCACGCACATTAACACTATCCTACGCCCACAAGGAACAGTTTTTACATTTTACAAAGCCAATTAACCTACAAGCCTGTACGTCTTTAGAGTGTGGGAGGAAACCGAAGATCTCGGAGAAATCCCACGCAGGTCACATGCAAACTCCGTACTGACAGCACCCGTAGTCGGGATCCGTCCCGGGTCTCTGGCGCTGCATTCACTGTAAGGCAGCGACTCTTATCACTGCGCCACTGGGACCGCCCTGTACTGGTCAAGAATCTATCTATCTCTGCCTTAAATATATCCACTGACGCCCTCCACAGCCTTCTGTGGCAAAGAATTCCACAGATTCACCACCTTCTGACCAAATAAATTCCTCCTCATCTCCTTCCTAAAAGAATGTCCTTTAATTCTGGCCATGACTAATCCGAGACTCTCTAGTGGAATCATCCTCGCCTCATCCACTCTATCCAAGCTCTCTCTTCGCAGGCAACCTCTTCATATTAGGAATCAACCAGTGAGCCTTCTCTGGCCTACCCCCAATGCATGTCTACTCCTTAGATACAGTGCTCCACCGTCTCCAGTGTAACTCCCCTACCTTTCTGCTCTACACCCCTTGCAATGAAGGCCAATGTTCCCTTTGTCTTCCTACTTACCTGCATGCTGACTGTCTCAGTGTTGTACAGGAGACCCCAGGTCTCTCTGTCCTGTCTCCAATTAAATTCTGAAGCAGAGTCCCAACCTGAAACGTCACCTATCCTTATTCTCCAGTGATGTGCCTGATCCACTGGGTTAGTCCAGCTCTCCATGTCTTTTTTGGTAAACGAGCATCTGCAGTTCCTTGTGTCTCGTACCTGGAACATAGAACAGCACAGCACAGGGATGGGCCCTGCGGACCACAATGTTTGTGCCCCTCATAATGCCAAGTTAAATTGGTTCAATCTGCCTGGTACATATCCCTCTATTCCCTGCACATCCATGTGCGTATTTAAAAACCTTTTAACACCGTTATTGTATCTGCCTCCACTACCACATGCTGGCAATGCTTTCCAGGTCCCCACTGTTCTCTGTGTAAAAAAAAAAACATTCCCCGAACATTTCCATTAAACCTCCCACCCTCACCTTATGGCTATGCCATTCAGTTTAATTTAGTTTAATTGAGAGATACAGTGTGGAAACAGGCCCTTTGGCCCACCGAGTTCGCGCTGACCAGCGATCCCCACACACTGACACTACCCCACACGCACTGGGGACAACTTACAAATATACCAAGCCAATCAACCTACACACATATATGTCTTTGGAGTGCGGGAGGAAACCAGAGATCCCGGAGAAAACCCACACAGGTCACGGGGGGAACGTACAAACTCGGTTCGGACAGCATCCGTAGTCAGGATCGCGCCCGGGTCTCTGGCTTTGTACAGCAGTTGCTCCACCACCGCTGCACCTCCCTGCCACACTCGCTTTGTATTGTCAATGGATTTCCTTGCCTTGGGTGCCAGCTGGCTGTGCGATGTTGGAAATGGTGGGGACTGTACAGGGGAATGTTGTCTTTCACGCCTGAAATGGTTTCCCATGTGGAACTTTCTACGTTAACAGGCAGTTTGTCACCTCCCAGGCAATCCCCACCTGCGTTGCCCTCCAGACGGTGAGGAGGCCAGACATGCTTGGCATGGGAGAGCTCTTCGCTGGGATCCCAGTGGTCTACCTCCGGTTCAAGATTCCCTCCGACAGCAGGTGAGGCGTTGCCTGCGATATTCCTCAGCCTTGCTGCTGTCCCTGGCGAGGGGAAGGTGAGCCTGCAGGAGCTGGAGTAGCTGAGGAACGGCACTGCGCTGTTCTCATCCTGAAGCAGGTCGCCAAATGACACGGGGTAGGGGGTCACATTCCATCCTTGTTTTCCTCCAACGTCATCACAAGGGCTTTGAGGAAATACTGTAAAATCAGCATTCAGCTTCAGCTGCAGGCTCCTGAAGGTAGGAGGTACAGGAGCCTGAAGACTGCAACGTCCAGGTTCAGGAATAGCTGCTTCCCCACAGTCATCAGGCTATTAAACCTGGCTCGGACAAAACTCTGAACATTAATAACCCATTATCTGTTATTTGGACTTTATCAGTTTATTTATTCATGTGTGTGTATATATTTATATAATGGTGTATGGACACACTGATCTGTTCTGTTGTCAATGCCTACTATGTTCTGTGCGCTGAAGCAAAGAAAGAATTTCATTGTCCCACCAGGGACACATGACAATATGCTCTCTTGAACTTGAAAATTACGAGCTACAAACTATTTTATAAGGGAACATGTAAATAAATAACCAGGCCTTTTTCCTGACACTCCATAGCACAGGGGATAGACGCTAAGTGCTGGAGTAGCTCAGCGGGTCAGGCAGCATCTCTGGAGAAAAAGGATAGGTGACGTTTCAGGTCCAGACCCTTCTTCGGACTGAAAGTATAGGGTAGGAAACCTGGCCTGAACAAAGCAGGACCAGCAACGGACGACCAGGGAATAAATGGAGCCCATAATGGCCAATTGTTGGCCGAGGAAGAGGTGTTCACAATTGGGGGGGAGGGGGGGGAGAAATGCCGTGGGCTACTTGAAATTAGAGAAATCAATGAAATCCGTTGTAATTTGCCCAAGCAAAATATGAGGTGCTGTTCCTCCAATTTGAGGTGATTAGGCATGTGATGGAGCACTTGCCTAGTTGATTGCAGCTCCAACAACTCTCAAGAATGTGAAGTACATGGAAAAATTATTCTGAGTCAGCCAACGTCCCCCTCCGGCCCTCTCTGCTATCCAGATGAACCCATGGCTCACCTGACACCCACAACCAGACACTGGTCTCTGACCAGCCCTTGCCCACGACCCTTCGACCCAGCTACCCCAGCCTGGATCACTCTGGGTGACCGACTACCATAGTTTCTGAGGGAGAGATTTCCAAACGTTTGCAACCTCTGGGAGAAGAATTTCTTCCTTGTCTTTGTCCTAAGTGTCCGGCCCCTGATCCTGAGCCTACTCCTTCCTCCGGCCGAGAGATACATTCTCCCTGTCCATCCCCTCGGAATCCCGTATCCCAGTGATAAGATCTCTGACCATGTAAACATCGGCCAATCTCACTGAGAACAAGCACTTTATCCCAGAACCGATCAACCCAGGGGTCCTTTGTTGAGTTTAGATGAATGGAGTAAACCTGCCCCTTACAGCAGATTTTGACCTCGGGTGGGGGGGGGGCATTGACTGAGGGGGTTATATTCTATGGTGAAACTTTCCAACTAGAATTTGTTGTTGGAATCTTTGCTCACAACCTCTCCAGTTTGTCCAAAGCACATTGGTGGCTTGTCTCCACTCATGCTCTGTGTGTTCCGAGCTGCCCGATGAGGTCAGTGTGGGAACCCACAGTGTGGGCTCTGCTTGCTGGCAGCATTTGCAGCTGCTCTTCCAAGTGCTTTACTCTTCTTCCGCAGCACTAGCCTGGGAATCCCCAACCATTGAAACGCTCCCGGTGAAGTTACTGCTGCAAATGGAGGAAATAGAGCTCCCCCCCCCCATACACAGCAAGCTCACGGGCAGTAGTCAGGAGGTGAGAGCAGTGGTGGGTGTGTGCATGGTAGAGGGTAAGGCTGGCCTGGAGGGTGTGCAGATCTTTCTCTCTGTGTTATGACATAGACATAGAAACATAGAAGATAGGTGCAGGAGGAGGCCATTCGGCCCTTCGAGTCAGCACCGCCATTCACTTTAATCATGGCCGATCGTCCCCTATCAATAACCCGTGCCTGCCTTCTCCCCATATCCCTTGACTCCACTAGCCCCCAGAGCTAGAAAGGAGATGTGAAGGAATTTCTTCAGTGGTGAATCTATCGAATTCATTGTCACAGATGGCTGTGGACGCCACGTCAATGGATATTTTTAAGATGGAAATTGGCAGAATTTTGATTAGCAAGGGTCATGCGTTATGAGGGTAAGGCAGGAGAATGTGGTTGCTAGGGACAGATAGCTCAGCCATGATTGAATGGCGGAGTAAGACTTAATGGGCCAAATGGCCTTATTCTGCTCCTAGAACCTATGAACATAAATCCAACCACTGCTGCCATCTGTTGCCTTATTGATGTTGCTGTGCAGGTTTACAGCAGAATTTGACTTCAGAACGTTCGACTCTGAGGGGGTTATATTCTACGCCGAGACCCAGGAGAACTCCGCCTGGCTCCTGTTTGCCGTCCGAAATGGAAAGATTGAGGTTCAGTTCAAGAATGACCGCATCCACCGGGTGAAGATCAGCGGGGGCCCCGAGATCAATGACGGCAACTGGCACACGGTGAGTTCTCTCCCTTTAGTGTGGAGTCTCGGGCACAGGTGAAAAGGTTACTTTAATAACACTCAAACAGGTTCGCTTCTTAATAAACAGCAACTCAAAATACGTTTGGTAGACCAGATCAAAACTTGACTGTATTATCGGCCGATGGAAGTGGCAGGAACCCCAGTCAAATACAGACACAAGGTACAAGATACAAGATACATTTACTTGTCATATGTGCCAGTTGGCACAGTGAAATGTGATTACCATACAGCCATACAATCTTGACAAGGACTTTACATATCAAAGGCATCGGACATTTGGCACAAGATATCTTAAATATTAAAGGCATCAGACATTTGTCAATACCCCTTAGTGAGATCAATCTAGTCACTCACCCCTCTCAATCCTCTCACTTCGGCATTTGCACTCCCAAAATGTAAGCCAATAGGCATCTGACATTTGTGCTGAGTTTAAGGTATTTTACATATTGGAGAAAAAAGGCATCGACCATTTATGTCAATACCCCATTTAGTGAGATCAATCGTGCTTACCTCTCATTTTCGTCAATTGGTAGCACTAAACTGTTATAGTCCATTCACTATCTCAATAGTTTCCACAGTTCCAACCTGAAGAAGGGTCATATCGACCCGACTTGGCCAACGTCGCCTATCTCCTTCGCTCCTAGATGAACCTGTCCAATACCTAACCAATTTAATTTAAATGCATCTTCCCCCGCTGAGTTCTCCCAGCTTTTCAAAGGTGTGGGAAAGTCCGCAAGTCTAGACATTTAGCCTTTCTAGTTAATCTGACTGGAGAAAAGCCTGATTTGAGACTAAATAAGTGTTAGCTGACTAAGCTGGCTCAGTGGGAACCATTTGAGGAATTAATATCTCTTAGTGTTATTTTGAACATAACTCAGCCTTGTCACAGTAGGAGGAGATGCCATGTCATGCATTGTAAGTAGGCATGCATCCAGCATATTGCTAGCTGGAGTATTGTTTTGTCTGAGGAAGGAAATTATTTTGAGTGAGTGATTCACCTGCTCGTCCCAAGACCTCTTTTTCCTTGGCTGTGCAGCGATGTTGATAATCTCCCAAATGTGCTCGGTTGCCCCCCCAAAAAAAAAACCTTTTCATTTACGTTTAGTTATTGTCATGTTTCGTGCACTGAAAGGCGGAGTGCACGTGACCAATACCTATCTTGTTCAACCTTTCTCTGTAACTTAGATGCTAAAACCCAGGAAACATTCTAGTAAATCTCCTCTGTACTCACTCTATTTTGTTGACATCTTTCCTATAATTTGGCGACCAGAATTGTCCACCGTACTCCAGAATTGGCCTCACCAATTTATCTTCCCCTCATTAGGATCATTCTGTTCTATGTGTGTCCTGGAGTTCACTAGGGAGACCACAGGGTTCCCACTAACTGGCCACACTGTGTGCTCTATCAAATAAATCGCAGACGCTGAAACTCTGAAATATAAACAGAAATGCAGGGCTAGCAGCAGTTGTGGCGAGAGAGTCAATATTTTGGGCATAGGACCTTTATCAGAATAAATCCCAGACCTGTAGCATTAACTGGTGCTAGACACAAAATGCTACAGGTAGCATCTCTGTGGGACAGGTAGCATCTCTGGAGAGGAATGGATGATGTTTTGGTTTGGGACCTTCTGAAACAATAGACAATAGACAATAGGTGGCAGGAGTAGGCCATTCGGCCCTTCGAGCCAGCACCGCCATTCAATGTGATCATGGCTGATCATCCCCAATCAGTACCCCGTTCCTGCCTTCTCCCCATATCCCCTGACTCCGCTATTTTTAAGAGCCCAAATCTAGCTCTCTCTTGAAAGCATCCAGAGAATCAGCCTCCACCTGAGGCAGAGAATTCGACTGACTCACAACTCTCTGTGTGAAAAAGTGTTTCCTCGTTTCCGTTCTAAATGGCTTACCCCTTATTCTTAAACTGTGGCCCCTGGTTCTGGACTCCCCCAACATCGGGAACATGTTTCCTGCCTCCAGGGTGTCCAAACCCTTAACAATCTTCTATGTTTTAATGAGATCCCCTCTCATCCTTCTAAACTCCAGAGTGTACAAGCCCAGCCGCTCCATTCTCTCAGCGTACGACAGTCCCGCCATTCCCGCAAATTAACCTTGTAACCCTACGTCGGCACACCCTCAATAGCGAGGATACTGAGTTGGATGATCAGCCATGATCATATTGAATGGCGGTGCAGGCTCGAAGGGCCGAATGGCCTACTCCTGCACCTATCTTCTATGTTTCTATGTTTGCCCCAACTTGTCCAAGTCACTCTGCATTCTCATAGCATCCTCCTCACAGTTCACAGAAACATCATCCATTCCTTCTCTCCAGAGATGCTGCTTGTCCCATTGATTACTTCAACATTTTTGTGTCTATCTTTGGTGTAAACCAGCATCTCCAGTTCCTTCCTAAACATTTACGAGTGCTCTCTCGCTAGACTGTTTTATATATTGTGTAGGAAGAAACTGCAGATGCAGGTTTACACCAACGTTACTCCAGCATTTTGTGTCTTCAGTCTTCAGTCTGATCTACTAAGTGTTCCTTAGTGGATCGGGGGGTGAGCGTGCCTGCGTGTGCGGAACTGAAAGAGGCGGTGGTTTCTCTTTCAGATCTCGGTGGAGGAGAGTGAGAGCAGCGTGGTCGTGAAGGTCGCCCACGAGGCAGTGATCAAAATCAACAGTCCGGGCCGCATCTTCTCGCATAACACGACAACAGAGATGAAGATATCGATCGCTGGTTTGCCCAGACAAGCCCATCCCATCACTCCATATGTAATCTCCTTCCTCAGATCTGTTCAGTTTCTAAACGTCGATAGGAATGGGGTGGGCAAGGATATTGTGAGGAAACTACACTGTTTTATCGATGTCTACCGCTGATTAGCCGTCAGTCACAGACGTGGCTCGTAGTTATTTAACCCACAGGAATGTAACCATTCTGCTCTAAAGCTGCGTCTCGCCAATCCTGCCGCACTCTTGGTTAATCCGATAGAAGCTCTCAACGAGGTTCAATCCTGACCTCGGCTAATGTGAAGCCTGGGCCTTCTCCCTGTGACGATATTACGTTGGTAGAGTAATTAGCCACTGTGTAGGTGAGTGGTAGTATTGGGGGAGTTTTTCGATTGAAAGATTAATCGATTGAAAGATATAGCATGGATACAGGTTCTTCAGCCCACCGTCCATACTGAGCATTGATCACCTATGCACATTTGGTGCATGTTACCCCACTGTCTTATCCATTCCGCACACATTAGGGTTAATTTACAGAGGGCCAATTAATCTACAAACCTGCACCTCTTTGGTACGGGGCAGGAAACCGGGGCACCCAGAGGAAACCCACGAGATCACAGTGAGAATGTGTAAACATTCTTGCATCTACTCCCTACCTACTAGGGTCAACGTACAGAGGCCACAGACATGTCTTTAGGATGTGGGAAGAAAGCAGGGCACCCAAAGAAAACTAACGTGGCCATAGGGAGAACGAACAAACTCTGTACCGACAGAACCCATAGTCAGGATCGAACCTGGGCCTCTGGCGCTGTGAGGTATCAACACTACCGTGCCACTACTGTGCCGCCCTGTCAGCCACGGTTGATAGGCGGAGTAAACGTGATGGGCCGAATGGCCTAATTCTGCTCCTATAACTTATTTGTAGGATTGCAGGTTAATTGGCCTTGGCAAAGGTTGTAAATTGTCCCTTTTTTAAAAATATATATATTTTTATTAGAAGCAATGTACATACATAATAATCATGGTATATAACATAACACATTTCATGTACAACTTTTTTTAAAAAATTTTTATTTTTTGGATAGAAAAGAAAGAAAGAAAAAAGAGAAGCTTGAGGATAGGAGTGATGTGTAGGGCGCAATCATTAACGGTTAAATGATTAATAATTAGATAAATAGACTGCGTCCTTAGAAGTGTTAAGAAAAAAAGGCCCCGAAAATAAAAGGGCCTTAAGCAAAGAAAAAAAAATCAGAAGAAAATGCAAAAAAGATGGAACTAAACAGAAAAGAAGGGGAATGTGCCTAATTCGTAACGTTACACACCCCTCACCTAGTTCTAAAACGGTTACTTTCCAGGGTTACGTTGCACCATATTACTCCTGTAATAAATCAATGAAGGACGACCGTATCTTAAAGAATCGTTCTGGTTTTCCTGCTAGAACATTTCCTCAAGGATGTAATATTTCCGACATATTTGTAATCCGCTTGTTAAACGTTGGGGTAGGGTAGGTGCATTTTTCCAGAATTTAAGTACACGTTTTTAAATTGTCCCGTTTGTGTGCAGGATAGTGCTAGTATAGAGGGATCGCTGGTCGGCACGTACTCGATGGGCTGAAGGGCCAGATTCCCTGCTGTACCTCTAAACTAAGCTAAACTAAAACCCTATTGATCTTTCCCTCGCAACCCCATTGTCCTGCCTTCTCCCCATAACCGCTGACACCTTTACGAAATTGAACCCTGGGTGGTTGAAGGAGGGCAGAGGAATCTTAGGCCAGGTGAGTTGAGCGGAAATGTGGAGACCCTGGTGAGTCTGAGGCAGAGTGAGAGGAGGGAAGCGCAGCCGAGCCGGAAGGCTGCATGTGGAAGTGAGAACTGCAGGACCCAGCATGTCAAGTGTTTGCAAGCAGCGTCTGGATCGTTTAAAAACAGTCCGCATGTTTTGCTAGCGTGATTCCAATGATTCATGGGATGATTTTACAGAGTTGCCTGCATGTGATGTGGGGACTAATCCCAAAGGTCACAGTCTCTGTCAACAAGCCCGGCTCCCACTGCATTCCACACCCATTGATTGCTGAGAGATCCCACTTATAGACACAGCTATCTCAGTCTGTTTTTATCTTAAACACTAACATTGACTAATCAGCGAGGTACTGTCTGAGTGTCGTCAGTCTACGTCACGACAGGAGGGGGAGGAGTTGTACAGTTTAGTAGCCACGGGAAAGGAGGATGTCCTGTGGTGTTCGGTGTTGCATCTTGGTGGAACCGGTCTGTTGCTGAAGGTTCCCCTCAGGTTGACCAGTGTGCCATGGAGGGGGTGAGCTGTATTGTCCAAGATGCTCCACAGTTTGAAGAGCATCCTCCCCTCCAAGACCATCTCCCATAAACCCAACTCCACACCCTGGTCGGAGATGGGTTTGAATACGCCGCAGGGCTGATCTAAGCTGTGTCTGTCTCCAGATAAACCCTCGGCTGGATGGCTGCATGTGGAAGTGGAATTGGATGAACCAGGGATCGGCCGGAATCCAGGAGGTGGTTCAGACCATAAAAACCAAACAGTGCGTTCTGAACGTGGAGAGGGGCTCCTACTTTCCAGGAAGGGGATATGCATCGTTTCCGTTCAACTACAGTAAGTGCAAGGCTTTGAGGAGACTCGCTTGCGATTGTCCCAGCTTGATGAAAATAAATTGAGTTTAGTTCAGTTCAGTTTAGTTCAGAGATACAGCGTGGAAACACGGCCCTCTGAGCCTTCACCGACCAACAATCCGGCACATTCACGCTATCCAACACAGTAGGGACAAATTACAATCTTTGCCGAAGCCAATTAACCTACAAACTTTTCCTTTTCTTGGAGTGTGGGAGGAAACCGGTGCACCTGGAGAAAACCCACGCGGTCACAGGGAGAACGTACAAACGCTGTATAGACAGCACCCATAGTCAGGATCGGCCCCAGATCTCTGGTGCCGGAAGTTATCAACTCTTCTGATGCACCACCATGCAGCCTCGCAGGAGGAGTTCAGTACTTCCAAAACTGACGTTCCGTTCACTCAGGAAATTCTGTTTAACAATTTTTTTTTTTAAATTATTTGAGAAGGTGTCTTATTAGTTCAACAAAAACAACAAGGAATGTTGTACAATTGGATCTCTAAAGGCGTGCAGTAAGGTACCATGCAGGAAAGGACTTGAGTCAAATATTGTCGTGTGTCCAAAAACATAACAATGACATTCTCACTTGAAGCAGCACAACAGATATGTGAACAGAGACACAACATTCTGGATTAACTCAGCGGGTCAGGCAGCATCTCTGGACAAATGGATTGGGTGATGTTTCGAGTTGAGACCCTTTGTCTGTGTCGGTGTCTGTGGATGTGTGTACGATTGTTTTCCTGAACACCTATGCTCAGTCTGCCTTGGCCTAAGCGATTTCCTGGTTGCCAACACTTTAACTCCCCTTCCCATTCCCCTACTGACCTTTCTGTCCAGGGCCTCGTCCTCTGACGGTGAGGCCCAAAGCAAATTGGAGGAACAGCAGCCCATGTTTAGCTTACAGCCCAACAGTATGAAGGTTGATTTCTCTGATCAGTGGCCGATTGGGAACGGTGGCCGATTGGGAAAAGGGGAGATGCAGCGAGACCTGGGTGTCATGGTAAACCAGTCATTGAAAGTAGGCATGCAGGTGCAGCAGGCTGTGAAGAAAGCGAATGGTATGTGAGCATTCATAGCAAAAGGATTTGAGTATAGGAGCAGGGAGGTTCTACTGCAGTTGTACAGGGTCTTGGTGAGACCACACCTGGAGTATTGTGTGCAGTTTTGGTCTCCAAATCTGAGGAAAGACATTCTTGCCATAGAGGGAGTTGGATGTGGCCCTTGTGGCTGAAGGGATCAGGGGGTATGGAGAGAAGGCAGGTACAGGATACTGAGCTGGATGATCAGCCATGATCATATTGAATGGCGGTGCAGGCTCGAAGGGCCGAATGGCCTACTCCTGCACCTATTTTCTATGTTTCTATACAGTGACAGTTACGAATGACTCAGAAAACATTAAACAATAATAATAAAACATTAATGATAAAACACCTTTGACCAAGCATGTGAACCAACAAAATACCAGATCAAAGGGAGGCTACAGATTTTTGGCTGTTGAGTAGAGCAACTACTCGTGGATAAAAACTGTTTTTATGTCTGGCTGTGGCAGCTTTGACAGTCCGGAGTCGCCTTCCAGAGGGAAGTGATTCAAAGAGTTTGTGGCCAGGGTGAGAGGGGTCAGAGATGATCTTGCCCGCTCGCTTCCTGGCCCTTGCAGTGTACAGTTCATCAATGGAGGGAAGGTTGCAGCCAATAACCTTCTCTGCTGATCGGAGGGTTCGCTGCAGCCTCCAGGTGTCGTGCTTGGTGGCTGAGCCAAACCAGACCATGATGGAGAAGGTGAGGACAGACTCTACGATGGCCGTGTAGAATTGGACCATCATTGCCTGTGGCAGATTGTGCTTCCTCAGCACAGTCCCACACCACTTCACATCAATGACAGCGATGTGGAGGTGGTCAGTCGCACTAAGTTCCTGGGGTTGCAGATCACTAACAGTCTGACCTGGTCAAGTAACATCTCATCAACAGTTAAGAGAGCGCAGCAGCGGTTGCACTCTCTGCGCCGGATGAGAAGAGCTCACCTCCCCCATCCCGTCCTCACCACTTTCTACTGGGGCACCATAGAGAGTATTTTGACCAGCTGTATCTCTGTCTGGTTTGGGGACTGTGAAGCCTCCGACTGGAAGTCGGTGCAGAGAGTTGTGAGGACGGCTGAAAAAATCATCGGGACTTCTCTCCCCTCAATCGGGGACATTGCGAGCAAACGTTGCTTGGCTAAGGCCAGCAGTATTATAAAGGACCCCACACATCTCCATCACGGACTGTTCGCTCTGCTGCCCTCAGGCAAAAGATATCGTAGCATAAGGAGCAGAACATCAGGGTTCGGCAACAGCTTGTTCCCACGAGCCGTCAGACTCCTGAATGCCATGTAATGGGCTGCCACCATTGTCTATTTTATCCTTTTATCCATTTTATCCTTTTATCTATTTTATCCTTCTGTTTATTATTATCGTGTGGCACGGGGAGCCAAATGCAACGGAATTCCGTTTGGAATTGCACATATCGATGTATTTCTAAATGACAATGAAGTTTGTTTGACTTCTGACTTTGATTTCCTCAGCTGCCGCAGGAAGTCCATCTGTTGTGCCTTTTTGACTGAAACAGGCCAGTTCAATACAGATTCAGAAGGGCGTTAGTACTCGTAATGGCGCATCATTCACTTTCACTCTTTGTTTTTCAGGTGCAATAGAAAATAGCGCCAGTGGCTGGAAGGTTGAGGTGAAACTTCGCCTGCGTCCGTCAAAGAACACTGGCGTGCTCTTCGCATTAGTCCGTGGTAGCACGGTTCCCCTGTCACTCTCAATAGCTGACGCCTACAGCCCAGAGAGCAAGCAGGTAATGTCTAGCGCTGAGAGGAACCGATCGTGCAGAGAACATTGGGGGACCTGCTGAAACAACATCAGAGTATTGTTTAGTGTCTGGAAATAAGACCAGGGTCCTGTGAATGACAGTGGAAGATTAAACATTGGAAGAGGATGGTTCAGGGACATGAGAGGACAAAAAGTGCCGTCGTAACTCAGCGGGTCAGGCAGCATCTCTGGAGAACACGGATAGGTGACGTTTTGGGTCGGGATCCTCCGGGAGTGCGGGAGGCAAAGCTGGTGCTTTCACACCCGCGTTTAGCCTGAAGTCTTGATACGTGGTGATACATCTCAGTTCCCACCTGATATACCCACCCACCCCCCCCCCCCCCCCCCCCCCCCATCCCCTGTCGCAGGGTCCAGTCAACACCTCATCTGCTTCAAAGAGAGACACAAAATACTGGAGTGATGCAGTGGGTCAGACAGCATCACTGGGGAAAGAGAATGTTGACTTTTTTGGTCGGGCCCCTTCATCAGACTGGAGAAGGGTCCTGACCCAAAACGTCACCCATCCTCCTCTTTTCTCCAGAGATCGACACAAAAATGTTGGAGTAACTCAGCAGGTCAGGAGGCATCGTGTGGAGAGAAGGAACCGGTGACATTTTGAGTCGAGACCCTTCTTCAGACTGCGAGTCTGGACATGTTGTGTCAATCTTCAATGTAAACCAGCGTCTGCAGTTCTTTCCTACACTCTTTTTCCCCTGACCCACGGAGTTACTCCAGCACTTTGTGTTATCTTTGGTATAAACCAGCACCTGCTTGATCTGCTCCACTCCATATCGGAAATCCTAGAACATAGAACGGGCCCTTTGGCGCTCAATACCTGTCCTGCGCTTGATGCCAAGTAAACCTAATCTCTTCAGCTCAAACATGATTCATATCCCTTCCATTCCCTGCATATCCATGCCTCGAGGCAAGCTGTTCCAGTACAGTTGCTCAGTAAACACAAATTGCTGGAGTGACTCAGCGGGACAGGCAGCATCTCTGGAGAGAAAAGAATGGGTGTCGTTTCGGGTCGAGACCCTTCTCCAGACTGCGAGTCAAGGGAGTGGGAGCCTAGAGTGGAAGGGTAAGTGTAGAAACAACTGATCAGAAGGACAGTGAAACAAGTCAGAGAACTGGGGGCGTGAACGCAGAGAAAGGGAAATCAAGGGTTACTTGATGTTAGAGGCATCAATGTTCAAAACGCTGGGTTGTAAGCTGCCCAGGGGAAATTTGAGATGCTGTTCCTCCAATTTGTGCTGGGTCTCACAATCACAACCCTGGCATTCACCTGCCAATGTGAGAAATTACCCAGGTATATCCTCACCGCAAAAAAACAGGGCAGATCTAATCAATCTGAGGTCAAACATCAGCCATGATAGAAGCAGTTTTCCAGGCAAGTGACCAAAACCCCTGGTGACTCATGGAGAGTGACCGGAACCTCTGGAAACCTCCGGGAACCGCACGGAAACCTTGGGTGGGGCGCAAGGTCTCCAGAGGTTTCCGTTCAGGTTTCCTAAGTGGGACAGGGGCTTTATGCTCTCCAGGCAATTGACCAGAACCTCTGGTGACTCATGGAGCGTGACCGGAACCCCCGGGAACCTCTGGAAACCTCACGGAAACCTTGGGTGGGGCACATGGTCTCCTGAGGTTTCCGTTCAGGTTTCCTGAGTGGGACAGGGGCTTTGCTCACCTGTGTCCAGTGGGAGGGGTGCCACACTGTGGGAGGGGCAGTGGTGAGGAGAGGTAGGGAGCCCTACACTACCACACTGTAGGAGGGTAAAAATCCTGTTCTCACTCTCTCGCTCTCCAGACTCTGCCCATGGTTGTAAATCAATGGTCTTCACCTAATTTGAGGAAGGACATCCAGCGCAGCGTAGGTTCACGAGATTGATCCCTGGGATGGCGGGACTGTCATATGAGGAAAGATTGAAAAGACTAGGCTTGTATTCACTGGAGTTTAGAAGGATGAGGGGGGATCTTATAGAAACATATACAATTATAAAAGGACTGGACAAGCTAGATGCAGGAAAAATGTTCCCAATGTTGGACGAGTCCAGAACCAGGGGCCACAGTCTTAGAATAAAGGGGAGGTCATTTAAGACTGAGGTGAGAAAAAACGTTTTCACCCAGAGAGTTGTGAATTTGTGGAATTCCCTGCCACAGAGGGCAGTGGAGGCCAAATCACTGGATGGATTTAAGAGAGAGTTGGATAGAGCTCTAGGGGCTAGTGGAGTCAAGGGATATGGGGAGAAGGCAGGCACGGGTTATTGATAGCGGACGATCAGCCACGATCACAATGAATGGCGGTGCTGGCTCGAATGGCCTCCTCCTGCACCTGTTTTCTGTGTTTCTATGTTTCAATTTCTTCACGTCTGACTATATTTCTCTGCTTCCTTCCACGTTAGCATTTAATTCTGGCCGTGGACAACGAGGTTGTGTCCAGAACCACGAGCCTGAATCTATGTGATGGTGAGCACCACGCTATCCATCTCGCCATTACAGCCCAGGTCATCGTGTTGGAAGTGGATCAGACTGCTTACGGGAGCGTCGTGGACGGACCGGAGCTGAGGAAGCAACTGGGCATCCTGGAGGAGGCTTTGAGTGCTCCAGTCAACACCACACTGGGAGGAATACCAGGTACCTGACACAGCCACTGGTTCAATGGTTCCTTTATTATCATGTGTGCCAAGGAACAGTGGTTTTTTTTGCGTATAGATCAGTGCGATGATTGCCACACGCAAAGACAATCCCCGATTAAGTACCCCATGATTGGACATAGCCCACTGGGTACATATGCACTAGTCGGCAGATTGTGGCACCATTTTACACAGTCCAAGCTGCCGCTGGCCATAGCAGGCAGCCACCACCTCATTTGGCTTCTCTCCTCTCCAGGCCTTCAACCTTTGTGCCCCCAGGCTCCCACAGCTGGCATTGAAGGTGCGGAAGGTTGGAACCCCCCCCACCCGGTTCTCCTACTGGCCCCTTGGGGAGGACTGACCCGCATCACCCTGTTCGAGCAGTCGCCACTCGGCGCACACACACACACACACACACACGCACGCAAGGTCATTCAGAGTCAGGGACCTGCACACAGCTCAGGGCAAGGAGTAACTTTCCAACAGACTGCGAGGTGCTGCTCCATGAACTGGGATCCTGACCAAAGAGTCTCCTTGCATCATTCGTGCAGCTGTAGAGTTGCTGCCTTTCAGTGCTTACAGCGTCAGAGACCTGGCTTTGCCCCTGACGTGGGTATGGGTGCCGTCTGTATGGAGTTTGTACATTCTCCCCATGACCGCATGAGTTTTCTCCAAGAACCTGTTTCGTCCTACACTCCAAAGGCAAACAGATTTGTAGGTTAATTGTCTTGGTATAATTGCAAATTGTGCTAGTGTATATTGGATAGTGTTAATGTTCAGGGATCACTGGTCATAGAAACGTAGAAAATAGGTGCAGGAGTAGGCCATTCGGCCCTTCGAGCCTGCACCGCCATTCAACATGATCATGGCTGATCATCCAACTCAGTATCCTGTACCTGCCTTCTCTCCATACCCCCTGATCCCTTTAGCCACAAGGGCCACATCTAACTCCCTCTTAAATATAGCCAACGAACTGGCCTCAACTACCTTCTGTGGCAGAGAATTCCACAGATTCACCACTCTCTGTGTGAAAAATGATTTTCTCATCTCGTCCTAAAAGACTTCCGCCTTATCCTTAAACTGTGACCTGTTCTGGACTTCCCCAAAGAATTTTGTCCAACCTTAAGTCTCTATGAGGTCACCCCTCAATCTTCTAAATTCCAGCGAGTACAAGCCAAGTCTATCCAGTCTTTCTTCATATGAAAGTCCTGCCATCCCAGGAATCAGTCTGGTGAACCTTCTCTGTACTCCCTCTACGGTCGGTGTGGATGCGATGGGCCAAAGGGCCTGTTTCCGCGCTGCATCTCTAAACTAAGCTAAACTATTGATCTTGGAATGGATTAACACTGCTGCGTCTTTATCTGCTCCCTTGAATTACGAACGTTCTTGTCTTTTTGCAGAGGTTCCAGTCACGGCCACCCCTGTCACGGCCTCCTTTACGGGATGTCTTCAGACGGAGATTAACGAGAAGCAAATTGACCTTGATGAAGCTGCTGAAAAGAACAATGAAATCCAGTCCCATTCATGCCCGCTGGTACAGCCAACGACTTAGTGTGTCGGACACTGTCACTGTAGTATATATTCATAATGCTGCTTGCTGCTCACTCTCCACATGGTTGTTTCAAAGCTCGCATGACGTGTACATCATAAAATCCTTCTCGAATGTGTAGAATTTAACTCGAGTGCAACGGCAACTAAAATATCACTATAGAGGAAGGAACTGTATATTCCAAGACTTTATAAGAACTGTTTATCACTAGTTGCTTTTGATTAAACTAAAACCCTATTGAACTGTGTGCTGGTAAAATGTCAGACCAAGAAGTATTCTGCACAATAATTGACTTCAGCTTTGAGCCTGTAACTCAGTATTAACAGCCTCAGATTGATACAAAGTGCTGGAGTAACTCAGCGGGTCCGACAGAATCTCTGGAGGAAAAGGATAGGTGATGTTTTGGGTCGCGACACTTCTTCAGACTTACCGAAGATAGACACAAATGCTGGCTAACTGAGCAGGTTAGGCAGCATCTCAGCAGGGAAAGGTAAGTAAGTTAGTTTATTGGCCAAGTATTCACATACAATGAATTTGCCTTGGTGCTCCGCCCACAGTACCAAAGATAGACACAAAGTATAGTTCAGTTTGAGTGCTGAGGGAGCGCTGCACTGTGGGAGGGGCAGCAATGAGGGAGAGCCGCACTGTTAGAGCTAAACCCACATTGTACACTCGTTCAAACAAGACTGTCCCTGAGATGTTGGGTCGAGGCCCAGGATGGCTGGGATGGAGAACATTCCCACCTCTCCCTCAGCCCTCGGGCCCTGGCATTCCCTCTCTCTCTATCTCCCTCCCCCACCCTAGTCGCACTAGCTTCTCATTTTCACACCACAAACAGCTTACAATGGCTTGTTCCCTTTATCATCGATACTTTTTTGCATGTCTTTCATTCATTGTTCCTTATCTCTCCACATCACCGTCTATATCTCTCGTTTCCCTGATCCCTGACCAGTCTGAAGAAGGGTCTCGACCCGAAACGTCGCCTATCTCCTTCGCTCCTTAGATGCTGCTGCACCTGTTGAGTTTCTCCAGCATTTTGTGTACCCTAGGCAAAGTGTTAGGCTGGGTCCTTGTTCAGTCCCATTGTAGTAGAGAGGGGGGTAGCTGGAAGAGAGATGGGGATGGGGCAATGCCAAGCAAGTGAGAGGTGGAGGAAAGAACTGCATATGCTGGTTTAAATCGAAGGTTGACACAAAATGCTGGAGTAACTCAGTGGGACAGACAGCATCTCTGGAGAGTAGGAATGGGTGACGTTTTGGGTCGAGACCCTTCTTCAGACCAAGTGGTAGGTGGATACAGGTGAGGGGGGGGGCTTTGTTTGGCAGATGGGAGGATGAAGGTCAGAGAAGAAAAGAAGACGCAGGTTCACAAGATTGATCCCTGGAATGGCGGGACTGTCATATGAGGAAAGATTGAAAAGACTAGGCTTGTATTCACTGGAGTTTAGAAGGATGAGGGGATATCTTATAGAAAGATATACAATTATAAAAGAACTGGACAAGCTAGATGCAGGAAAAATGTTCCCAATGTTGGGTGAGTCCAGAACCAGGGGCCACAGTCTTAGAATAAAGGGGAGGTCATTTAAGACTGAGGTGAGAAAAAACGTTTTCACCCAGAGAGTTGTGAATTTATGGAATTCCCTGCCACAGAGGGCAGTGGAGGCCAATTCACTGGATGGATTTAAGAGAGAGTTAGATAGAGCTCTAGGGGCTAGTGGAGTCAAGGGATATGGGGAGAAGGCAGGCACGGGTTATTGATAGGGGACGATCAGCCATGATCACAATGAATGGTGTGCTGGATCGAAGGGCCGAATGGCCTCCTCCTGCACCTGTTTTCTGTTTCTATGTTTCTAAGACAAAAGGAGAACAGGCACAAAATGTGAAGCCAGAGGAAGAGATATAGGTGGAAAGGGGAAGGGGAAACAGAAGGGAGGGTGGGAGGAGTGTGTATCCAAGTGAGGCACAGGGAAGAGAGGGAGAAACATGGCCAGGGGGTGTTGTCGGTAGGAACATGAATTCTCCAATTTCAGGCTACCCTTATCTTCTGTGTTTGTTTTCCATCCATGCCGCTCCCTCCTTACAATTCACCTCTCGTGAAAGCTTTCCACTTAGTACACGTGAGAATAATAAACAACTATCAACGCTAGTCCTCCCATTTTTCTGGCCTTTCTCATAACCCCTTCCAGATCCCATCACACATTTGTCCCCCTCCCCTCCTGCGTATATCAGATAGATAAGGTGGCCAAAAAGGCTTTTGACACATTGGCCTTCATCGGTATAGAGTATAGAAGTTGGGAGATCATGTTACAGCTGTATAAGACATTGGTGAGACTGCAACTAGAATATTGTGTTCAGTTCTGGGCACCATGTTACAGGAAAGATATTGTCAAGCTTGAAAGGGTTCAGAGAAGATATACGAGGATGTTGCCTGGACTAGAGGGTGTGAGCTGTAGGGAGAGGTTGAGTAGGCTGGGTCTCCATTCCATGGAGCGCAGGAGGATGAGGGGTGAACTTATAGAGGTGTACAAAATCATGAGAGGAATAGATCGTGTAGATGCACACAGTCTCTTCCCCACAGTAGGAGAATCGAGGACCAGAGGACATAGATTCAAGGTGAAGGGGAAAAGATTTAATAGGCATCTGAGGGGTAACTTTTTCACACGAAGGGTGGCGGGAGAATGGAACAAGCTGCCAGAGGAGGTCGTTGAGGCTGGGACTATCCCAACATTTAAGAATTAGTTAGACATGGACAGGACAGGTTTGGAGGGATATGGACCAAGCGCAAGCAGGTGGGACGTGTAGCTGGGACATGTTGGCCAGTGTGGGCAAGTTGGGCCGAAGGGCCTGTTTCCACACTGTATCACACTATGACTCTGACCTGCTGCCCACATATTTCATTCACACGGTTCTGATTCCATCTGCATCTCACCTCTCCCCTAACGGTTCACATTATCACGTGTTTAAGAAGGAACTGCGGATGCTGGAAAATTGAAACTCAGCGGATGCAGCGGCATCTTGGCCCGAAACGTTGCCTATCTCCTTCGCTCCATAGATGCTGCCGCACCCAGCTGAGTTTCTCCAGCACGTTTGTCTACCTTCCCATTATCACCTTCTTTACTGATCAGATTCCAGCTCTGGCAGCCTTTGTGTTCCTGCATGTCATCCTCCAGCACCTGTCTTCACCATCACCCTCTCCCACCTGGCTCCATCTGATCAAATCTCATCCCTTGTCACCTATTGTTCCCTCACTCCTAATGCAGGAACTCAACATAAAATGTTGAAAATACCTTCCCCCGCAACATGGTCAAAGGGAGAGCGTGCAAACTCCACACATAACGTGCGGGCAGTCAGATAAAAACGTCATAAACGGTCATAACTGCATAATCTGTGCTAACCAGGAGCTCCCTAATTTAGACCCAGTGAAGATAAAGGACCAATAATACAGATCAGGATAGGGTGTGACTTGGAGGGGAGGCTGCAGAGGATGCAGTTCCCCATTTGCTTACTGCCCTTGGAAGGTGTGGGCTCGGGAGGTGCTGCTTGAAAAAGCAGAGAGCTGCAGAGGCAATGAAGAGGGTGAGTGTGCAGCCAGAAATCTAGCACATACATTGGGGGAACATCCAGTCTGACCATCGCTTGCTGTTCACTGTTCTTCCCAGAACCGCTCCCCTCCAACGAGAAGACCCTGGGTGCCCAACCAGACATCTGCTTCTTCAGACGTCACGGGGGTTGTGGAGGGATTCACTGATCTCTGCCAAGGAGAGGGGAGGGGGCAGCTGGATGGAAAAGCCTCTACATGGCCATGGTGCCTGCCCACAGGCTCCAGTCAGCCTTCCCACTCCATCTGCTTTTCAAGCGCAGTCACTTGCTGTAAATACAGCAACCAGTTTCCACTCAGCAGTATCTCCAAAGGACAGGAAGGTAAATCCGTTCTGCACTGTTGGCGAAGGGATAAATAAATGGAGGTTCCTGGGATTTTCCCAACCGCAGACTCACCCATTGCTTTGCTGTTTGTGGGTGTGATGGCAGCCACTGTGGGTCAATTCCACGGCCCAGTCCAGAGTCCAGGGTCCAAATCCTACCTCCAACCCCAGGCAATGGAGCATTTTAAATTGATGCAATCGGCAATGCTGAGCACAAAAACAACCGGATTCAATGAAATAAAGAAAGCAGGAAATGCTGGGAATACTCAGCAGGGCGGGCAACATTTGTGAAAAGGGAAACGTTTCAGGTTGAAGACTCACTGTCTGATCTGGGAAGGAGAGAAGAAGTCTATTCTAGTGAATTCTTTGTTCACCTAGGGAAGAAACTAATCCTTGCATAATTTGACTGATAGAGGACACCTCAGCATGATAGATACAACATGCTGGAGTAACTCAACGGATCAGGCAGCATCTCTGGAGAAATAAAGGATAGGTGAGGTTTCAGGTCGGACTTCTTTCGTTTTGGGTCAGACTTCTTTAGTCTGACCCAAAACGTCACCATCTTTTTTTTTTGTCCAGAGTTGCTGCCTGAGCCGCTGTGTTACTCCAGAAACTAGTGTAAATCTATGCTGTAAACCAGCACCTGCTGTTCTTAGTCTCACCACAAGATTTGTTCTGAAATGTTGTTCGCAGTGATTTGGTCTTCTTCTTCTCATCGAGTCTACGCACAGGATTAGAAGTTGTTCAGCCAGAGCTGGGCACATTTCTGGGCATCGGCGCACAATGGTGTCTGTCTTATCGCTTCTTGTACAGGGTGGTGGGGGAGAGTTTGGTGGAAACAGGCCCGCGACATGAACGCTCTTTCCTGACTGACTGCCAGTGATTTGGTAAACTGCCACAAACACCACCTTCTCAACAATCAATTAGGAGTGGGCCTACAAACTGAGCTCCAGACCACAACCACCGATTCATTTGCGCCCCCCCTAAACTGGGGTTGTCTCAAAGCATGGGTGAAGTAGGTATACGTGACAGTTTTGTGGAGTACACAGATTTTTATTTTAATTTCCAAAAATAAACTTTATTCAGAATTTAAAAATACATTGCAGGCGGAGGGGGGGGGGGGGGGGGGGGGGGGGGGGTTACATAGAAAATAGGTGCAGGAGGAGGCCATTCGGCCCTTCGAGCCAGCACCGCCATTCATTATGATCATGGCTGATCGTCCCCTATCAATAACCCGTGCCTGCCTTCTCCCCATATCCCTTGACTCCACTAGTCCCTAGAGCTCTATCTAACGCTCTCTTAAATCATCAGTGACTTGCATCTGCTCCTCCTTTTTCCCCCTATATTCTCCCCCGCCCTCTGTGGCCCAGATTCCATAAATTCACAACTCTCTGAAGAAAAGGTTTTTTCCTCACCTCAGTCCTAAATGACCTCCCCCTTTTATTCCTGTGGTGGCCCCTGGTTCTGCTCGCCCAACATTGGGAACATTATTTCCTGCATCTATATTTGTCCATCCTTTTATAATTTGATAATAACATCATGTTCCTTATGAGATCCCCCTCATCCTCCTAACTCCAGTGATAAACAAGCCTAGTCTTTTCAATCTTTCCTCATTTTGACAAGTCCCGCCATCCCAGCGATCAATCTCGTGAACCTACGCTGCACTGCCTCAATCACAATCCTTCCTCAAATTAGAGAACCAAAACTACAAATACTCCAGATGTGTGTCTCACCAGAAGCCCCTATACAACTGCAAAGAACCTCTTTAACCTCCTATATGGAAATCTCTTGTTGGTGCACATTATGAGCGTAATGTGTGGGAGGGGGAGAGAGTGGGGAGAGTGAAGGTATTTACGAAACTACCTTCAGTGGGCGCTGCAGTTTCTGTCCCTGGCCGTGGTTCGTGACTTAGTGCTTTGGGGGGGGGGGGAGTTAAATGCGGTTTATTTTTCCCCCCGCCTCCGGAGTTTTATTTTCACGGTAGCGAGCTTTTGCTGAAGATTTTGTTCCAACTGCAACTACCTGCCGGTCTGTGAAATTTTTTTTTTTTCATATCGTCCGGCAATATTTCTGGAGTAAATACAAAACTGAGCTTCTTCAAAATGCCATGAACGCCAACGGGACAAAACGGGGCCACCGAGCGTGACGATTTTTCGGGAGAGGGGCGTGAGGTGACCGGCCAGCGGGACGGGAAAGCGGAACCAGTAGAGGTAAATGGGAAGAGCCCGTGTATTTAAACATTGGAAACATAGTCGAGACATAAGAAGAAGAACAAAAATATTAAATCACAGTAGTTTGCAGGAGTAGGCCCCATTCAGCCCTTCGAGCCTGCACCGCCATTCAATATGGGATCCTTGACGGATCATCAAATAGATCAGTTGATCCTGTAAAGCACTTCTCTCAATTAACCCTCGGATCCCCTTAGCCCACAAGGGCCAACATCAATCACTCTTAAATATAAGCATTGAAACTGGGCATCAACTACCCGCTGTGGGGTCAGAGTGAAGTGTTCCAGGGTCGGTTTGGATGTGTGTAGATTCAAATAGCGAGGGTGGGGGGGTTCTTTAGGAAGGGAGATGAGCGTGAGAAGAGGGTTTGGTGGGAAAACAAAAAGGTGAGGGGTGTGCGAGAGTGGAAGCTGTGAACCCGTGTCCTCCTGTTAAGAATCCGCAGGCGTCGGCCCGGGATACTGCCCCTACTTCGGGTTTCTATCTGGGACGGCCTGCTGAGATCCAAAGGGACCTATTACCATGCTTTGTTGTTGGTTGGGTGGTATGTGATTGGGGCGTGTCTAGGGAAAAGCTGGATCGAGCATTAATGGAAGCTGTGGTGGTGTCTTTTTATCACGTGTTTCTGGGGGTCTGTGTTATAAGAAGGAGTCCCGTGTGTGGCACAGGGTGAATGGTCGGGAGGGGCGCACAAGCGGGCATGACACACAGAGCCGCACTCACAACAGGCAGACAGAGGAGCTTCACGCAGTTTTCCTTCTCTTTTCTTCCCCTTTTTCCCTCTACCCTTCCTTCCTTCTTACTTTCGGCTTTTCTTCCCTTTCCCTTTCTTTTCCCCAAATGTGACGTCCCTGCCGAATAGGTGATTTTTTGGCCCCATACGAACCAGTGGTAGTGGGGTTTAAATTCACCGCAACCGCAACAGTTCCAATTTCCATCGCGTTCTTCACAATAAACCCACTCGCAAGATGATTAAAATGGTGACCATTAATTTACGGGAATTAAACACTAAATTCTCCATTTGGCCTATAATTCATGACAATGAGATTTTTAAAAATCAGGTTATATTGTGGGGGAATTCTGCCGACGTCTGTTGAATGTTATTTGGACACTTAGGCTATTTTAAAAATTGTTTAATCTTTTCTTAGAAATGGATAGATGTTTAGATCTTAGTAATTGAATTTTGTAATTAGCTACAATTAGCGATAACTACACTAGTTCTCTGCTTTTAATTTCAGGTCATCCAGTAAGATTGCTTTCATATTTGTTTCAGATTGTTCCAATCTATAATACACTGAAAATTTATTTCAGTCTCTTAATTTTTAAAGGATAGTTATGAGCTTTCTGCCACTGTCTAGATCACAGCTTCTTTCGTGTTAACGTCAATGGAAAAGCAATTGGGATCAAGATACTAATTACCGAGTATGAAAATGGCCATAACTTTTTTCTATACTGAAGATATGAGAAACAGTGATCTTAGGTGTCAATTAAAACTTCTTTTTATGCTTGAGTGATCCGGTGATCAAATGCAGACTTTTTTTGTAAATCTCAAATGTTGTAACATAGATAGTTGAGTGGGAGAGAGGAGGATATAGAGGGGGAGGGTATTTTTTCAGATTTTGAAAGGGAGAGGTGGGCGAGATAGATGGGTGGCTGGTGGGGGAAAAAGAGCGGGGCGGAGGGGGGGAAAAAGGGTAAATGGAAGAAGGAGGGAAAAGAAAGAAAGAAGGTGAAGAAAGAATAGGGGTGGGTGCAAAGGGGCAACGTGGTTGGGAGAGGTAGTTGGAGGAAGGGGTAATGAAGAGGAGGATGGGGAGAGGGATGGGAAGGGGGGGATGGGTAGGGGTCGTGGGGCAGGCTTGAAGGATGGAGAGGGTTGAGGAGCCCCGAGGTCTGAAAGGGATGTGATGGGCGAGGTGTGGAGGGGGGATGAAGAGGGCGTTGTGGACGGAGGAGGGGAGGGATGTGTGTGGAGGGGATGGAGGAGAGGGTGTAGAGGGGATGGAAGAGGGGGGAGGAGGAGGATGGGAGGGAGGGTGTGGAGGGGGGAATGGGAGAGGGGTGAGAGGAGGTGAAGGCTGGGCGAGAGGGCGTGGAGGGGGGATGGGGAGAGGGGTTGGAGGGGGGATGGGAGAGGGGTGGAGAGGGAGGTGAAGGATGGGACGAGGGGGTTTGGAGGGCGGATGGAAAGAGGGGTGGTGGGGGATGGACGAAGAGCAAGGGTGTGGAGGGGGATGGGAGAGGGTGTAGGCGGGGATGGGGAGAAGGGTGGGAGTGGGATGGGAGAAGGGTGTGAGGGGGGGTGGGAGAGGAGAGGGGAGTAGAGGAGGTGAAGGGCTGGGTGAGGGGGTGGAGGGGGATGGGAGGGGGTGGAGGGGGGATGGGAAGAAAGAGGGTGTGAGGGGGATGGGAGGAGAGGGGTTTGTTGTAGAAAAGAGGAGGTGAAGGCTGGAGAGGAAGAGGGGGGTGGAGGGGGGATGGGAGAGGGAGTGGAGGGGGATGGGAGAAGGGTGGAGGAGGATGGGAGGGGGGTGTCATAGAGGAGGTGACAGGACTGGGAAGAGGGGGTGGAGGGGGGATGGCTGAGTAGGGTGGAGGGGGATGGGAGAGGGCTGTGTGTTGAGGGGGATGGAGAGAGGGGGTGTGGAGCGACGGGATGCGTGAGTGGGGTGGAGGGGGATGGAAGAGAGAGGGGTGGAGGGAGGGGGATGGGGATGGGGGCTGGGGAGGGGGATGGCGCGAGGGAGTTGTGATGAGGTGAAGATGGGAGATAGGGGTGTGGAGGGGGGATGGGAGAGAGGAGTGTAGGAATGGGGGGGGAGGTGAAGATGGGATAGGGGTGTGGAGGAGGCATGGGAGAGGAGTGGTGGAAGAGGTGAAGAGGGGATAGGGGTGTGGAGGGGGGATGGTAGAGAGGAGTGTGGAAGAGTGGTGAGATGGGATGAGGGGCTGTGGAGGGGGATGGGAGAGGGGGTGGAGGGGGATGGGGATAGGGGATGTGGAGGGGGATGGGGTGAGGGCGGTGGAGGGGGATGGGATAGACGGCGGTGTTGAGGGGGATGCGAGAGAGGGGTTGTGGGAGGGGATGGGAGAGGGAGCTGTGGAATAAGGTGAAGAGATTTGGGATAGGGGTGTGGAGGGGGATGGGAGAGGGGGTTGTGGGAAAGTGGAGGTGAAGGCTGTGGAGAGGTGGGTGGAATAGGGATGGGAGAGGGGTGGAGGAGAGGAGGAGGTGGAAACAAGTGGAGAGAGAGATAGATGCAGAGGGGGGCGGGTGGGTGGGGAAGCTCTTGGAGGGCCATGGGGGAGCGTTGAGATGAAGGGGAGGGCTCGGCTGGCGGGGGCGGGGCGTAGATCGGACGGGGAGCGAGGATCGGGAACGCGGGGAGCGGAGTGTAGGTGCAGAGTGGAGCCCCGCTGTCCGCCTCTCTGTCCCGGCAAGGGTAGCTGGGTCCGGCCCCGCAGCTTCCCATGCTTGCCGATGCTTATGGATGCTGTGCGGCGCCCCGGTCCACCCGCCACGAGGAATCTGGGGTGTGCCGCAGAATACGCCCGACGCACCCAAGTAAAGAGCACGAAGGGGGGCGCAAATAAGCCAAGATAGAAGGCAGGCTAGGGCCAAAAAGAAAACAATTAACTAAGGGAATTAGAAGAGAAGGGTAAAGGGAGTACGGAAAACGAAAAAAAAAAAAAAAAAAAAAACAAACAAAAACATTGGTGATAGCGACTGCGAAAGAGTGCCTGCGGGAAGGATAGGGCGAAGAAAGGAACGGTGCTGATATGAGGATAAGTGAAGATTGGGAGATATTAGTAAAATTAAATGGTGCATGGCGCAGGGAACAACGAGAGAAATCACATTACGGAGAGGGAGAAGCAGTGGGGGGGGGGGGGGGAAAATAAAAAGAGCAGGTAGCAGGAAATAAAAGAGACGAAACAAGCAATGGTGAAAGTCACAGGCGCCACAAGCATTGCAAAAGCTCACTAGAAAAAGACGAAAAAGTCAGCCAACATAACAAACTAAAACCTCCAAACCCCAGACCCCACCACCACCCCTCCTCTCTCCCCCTGCTTGTCTTAATTTTACCCCGCCCTCCCCTCCTCTCCCCCTCTTCCCCTCCCACCCCTCTGTGCCCCCCATCCCCCCTCTTCCCCCGCCCCCCCCCTCTCTTCCCCCTTCCACCCCTCTTCCTCCCCTCCCTCACCCTACTCTCCCCTCTCTTCCCCCTCCCACCCCTCTCCCCCCCCACTCCCTCCCCCCCTCTTCCACCTCCCACCCCTCTCTTCCCCCTCACTCCCTCCCTCTTTCCCCCTCTCTCCCCTCTCCCATCCCCTCTCCATCCCCTCTCCCACCCCCTCTCCCCCCCTCCCACCCCACTCTCCCCCCCCTACCACCCATCTTCCCCCCTTTCCCCCCCCACTCCCCCCTTTCCACCCCTCTCTCCCCCCTCCCACCCCTCTCCTCCCATTCCCCACCCTCTCCTCTCCTCCCCACCCCCTTCTCCCCCTCCCACCCCACTCTTCCTTTCCCACTCTCCCCCTCTTCTTCTAGCCCCTCACTACTATTATTTTACTACCCCCCTCACCTCCTCTACCATCTCAGTTCTTCACCCTCCCTACTCTCCTTCACCCACTTCACCCATCTCTTTCCACTTCCTTTGTCTGCCGCCTCCATGTCTTTTCTCCTCCCCTCCCCTATTATCTCTGTCTCCCTGCAGTTGTCGTCCCAGAGATCTGCTCCAGCTTCCTGTCCCGGAGCGGGAGGGTCGAACCATGTCTGAGGACGAGCGCCAGGGGCACTTGGAGCGGGAGTGTGTGGAGGATGGTTTTGCAGCATGGAGGAGGTGGGAGTCTTTGAGAATGGGACCAGACACGGTAGGACCCTCGCTGGTGAAAGGGAGGGCAGTGGGAACTTAGCAGTCAGAGGTGGAGGACAGACAGATGCTGGCTTGATGCTGGCGTCCATTACCTCCACCCTCCTTTCCAGGGGCTGCAGACATAGTTCATCCCCCTTGGATTAGAATAACCGGGGAGTTCTGGTTGTCAGCATCATTGATGGGAACACGAAGGTAAAGGTATGTGCGTGAGTGGAGTATGGGCTTGAAGGCCGAATGGCTGAAGGGCATCTGGGCTTGAAGGGCCCGACGACTGGCTTGCCTGATGGGAGTCCGGGCTTGAAGGGGGCGAATGGCCTGATGGGACGTAAGGAGTATGGGCTTGGGGGCGAATGTTCAATGGTTCAATAATGTATTTTTTGTCACTTGTGTAACTGCAAGTGAGAGTCTTTCGCATAGATTACACATGCAGGCCCTCTATGTTTGTTGCTATTGCCAACGTGCGGCCGGCCCTGCTCGCTCAAGGTACTGCAGCAGTTCCCACGAACTGTAGGCCTCTACTTGTACGGCATCTTTGGTCCTTGCGGTCCTCTGCTGCTGAGCTTGAAAAAAGTGCTGGGGCAATTAAACCTGGTTCACCCACCACCGCCTTTTCTACTCCTATTTGATGTCTCCCAGCTCCTTCCTGGCCTCTAATGAAGATAGGTTAAGAATAACATAGCAAATTTATAGATCTATTAGTTTGACGTCAGTGTTGGGCAAATTAATGGAAAGGATTACTTAGAAGATAACTATATATAGCACTCGGATAAAAGGGTTCTGATCAGGAACAGTCATAGATGAGCTAGTATGTGCCAAGGGTCATGTTTGACATAACCTTGCATTTTTGAAGCGGTAACTAGGGAAATTGATGAGTAAAGCGGTGGTGTTGTCTATATGGATTCAGTTAAGGGTCTTTTGACAAGGTTCCCCATGGAAGGTTGGTAAGCAAGTAAATCTATGGGTGTAATGGTGGAGTAGCAAGATGATTCAACAGTGGCTGATGGGAGTTTCAGAAGAGTAAATGGTGGATGGCTGTTTGTCAAGGTTGGAAGCGCCGTGAATGTGGGTGCCTCAGGGATCTGTGTTGGGTCCACTGTTGTTTGTCATGTTACATCAATGATTGGATGATGGGGTGGAAAATGGCTAAGTAAAGTATGCAGATGATACTAAGATCGGTGGTGTTTGTGTGATTAATGAAGTAGATTTTCAAAGTCTACAGAGAGATTTGGGCATTTGGAAAAGTGGGCTGAAAGATGGCAGATGGGTTTAAATGCTGTTAAGGGTGAAGTGCTACCAACAAACTAGAGGTACATGGTAAATATTAGGGAATGAGGAATTGAAGGTGGATCTAGCACGTAGTTGGGCGGTAAAGAAAGCTTATTGGAGTGCAGGCCTTTATAAATCAGAGCATTGATGTATAAGAAGTTGGGAAGTAATGTTAAAATGGTACAAGGTAAAGTCAAGGTAAAAACAAAATAGAAGAGAGTTTACGAGGAATTTACTAGAATGTTGCCAGGGTTCCAGCAACTATTGCTACAGAGAAGGTTGAAAAAGTTAGGTTTTATTCTTTGGAGCGCAGAAGTGTTAAGGGGGGACTTGATTGAGGTCTTTTAAAATGATGCAGAGAATAGACAGAGTTGACGTGAATACGTTTTCCATTGAGGAGTGGGGGAAGATTCAAACAAGAGAGGGCATGACATAAGAATAAAGGGACCAGAAGTTTCGGGGTAACGTGAGGGGAACTTTCTTTACTCAGAGGTGGTGGTTGTTGGAATGAGCTTCCAGCCAGGAGCCGGTGGAGGCGGATCGATTTTAACATTTAAGTGTAGTGGATAGGTATATGGATGTGCCGGGATAGGAGGGGTTGGGTCGATGTGCAGGTAGATGGCTTAGGGAAAAAAAAGGTAAGGCACGGACTGAAGGCCGTCCGGAGGGCCAGTTTCATGCAGTACTTGTTATATGGTTATATGGTTTTAATATCTGGTTTGAAGGCTTGAATGTCCTGATGGGGTATGTGATGAAGGGCTGAATGCCTGGTGGAGTTGGGCCTGATGGCAAAAGTCCTATGGAGTATGGGCTTGATGGGCCGCCGAATGTCCTGATGCCGAGATGTTTTGAGGCAGAGTGTCATTATCTGAATTTCGCGCTCAGCATGTGGGTAACGTCCAGAGATTCACACTCGACCCAGTTTCTTCACTGTCATTTGGCCTTATTTTTTATTAAAATATTTCCTCTCTTTTTAATCCACAAGCTTGAGAGGACCTTTAGATTCACTGTGCTGGAGAGGAGCAGTGTGAGGAGAGATCTGAGGAGGAACATAGTGCCAATACTGTAGGGGTGGAAGTGTAGGGTTGGGTATAGGGAGAGGGATCGGGGGAGGGTTCTATGGGGCTTGGTTCCGAAACTTGCAACACTACCATCGACCGGTTGAGCATATATCCATAAATATTAAAGCACCCTGGTTTGATTCATGTCTCACTGAGGGCCTTTAGCTAATGGGGACAATGTTGGTCCAGAGCCAAGGCCTCCCTGGGGAGGATGGAAACTTATATCAGGATTCATGCAGGTCTTTAAAATGATGAAAGGGATAGACAGAGCTGACGTGGATAAGCTTTTCCCATTGAGGGTAGGGAAGATTCAAACAAGAGGGCATGACATGAGAATTAAGGGACAGAAGTTTCGGGGTAACGTGAGGGGGAACCTCTTTACTCGGAGGGTGGTGGCTGTGTGGAATGAGCTTCCAGCAGAAGTGGTGGAGGCAGGATCGATTTCAACATTTAAAAGTAAATGGATAGGTATATGGACGTGAAGGGAATGGTGGTTTGGCTGAGTGCAGGTAGATGGGACTAGGGAAAAACAATGTGTCGGCACGGACTGAAAAGGGCCGAGAGCTGTTTCCATGTTTTCCCATGCTGTGTAATTGTTATATGGTTATTATATGGTTAATCCCAGTGTTTGTGGACTGCCAGCTACGTTATCCAAACATTAGGTGTCGCAGCATCACCCTTGATCCCATACTCCTCTCCCCCTCTCGATCTCCTCCCTCTCCCACTTCATTCATTCAATGCTTTCCCTCTCCATACGCCTTCCTTTCTCCCCCCCCGACTCTAACTCCTCTCTCCCTGCTACCCCTTTTCCCAATCCCTCGACTTTGCCCTCTTCCCTCATGACCAAATAGACACTAAAGGATGTTTGAAACATTTGGGTTGCGAACCATTTCCTTCTTCAGACTGAAAGCTAGAGGGGAGGAACTGGAGTTAAGAAAAGTCCAGAGGGGAGCAGTAAGAGAGGGTCTTGCAGAACTCGTGTTGGAGAGAGGAGAACCTCTTTAAAGTAGGCATACCTTGAGGAGATTACTCATGACTCCATCTTATTCACTCTTCCTTAATGAAGATCTTCCTTCTCCTTTCCCCTCCATACTTGCACCAGCCTATTACAAACCAGAAAAACGCATGCATGGGGACCAGGGAGGCCGCTACACTGTGGAGGGACTGGTGCTGAGGGAGGGAGCACTGTACATAGACATAGACAATACGACAATTGGTGCAGGAGTAGGCCATTCGGGCCTTCGACCTGCACCGCCATTCAATGTGATCATGGCTGATCATCCCCAATCAGTACCCGCTCCTGCCTTCTCCCCATATCCCCTGACTCCGCTATCTTTAAGAGCCTATCTAGCTCTCTCTGAAAGCACCTCCGGGAACCTGCCCACCGCCCTCTAGGCAGAGAATTCCAGACTCGCAACTTCTTCTGTGAGAAAAAGTGTTTCCTCGTCTCCGTTTTAAATGGCTTACTCCTTTATTCTTAAACTGTGGCCCTTGGTTCTGGTCTCCCCCAACATCGGGAACATGTTTCCTGCCTCTAGCGTGTCCAAACCCTTAACAATCTTATACGTTTGAATGAGATATCCTTCTATAGGAGAGGCAACTGAGCGAGTGCTGCAATGACATTCGGATGAGGCTTTAATCCAAGTTTCCGTTGACTCTTTGAAGTGAAATTTAAAAAAAAAGTTTTAAAAATTGTCGGAAACAAGCTCGGAAAACAAATTCCTGGGATTTCTCAGCGTGCTGTGGCCAATTTTACTCATCAAGGAATATCATGAAAGCACATTTTTCTGATCAATACCACCGAGCTGTTTGTGTGGCGTCCTACAGCGCACACACCTCGTCTGTCCCTTTTCATGAGCAGGACAGTGACTAAACCTTCAAAGTATTTGCTTTTGTGACAAGCCTTTGGGTTGTTGAGGTATGACGGCAACACACTTAGCTTTTTGTGTGCGCATGATGTGAGAGGGGGCCAGGGAATGAATGCCATGTAATTCACACTATTGGCTGAACTCTGCATGAGAGATGAATATTGCGATTATTTGCCGGACATTGCATCTGATACTGGATCTTCCCTTCTCTCCGCAGAAATACTTTTTACCCAAAGTCTCGGGGTAGGCCTTTAGTACTGAGTGACGATTCCTGTGTTGTGCTGTTTTCTTGGACATTTGTCAGTAGTTTTGCAATTTCATGTCTTAGCTCCGATTAACTGTACATTCTTTCATTTTCCGGGTCAGTGAGAAGTTATGTTTTTTATGGCAGGGAACGGATCCTGATATGCCCAGACTTTCTCCAGCGCAGGAAGCCTAACTACCTAAGCTATCTGGCAGACTGTCAGTATATGATTCCTTGTGGGTCGGTACAGTGGGGAACTGAGGGTAATTCCACTTTCCCAGGGCCAGACAAATACTGCTGGCAGGAACGTTTGTAGAGGTTGATGTTAAAATTGACTGACCATTTAGTGTTAGTCCCATAGCATCCTTTTCCCACCCCTCTCAATCTGCCCCATTTATTCCCCTCTCCCTTTAGTGTATCCAATGTCCTCTTAAACCATATAACAATTACAGCACGGAAGCAGGCCATCTCGGCCCTTCCAGTCCGTGCCGAACACTTACTCTCACCTAGTCCCATCTACCTGCACTCAGACCACAACCCTCCATTCCTTTCCCGTCCATATACCTATCCAATTTATTTTTAAATGATAAAATCGATCCTGCCTCCACCACTTCCACTGGAAGCTCATTCCACACAGCTACCACTCTCTGAGTAAAGAAGTTCCTCCTCATGTTACCCCTAAACTTTTGTCCCTTAATTCTCAAATCATGCCCTCTTGTTTGAATCTTCCCTAATCTCAATGGAAAAAGCTTATCCACGTCAACTGTCTATCTCTTTCATCATTTAAAGACCTCTATCAAGTCCCCTTAACCTTCTGCGCTCCAAAGTATAAAGACCTAACTTGTTTCAAACCTTTCTCTGTAACCATAGTTGCTGGAACCCTGGCAACATTCTAGTAAATCTCCTCTGTAACTCTCTCTATTTTGTTGACATCCTTCCTATAACTAGGCGACCAAAATGGTACACCATTACTCCAGTATTGGTCTTACCCATGCCTTGTACAATTTTAACATTACTTCCCAACTTCTATACTCAATGCTCTGATTTATAAAAGGCCAGCACACCAAAAGCTTTCTTTACCACCCTATCTACATGCGATTCCACCTTCAGGGAACTATGCACAGTTATTCCTAGATCCTCTGTTCCACAGCATTCCTCAATTCCCTACCATTTACCATGTACGTCCTATGTTGATTTGTCCTGCCAAGATGTAGCACTTCACACTTATCAGCATTAAACTCCATCTGCCATCTTTCTGCCCACTTTTCCAAATGGCCCAAATCTCTCTGTGGACTTTGAAAATCTACTTCATTATCCCCAACACTACCTATCTTAGTTATCATCTGCATACTTACTTATCCAATTTTTCCCACCCCATCATCCAGATCATTGATGTACATGACAAACAACAGTGGGACCCAACACAGATCCCTGAGGCACCCCACTGGTCACCGGCTTCCAACTTGACAAACAGCCATCCACCATTACTCTCTGACATCTCCCATTCAGCCACTGTTGAATCCATCTTTGCTACTCCGCCATTAAACACCCAACAATTGAACCTTCTTAACCAACCTTCCATGGGGAACCTTGTCAAAGGCCTTACTGAAATCCATATAGACAACATCCACTGCTTTACCCTCATCAATTTCCCTAGTTACCGCTTCAAAAAAAATTCAAGAAGGTTTGTCAAACATGACCTTCCAGGCACAAATCCATGTTGACTGTTCCTAATCAGACCCTGTTTATCCAGATGCTTATATATATTATCTCTAAGTATCCTTTCCATTAATTTGCCCACCACTGACGTCAAACTAACTGGTCTATAATTGCTAGGTTTACTCTTAGAACCCTTTTTAAACAATGGAACAACATGCGCAGTACGCCAATCCTCCGGCACTATTCCCGTTTCTAATGACATTTGAAATATTTCTGTCATAGCCCCTACTATTTCTACAAAGCCATCTGTTTAGCCCCCAATCCCCTAGAAGCCTCTTCCCACACCGTTCCATCTACCCCACCTTATTCCTCTTCCCCTCATGTGTTCATCTAATGTCCTCATACCCTCTGTTCATCCCAGAAACTGTCCCTATGGCAGAAGGTTTTCTGTTCTCCCCCCCTCTCTGGGTTCCCAGTCGGATATATCAGTGGTGACTAGTTCTGGTTTCTCCTGTAGATGGGAGGATTCACTTTAAACACTCAGAGCTTGCCTGCCCTGTCCATTTACCCTTGCGTATCTCCGCAGGGTCCCTCTCTCTACACCTCAACTGCTATCGCCACTTCCAGGTGAATGGACTCTTTGGGTGACAGTCCCTCATTAATCCCGAACCCTTCTGATCTTACCCTTGATGTTAAGTGATGTCCAGCATTCGTCCTTGCTGTCACTGTCTGGTTGTGAGTGCGGATGTACCGTATATCCTGTTCTCTCATCCATTGTTTAACTCATTCCCTAGTCTAATGTTGTCCTTAACCTTGGTTACTCCCCTCCCCTTCCCAGAATAAGGTCCAGGCATTTGCAAAATGCCACGTATTTTTGATTGTCTACTTGGACGGTGTGTCGTGACATGCATGATACATCTGTAAACGATGGTGGATGTTGGGTGGGCAGGTAACAGGGGAGTACATTGTTGCAAGAGGCTACTGCTGACCATGTAGAAATCTGTGCTCGCTCACTAACTTGTGCTCATCTACAGAATGCCTCTCACGATATGGACCAAACAACAAGAAGAGTCCCAGACCTGGTGACCTGTGTTCACAGTGAGTGTCTCTGCTCTGTTCTGGCAAGATGAACATTAATGTCCTGCACATTGTGATCAGTTTGTGGACCACTCCTGGACAGTGTGGGGTAATAGGAAGATTGTATTTGCGCAGCGGATCACACATCCGTGCAGGGTGAACCAGGGTAGTCATGATTGGAGGCATTTAGTTTAGTGATGCAGAACGGAAACAGGGCCTTCGTCCCACTGCGTCCACGCCAAGCAGCGGTCCTCAATACACTAGCACTATCCTACACACTAGGGACAATTTACTATATTTACTTAAGCCAATCAACCCACATACTTGTATGTCTTTGGAGTTTGGGAGAAAACCGTACGCACCCAAGGAAAACCGTCACGGGGAGAATGCGCAAACAGCGGCCGTAGTCAGGATTGAAGCCAGGGCTCTGGTGCTGTAAGCAGCAACTCTACCCAGCGCCACCATGCCACCCTCTAGTTACTGCACAGCAAGATCCCACAGGCAGCCACGAACAAAAGAAATCTGTTAATATGACACAGGAATGTCTGCTGAACTGCAGGATACTGGAGTCAACCACCTAACTCTTCAGCTCTGGTTTACTTCCTCAAATGAAAGTTTGGACAATGTGGAGCTTCCCCAGCTCCCTCAACACCGCCCGTCCCACAGTGCACACTCCCTCAACACCGCCCGTCCCACAGTGCACACTCCCTCAACACCGCCCGTCCCACAGTGCACACTCAGTACCGCCCGTCCCACAGTGCACACTCCCTCAACACCGCCCGTCCCACAGTGCACACTCCCTCAACACCGCCCGTCCCACAGTGCGCACTCTCAACACTCCGCGCCCGTCCCACAGTGCACACTCCCTCAACACTGCCCGTCCCACAGTGCACACTCCCTCAACACCGCCCGTCCCACAGTGCACACTCCCTCAACACCGCCCGTCCCACAGTGCACACTCCCTCAACACTGCCCGTCCCACAGTGCGCACTCCCTCAGTACTGCCCGTCCCACAGTGCGCACTCCCTCAACACCGCCCGTCCCACAGTGCCACACACACACAGTGCACACTCCCTCAGTAACTGCCCGTCCCACCCCGCCCCCCACACTGCCCGTGCCCCCCACAGCACACTCCCTCAACAACCGCCGCCCAAAAAAAAGTGCGTCCACTGCCCGTCCCACAGTGCGCACTCCCTCAACACTGCCCGTCCCACAGTGCACACTCCCTCAACACCGCCCGTCCCACAGTGCGCACTCCCTCAGTACCGCTCCTACCATTGTATGGCGCTCCCTCAACACTGACCCTCGCACAGCACAACACTTTCTTGGCACCATCCCTGTTCACAAGTTCACAAGTCATAGGAGTAGAATTAGGCCATTCAGCCGGTCAAGTCTACTCTGCCATTCAATCAAGGCTGATATGGGGAGAAGACAGGAACGGGGTACCGATTGGGGATGATCAGCCATTGAATGGCTCGAAGGGCCGAATGGCCTACTCCTGCACCTATTGTCTATTGTCTATTGTCTTTCTCTGCCTCCTAATCCCATTTTCCTGCCTGCTCCCCATAACCCTTGACATATGATCTAATCAAGAATTTGTCTATCTCTGCCGAGAAAATCATCTACTGCCTTGGCCTCCACAGCCCTCTGTGGCAATGAGTTCCACAGATTAACTACCCTCTGACTAAAGACGTTCATTCTCACCTCCTTTCTCTAAAAGAGCGCCCTTTAATTCTGAGGCTTTGACCTGTGGTCCTTGACTCTCCCACCAGTGGAAACATTCTTTCCACATCCACTCTATCTATGCCTTTCATTATTCTGTAAGTTTCAATGAGGTCCCCCCTACGACCTTCTAAATTCCAGCGAGTAGAGGCCCAGTGCTGTCAAGCGCTCGTCATATGCTAAGCCAGTCATTGCTGGAATCATTCTTGTAAACCTCCTCTGGACTCGCCTTATTGACCAGAGCCCTACAGAGCCTCAGCATTTCATCAGGGGTAACCTCAGTACCCCAGTGCCCCCTACCATGGTTCACCTTTATTGTTGGAGACTTACTGCTGTGAACCACATCTCAGTTCCTAGTTTAGTGGGCATTCTGTTGAGGTAGGAAACGCTAAGTAAAGATGTGTCTAAAGATTTCAGTCTATCTGAGTATGTGGATTTAACTGGGTGAGTCTGGGGATTATGGTAGCCGTGAGGCTTAAGGGCCTGTCCCACTTGCATGCGATTGTATGCGTTTGGCGGAGTTCGCGGTAAGTTCGCATACTTAGCACGTAATTCGCGTCAGACTCACCAATCAGCTGGGCAGGAGGCGGGCCGACTGAATTTGGACGTCGCACGCTGTCGGGCGGTGACGTCATCACGCAACGCCACGCGCTAGGCGTACGCCGTCAAGACGCTGCGTACGATGTCAAGACGCTGCGTACGCCCTCAATGCGCCTGCCGGGCCGACAGGCCGTTGGCGCGCGATATCTTCGGACAGTGCGGGATTTTCGGAGCCCCGCGCGATGTCGGGACCAGCCCCACACAACTCCATACGCCTCCGCGCTGCGATGTGGGACCAACCCCACGCGGCCGTACGCCTCAAGTGACCACGTTTTGTCGCGCTAGACGCATGCAATCGCATGCAAGTGGGACAGGCCCTTAACCTGCTCTCTCTTCTTTGCAGATATTCCAAATCAGTGTTCCCCGATGCCCTGCCATCCTGCTGGTGTCAAGGAATGTGAAGATCAGCGGGGAGCTTTTAAGTGCGTGTGCAAACAGGGCTGGAGAGGTGTCACGTGCAGCCTAGGTACAGTATATGTCCCTTTCCAATAGGTTTGGGGCGGGGGGGGGGATCACCACAGAGCTGCCATGCTCTGGTGGCGGGACATCATGTGTTTGATGGACAGAGTGTCCTCAGTCCCGAAGGACCTGAAGGTTGAGGATTAGCATCACCTCATACATCTGAACATGAATGAGAAACAGAGGGAGGTACTTGGCCATGGTTATTCTGCACATTCCTCTGCCTTAATCTC